>JANAVB010024995.1:1914801-2317665 GCA_029216955.1 Iris pallida
AAACAGCTCTAGAAAAATCATCCACCAAAGTCAAAAAATATTGTGCCCCATTAGATGACGGAACACGATATGGTCCCCACAGATCACAGTGTATAAGTTCAAAGCATCTCAAAGCACGACTACTACTATCAGGAAAGGCATCACGAGTCTGTTTATCTTGATGACAAATATCACAAGCCTTATGAGAAAATACACTACTACCAGAGAGAAAAGGTAAAGTCTGCATTACTTTATCTGAAGGATGCCCCAGTCTACTATGCCACACCTCAGAATCACTCTCTTTGCATGTCAGGATCACAGAAGCCAAAGAAGCTGGAACCTCCCCCAAGAAGTAAAGTCTACCCCTTTGTTCACCTGCTCCAATCACCATCCTCGTACTTCGGTCCTGAACAAAACACAAATCAGGAGTAAATAACATATCACAATTTCTGGCACCAATCAATTGGAAGACAGAGATCAAATTACAAGTCAATATCGGAACATAAAGAACATCCGTCAACACCAATAAAGCAGTCAAAATACTTTGCCTCTCAGAACAGCCTCAATAGTGCTTCCATCAGGCAAAATAGACAGACATGGTCCTCAAACAATCAACTAAACAGTCACGAGAGCCTGTCGCATGAAGAGTCGCCCCAGTATCGAATATCCAAGGGACAGAAGAATTTTTCCATCAAACGATCAGAGTTTGAAGAACCAGGGTTGGAAGAATTGTCGTTACCCAGCAAGCTCATCAGTTTCTGCTATTGTTCACCTGAGATGATGAAGGATACCCTCCATGCATCATATCCGTCGAACTTCCAGCAAGACCAGCAGGGACACCATGACCAGCAGCGGCGAAATGATGAACAACCCCTGCACCACCAGCACCACGACCCCCATCACGTATCTGCGGTGGTGTCGGACCTCTGCCACCACCAGCACCACGTCCGCCCTCACGCCGAGGACGAGTCTTCCACCACTCTGGATAGCCAATCTTGGCAAAGCAAGTTGCAAAATTATGACCTATTTTCTTGCAATAAGTACAGATCATACCTGATTTGTCCCTGGAATCTGAGGTCCTACTATTAGAAGTAGAAGACGGACAGGGTGAAGTCTTGATAGCCAGCGTCAATACCTCCTCAGCAGCGGATTGGACCTGAGTTTTTGCATATCCTCCTCCTCACGGACTGCCTGGTATGTCCGATCTAAACTTGGCTGAGGATCCTGAGCCCGAAGATTAGATCGGGTATGACCATACAACTCAGCATTCAACCCATACATAAAGTCCTGAAAGTGGTCTTCATCCCCCATAGCCTGTAGCTTTGTAGCAAGTTCACCACAGGTACAAGAAGGCAATGGAAAATAAGCAGCTTGTTCATCCCACAAATACTACAAATTTCCAAAGTAGGTTTCCACAGACATCGAAGCCGTTTGTTTACACTCAGCCAAAGTCACCTTAATTTGTTGCTTCCGAGTGCCATTGCTAACAACAAATCTTTTCTCCAACAAGTTCCACAATGGATAAACCTCCTCAAAGTACGACAAATATTTCTTCAGAGACGGATCAATGGTATTAAGAACCCATTGAACCAATAGTGCTTGTACGTATCTCTAATCAAGCAATTTGCTAACATCATTAACAGGTTTGACTTTAGTACTCTCCAGAAAAGTGATATTTCGCCTAGAGATCAGGGAGAGACGTATCGACCGAGACCACTCAGCATAGTTCGGTCCACGGAAAACAATAGGAGTAATGATATTTCCTGGTTGATCAGCAGAACTCAGAAAATATGGATCCTTCAGATTAGGATAATTTGGGTTGTGTGCAAAGCCACCGCCAGTCACGACGGAGTAGCTGGACGCAGCATCATCAGCCATCACGGATGTAGGGTGTACAAACATTTTGTATAACTCCGATGAATCGGCCACTGATGGACGGGGTCGACAGCGAATCGGCCGTGATCAGGGGCGCCGGATCTGGTGCGAAGGGCGAACGGATGTCGGGTATACAAAAATTTGTACATCGCCGACGAATCTGCCACTGATGGACGGGGTCAGGCGCGCGAATCGGCACGGTCGGATGAGGATCGACACTGTCAGGATCGTCGCAGATCGGCGCTGTCAGGTCGGGCGCGGATCAACGCGTACGACGGCGGGTCGGCGCGTAAGGCGGCGATCGGCGAGAGCGGGATCGGCGGACGGCGGCGGGCGGGATCGGCGGAAGTCGGTGCGGTCGGGCGCCGGCTTGTTCAGTCAGGAGGAGGGGCGCCGAGTCGGGCGCCGCGCAGAATCGGGTTCGCCAGTACAGTCGGGCGCCGGCTTGTTCAGTCGGGAGGAGGGGCGCTGGATCGGGCGCCGTGCGGGAATCGGGTTGGCCGGTGCAGTCGGGCGCCGGATCAGGAGGGGCGCCGGATCGGGCGTGGGTGGGGAGGAGGAAGGAAGATAGGTTTTGGCGGCTAGGGTTTTTCAGAACCTGCTCTGATACCATGTAGGAATAATAATGCCTCCTTGTCATTGCTAGGGTTTGTTACAATATATATAGTGTCTACATTTGGGCTTATGGGCCATATTTATATTACAAATATAATCTAACAATCTAACAAGTTGGTTGTCTAGATCTGGACAATGCACTTCACAATGACTTTGTCTCCACATCATCAATTATGAATAGAAATATTTATAAAAAAAGTTGAAGAAGTGGAGGAGTTGCCTTGGAAGTTGGAAAAAATACTTTTTATTGTCTCCTCAATACTTTTGCATTGGAGAGAGGTTTTCCATCTCATTGTCTTTTGAGATGTAGTTTTGCCACATAAACAAGACATTGTCTTGTGGCTCATGCCACATAGGAACCACCTAAGACTCACAACACTTAACAAGACAATAGGGTTGGAGATGCTCTTAGGACGGGCGTTAGTGCCTTTTCCATAATTTTTAAATTTTTTCTTTCTTTCTTTCGTTACTTACTCCGTTAGCCTTCAGTTAGCCGTTTCGGGGGAAAATGGGGCGTTCTTCTCTTATTTATTTTACCTCTCCCTTATTTATTTTACCTCTCCCGAAAATAGCGCTATAATATATATACATCATTAGTAAGATTTAATAAAATAACAAAAAAATTAATTATCTAAAATTTAGTTTACCTCTCCCGAAAATACAAGTTCAGAAACGTGAGATTTTCGTTCATGTAAAATAGTTGGAGTTGTCAGACCATCGAGTATTCTTCCATTATTTTGACTAGCCATCTGTAATAAAAACTATGTAATAATTATTAGTGTATAGAGGTTAATATTAACATAATCATATTATGTACAATTTAATAATTATTACTATGTAGAGCTTCATATTAACACAAAACACAAGCCCCAAGGCTGCCTACACAACCCCCAAAGCAACCGCAGCGCTGCAGAACCGACCACGCGGACAGCCCCAAGCAACTGCAGCTGCAGAACCGGCCACGTGGCGTCGCAGGAGGGAAAACACGTCAGCGTTCGTCTGACAGAACGCCCTTCCTATGGGCGTTTCCGAACTGTTTTTTATTTTTATTTTTCGTTTTCCTACTTTAACGGAGACTAACGAAGGATTAAAAAAATTAGTTTAAACTGAAGAACGCCTTGTGCTCTAGATATATGTCAAAACTTTGTGCTCCACGTACAATTTTATAAAAATATTATGCTTTTAGTGAAAATTTTCGAAAAAACAATAACGCTAAGTCTCCAACCAAATTTTTACAACCATCTTCTAACCTCTCTATTGCATTTCTTACACATGGTCCCACCAGATTTCATCTATCCTCTTACCCTAGGTTCCATCGAGTCCCATCACTTTTTTCCTTCCTTCAATGGAAGTCCGACACGTGGCGGTTGTAAGGTGGTTAGAGTTGGATCTTAAAATCAATATTAATTTAAGTCCTTTTTTTTGTTTTTGGTAATAGTGTTGCCTAATTTTAGAATTTAGATTTACAAACCGTTCAATCTTAGTGTTGGGATTTTAAAATTAATGTTTTTTAAGATCCAATACTGTCGAATATTTTGAAAATCCAAACTCTAATATCAACTGAGTCCCGATTACTAAATATCTTTTTTTTACATCCATAAATTTTTCATTCGATTCAAAGTTTTACGTACGTGTTCATGTCTGTATAGTTTGCTTCCGATTCAATTTCTGTATAGTAAATAATTTATTTTATAAATAGTAGTTTGAGCTAAATTTTACTTTGCTCCATCCTAACTAGATAGTTAATATATCATATTCGCCACGGGGATTATAATGGAGGATGATTCTGCAAGATCCTAGAAAATTTAAATTAGATTATATTCGATTGTATCATATGTATATTTGTTTATGAGATAAATTTATCGAATTTGTCTCCGGTGAGAGTTGATGTGATGATATAGTGGACTGTGGTATTTGTGGGTGCGTGCGTGGATTTTCTTCTCGTCTTTAGAGCTGTCGTGATGATTGACATTCATGATATTGGAGATTGGTAAGACTTAGAACAACTTATTACCGTCGATACTGCGAAGTAGGTTGGACGCGTTCACAGCTCGTGTCCGAACAACCGGACGCGGGACGTGACATCATCCATATATTTTTTTCGAACATTATTTGACATGGATTTACATGTCGTTTAACGAATGTGACGACTTATTATTTGTTCACTACGTATGTAAGTGAATTAACAAGAGGTTGAATAGGAATGGATAGCAAGAATAAAGTGAGCCGAAGACTTTGTTTGTAGTATCTTTACGACTTATTACACTAACCACCATACTTTGCAACTAATTACACGGACTGCCCATATGTTTTATATTTCTATGGAGAGTTATAACACTAATTACCCTTATTAAAAAATAAATTATAAAGGAGAGAGGTGCTCCTTGGGGGAGACGTGTGTGTGTATACAACCACGGGGGAGCTCCGTCCCCCTCCCCCCTCATGCACCATCAGATTGGGTAGCCCGCTTGGGCCCACAAGCGGAGTCGTGGAGGGCGACGGAGCTCCCGCGAGGCTCCGCAAGCGGAGCTTTTATATATATATATATATATATATATATATATATATATATATATATATATATATATATATATATATTATATATATAATGGAATCAGTCAGACAATAGTGGAATAGTTTTCTCTACTCATTTCTCTTTTTCTATGAGTTTGGCGCTTTAACCATTCGAAGGTTAGCTATGCACGGAAATACTGTTTAAGTTGGAACATCGCCTCGAAAGAAAGCAGAACATGATGGAGAGGATATAACGCATCTAACTTCGCCATAACTACAGGGGCGAGTGACGTGCTTATGCACTCCACTCGTTCGGAAGCCTTTACGCCTTTTTAGTAGTAGGAGGGCGAGCTTTAATTTGATAGCGGGGACGAATGCATCAGTTAGCAATTTGGGATGAAGACGTGGTTTACTCGGTTTCTGCGTTTGAATGACTGACAGAGCGGTAAGAAGACTACCTTTCCGTCTTGCCATTCCATTATTTATGCCGAGAAGCGTCTGTTCACGAATCCTCTCTTTGCTATAGTTAAGATATCCTCTGCTATATCTGTTGTTGAGAATCCTCTTCCTCGGTATATATATATATATATATATATTATATATATATATATATTATATATATATATTATATATATATATATATATATTGTGTGTGTGTGTGTGTGTGTGTGGGAAAACTATACTTTTGGTCACTTAATGTTTGTCTGACCAAAGTTTTAGTCACTCGAAAATATTTTTCAAAAATTTAGTCACTGAATGTTTGGTCTTCAAAAAAAATGGTCACTCTGTCAAAAAAAATTTAGTCACACGTCATACTTAATAAAACAAACAACAATTTAACAGAGTGACCATTTTTTTGGACGACCAAACATTCAGTGACTAAATTTTTAGAAAAATATCTTTGAATGACTAAAACTTTGGTCATACAAACATTCAGTGACCAAAAGTATAATTTTTCCATATATATATGTTGATTGTCGACCGTGAGCGAGCGAGCGCCCCCTCCCTTACCCTCCCCCCCCCCCCCCCCCCCCCCCCCCCCCCTTGATCCGATGGCTGGTGGGGAGGGGGGACGGGGCTTCACCGTAAATAATTTCTTTCACATACGTCCTTACGTTACCATACTAATTATTTTTTTTTTCATTAAATTTAACAAGGACAACTAGGTAATTATGTATAAAAAAATAAAAAAATAAAGTTTAGTACTATGGTGTCTTTTGCCCTTTACAAGTAGGGAAAAAAAAACCCATGAAATGCATGCAATGCACGAGACACACATACATATATTGGGGAGGAAAAAATACTGGGGGTTGTAAATGGGTGGAGTTAGATTGTAATAAAGTATGTGTTAATAGAGCTTTTCATGTTGTCAATTGACTTTCTGATTTGAAGTTTAGCATTATCCTCAAGTATTCTTTATTCTATAATGTTACGGGTGACAGTCGCAATATTGATATTGGTGCATTATAAGTTGTGTAATCTGGATTGGTTGAGATGGCACGACATATTTCAACAAAGCACAAAAAAAAAAAAAAGTTTAATTGTACTTTGTTAGTCTCAACTATTCCGATTTTTCAATTTAATATCCTAACTTATTTTTAAAACAAGTTAATACCAAAAAAAATTTTGGGACGAAAATATCCCTGCTCAAACTTTAAAATTATCCCCCTCCTTCCAACCCTCCTCCCCCAAACCCCCCTCCTCCTCCACTCCGGCTACCCCCTCTCTCCCGCTCCGCCTCCCCTCCGGCCACCCTCCTCTCCCGCGTCCGGCCAACCCCTACCCCCACTGCCGCCGGCAACCGCGGCAGTAGCAACCGCCGCCGCGGCGGTGGCGCCGGAAGCGGAATGGGGGTTGGCCGGACGTGGGAGAGAGGGGTGGCCGGAGGGGAGGCGGAACGGGAGGGTGGGGGTGGCCGGAGTGGGGGAAGGGGGGAGGGGGGGGGGGGGGGGGAGCGGAGAAGGGAATAGGGAAGGGATAAGGACATTTTGGAATTTTTTAAAAAATTAGGTATCAAGTTGAAAATGAATAATAGTTGAGGTATCAACTTGTTTTAAAAAAAAATTTAGGATATCAAGTTGAAAAAAAGGAATAGTTGAGGGTAGCAAAGTGCAATTAAGCAAAAAAAAAAAGCCAAAATAGAAATAACAAGCAAGCACTACGATCAAAACCAATATTATTTTCATAATAAATCTCAAATAATATGACTTTCATAAAAATATCTATACTCTCCAATAATTTCTCGACATATATTAACACCATATCTGTAATTTCATATATACTTTACAATAGACAATTGTTGTTATTTGTTAAGGTCAAAATAGAATTTCTTGTAAGAAATGTGTTAGAATATGCTAAAACACAAACCAATATTAGGAGGCATCGTGGGGTGTTTATACTCAGACAATGTCATCAAGCTTCTCTTCTCTGAATAAAAACAGTTGTCATAGACATAAGAAATTGTAATTGTCAAGGTACAATGCCAGATTTTCGGCATGGATTACCGAAACAATTATTAATTTATTATGGTTATTAAAAATATTTATAGCTTATCTTATAAATTAAGAATAATTTTAGTACACTTTAATTATTTTGGACATTATAAACTTTAATTATTGGGCTAACTAGAGTTTAGACCCTGAATTTATATCAGCTTTGACTTTAGGTCCTAACATGTCCAATTAGAAAGTTTAGGTCCTGAATTTTATTTATTTTTCGAGAAATTTTGACTTACCCCCCACTTGCATTACCCATATTAAGGGTGCAACCCCACAGTTTTGCATTAATGAAGAAATATCCCTATTTTGGACGGAAACCGTCAAAAAATTAAATTTTGGACGAAAATGCCCTTAGGTTCTTCCTTCTTCTTTGTTTTTTTTCCCCTCCCCCTCCCCACCCTCCCCCCGCGCCACCCGCCCCCCCCTCCCCCCCCCGCTCTCCCCCCTCCCAGCCACCGCCACCGCCTTCGCTGCCCCCCCCCCCCCTCCCCACCTCCGGCGGGCGACAACAACAGCGACAACGGCGGTGGCAGCAGTTGCAGCGGCGGCGGCGGCAGGAGCGACGGCGGCGGAGGCAGGGAGGGGGAGGGGAGCGGAGGCGATGGCGGGGAGGGGGGGGGGAGCGGTGCGGCGGGGGAGGGGGGGGGAGGGGGAGGAGAGGGAGAAAAAAAACAAAAAAGAAGGAAGAACCCAAGGGCATTTTCGTCCAAAATTTAATTTTTTGACGGTTTTCGTCCAAAATGGGGGTATTTCTTCATTAATGCAAAACTGTGGAGAGCACCCTTAATATGGGTATTGCAAGTGGGAGGTAAGTCAAAATTTCTCTTATTTTTCTAATCTTTTTATTATACCCTCCATTTTATATTTTAAAAAAATATTCTCATGTATGGGAGGAAGGGTATAATTGAAAAAAAAGGAAATATTCAAGGCCTAAACTTTCTTAGGACTTAAACTCCATGTTGATATAAAACCCAGAATCTAAACACTAATTAGTCCTTAATTATTTTGGACATTATGAACGCTTCTTTGACAATTACTCTACCACATTAATTGTGTCACATTCATGGAGGAGGCTGTTTTGATATTGCTCACCTAGTCTGGTCACCTATTGGTTGAGCTATATGATCCTTATCTAATTTTGGTATATTTGGAATTAAAAATGAATTTTTGGTTCCTTATCAACGTTGCTGTTTGGTCCATGTTTTGGCTTGGAAATAAGTTTTGGGGTTCTTATCCATATTTGGTGGTAAATCTGGAATTAGAAAAAAAATGTAGCAGACTTCAATGTTGATTGGATGTATTAATTATAATATTTTTGACGGTAATTCTCTCAATAGTGCTATATGAATTAAATATGGTAACATAAGCATGCGAGAATGTAAAAAATAAAAAATAAAAAAAAAATTAAAACATGAGAATGTAAAAAATTAAATTTGTTTGCTGAATATTTTCAACATAAGCACGTGAATACAAAAATATTCAATTTCTTAGTGGATTGCTAGAAATAGCAAATCTTCATCCAAACATCACTTTTCCCCCCTCAAGAATTCTATTAGATTGATAAAAAAATGGAAATAAAATGTTGTTTAAGTAAAAGATAAATATGCTAAACATGTGATGAAATTCAATGCTCACAAAATAAAAATGTTGCTAAAAAATCTTTACGGTCTACTATAGTGGATTATGCGCTACGATAAATTTATTTTATGTCAATTATTAAATTGTATAAAAAAATTTTTTTTGGTTAATTTTAAGGGTACTTCAACTTTTACTTGGGGACAGTTTTTTACTTCGGGACAATCCAATTTGGTGAAACTTTTACTCGTGACAGTCCCAAAATTTCTTTGGGACTGTCCAACCCTTACCGAGGACAATTCTAAGCGGATGTCGGCAGGAGCATGAGGGTGTGGACGCCGGCGGGGGTGCGTACGCCGAAGGGGGTGCGTATGCTAGCGGGGCGTGGACGTCCCCTGGGGCGGGGGCGCTGGGGCACGGGAGAGCGGACGCCGGCGCGGGGGAGCGGACACTGGTATCTGCGTGGACGACGAGCATATAAGACTGTCAACAATATTGTTAGTCCTATCTAAACTTTATGTTTGGACATAGGACTGGCAAGTAGAACTGCAACAAGGTTGACAGTCCTGCTTTATGTTAGGACCGTCTGACAGTCCTACTTTATGTTAGAACAGTCAAGGTTGACAGTCTTAACATAAAGTAGGACTTTCAATTTTTTTAGCAGTCCTAATATAAAGTATGACTGTCAACTTTTTGACAGTCCTACTTAGTGTAACGATTTCCAACATATTTGATAATCCTTAATGAAATTGGACTAGCATGAAGTAACAAATGTGGGTGATAAACTATTTTTTTTGAAAAAATTCAGGTAATTTCATATGGGGAGGGGGGGGGGGGGTGTTTAAAGTTTTGTATAATTATAGAAAAAGGAGAAGTTTAGGAAAATTACAAGGAGGAGGATGAGGCGACATCACTTATGGCGCCAAGCCCTCCCCCCCCCCCCCCCCCTCCCCCCCCCCCCCCCCCCTCGCCATCACTAATGTCACCCCATGAGATTCCTTCCATTCCCCCCAAAGCGACACCCCCCTTGGCGCCATCAGTAATGTCATCCCATGAGATACCCCTATTTACCCTTGGCGCCATTATTTTTTTTTGATTGATGTAACTTTTTTTTTTCCAAAACATATAAAGTATCTTGTAAAAGTATCCCCTTCTGAAGCAACTATTGTTGTTAAGCAGTCCAAATGAACAATGTTACCGAAAGTAATCACCTTGGTATATATATTTGTAATCAAATCATCAACTATTAGTGAGCAGCACGTATAATCATGTATGTCAATATCCTCTACAGGTAATTTCATAATGGCGTAAAGGGTAAATAGGGGTATCTTATGGGATGACATTACTGATGGCGCCAAGGGAGGGTTGCTGGCGCCATCAGCAATGTCGCTTTGGGGGGGGGGGGGGGGGGGGGGGAATGAGGGGAATCTCATAGGGTGACATTAGTAATGGCGCTAGGAGGAAGGGGGGGAGGTTGTCTTGGCGCAATCAGTGATGTTGCCTCATCCCCCTCCTTATAATTTTTTTAAACTTTTTTCTTTTTTCTATAATTATAGAAAATTTACTCCCCATATGAAATTACCTGAAAAAAATTGGACCAGTAGAAAGTAAAACTTGGAGTTACTTTAGATTAGTGATTTTTTTTTTTTGTATTCTACAACTGTGAGCAGAGCCGACGGCCGGACATGGCCCAGTTGTCATTTTCTGTACCAATCAGTAGTTATTAAAGAAAACGAATCTCTATTTCCTTGCAAGTTGATCCCATCCGCGTCAGCTAAATCCAAACCCCTTTTCTCTTCTTCTTCCCACGTGCTCGAGTCCCGACACCCCCGCCTCCCGCGCAATAGCCGGTGTCCGGATCCAGTCACCGCCCTCCCACTCTCCACTCTCCACTGGAGCAACTTTATTCCATATCCAGTCCCCATCCTTATTCCCCACACCACACTCTTCCTCCGCTCCACCACAGCCGTCTCGTTCGTAATTAACTATGAAGAGCGACGAAGACGACGACGACTCCACCACCACTCCAAACCCTAACCCTAACAAAATCAACGGCGACCGGCCTCCCCAGCTCAAGAAGTCCCGGACGATCTCCCTCCAGGGACCCCCTTCCCCGTCCTCCCCGATATTCACCGGGCCCCTCCGCCCCGCCGTCCGTCGGGTCTCCACCGCCCCTCCGCATCCTCCGAGGCACCTCACCGTCGCCGTCGACGACCCCTCCGACGCCCGCCCCCCCTCGGCGGCGTGCTCGACCGCGACTGGTGCTACCCTTCCTTCCTCGGCGGCGGCGCCTACCCCGCCCGCCCCCGCGGGGGCGTGGAGGGAAGGGGCAGGCCCCCGCCTCCGCCGCAGCAGCCGCCGGCGGCTGCTGCGTCGAGGAGGAGGACGGAGTTCCCGCCGTTCCCGGAGCGGAAGCTGCCGAAGGGGGCGGCGGGGAAGGAGAGGAAGGAAATGGAGGTGGTTAGGAGGGCGAAGGCGGAGAAGGAGCCGGTAATGGCTGGTCCGGGTTCGGTAGTCGCTTCGTCGTCGGCATCGGTGGTTTCGGCGCCGAGAGGGAGTCGGCGGGTTAATAATTCTTTGTTTCCGTCACTGGTGAGCTCCGTAATTTTTTCTTCTTCTTTCATCTTACTTTTTTTAGAGTTTGAGATTAGTAGTTTTATTAAGTTCATTTGGAATGGGTTTGAAATTAATAGTTTTATTAAGTTCATTTGGAAGAAATAAATAGTTCTAGTGGCAGTACCTAAGCCTATGGTAACAGAGGAAGGATACCTGGCATGACTAACTAACATTTTCCAGGATGCTCTCCGGCGCCTGCCCATAAAATCCCATGTTGATGCTGGACCACAAAATCCCGTGCCGGCTTGCGTGGCCGGACCGACCTGCATCTCTAACCATACCTAAGATCTAAAGTTATAGTTATAGTTGAAACTTAAAATTGCATATCAGTTTTGATGAAAGAGTACAAGTAGGTCAAGAGAGCGGGTTAGGTCGTGTGCCGGGATAGACGCTGTGATTTCACTGGTTGTTTGCCATGTACCCATTTTTTAGGATTAACCAAAGTTTATCTAATCCTAAATATCATCATTATCCAAGCCTTCTCCCCCTATTATAACGGAGTTGGCTATGGAGCATAAGAAAGATTCATAACAAGATTTGGCAGAAAAAATGACCGACTGTCCACCTAACGTCAACCATTTGGCAAACCCTCTATGTTTGTGCCAAATTCTTAGTAAAGCTTGCTATGAGCATGAGACGGCCATGTCATAAAACCTAGGTTGCCACTTGGCAGGTAAATCTTTCTTTTGGATTGTAGTTTTAAGTTCATGCAACCAAGGAGCACCCTCCAAGTTCCCCATGACTATAAAGCGCCTAGACGAAGAGGTAAGATAATACAATTTGCTATAGCGAGTTTCATTAATCTAAGTCCTAAATATATCAGGATTAATTTGAAGTTTAGATTAGTTCTCTTGGTAGTTAATAAATATTGGATGGCTAGGACTTGGTTTTAGAGTTTAGATTTAAGGCTATAAATATGTCTCTTTTGAGAGGAGAGGAGAGATGTAGCTTATATTTTTTTTGGGAGTTTTGGTGAGGACGAAGAGAGATTATAATCCATATTTATGAATAATTAGTGACTTATGGGTTTGTAATTATCGTCCACTTTGATCTTTTGTTGTTTCTATTCGTTGTTGCATTTTTGTAGTACACATATAACCAGGCCCGGGATTTAGTTGTGGTCACTGGATTTAAATTGGGTATGTGGAAGCCAACGGGAAAACTAGCCATGGGATTCGTTCTATCTGTCCCCACTATCCCCACGCAACCTAACCCCTGGTCTAGGCCCGAAAGGCATGGCTAGACTTTACAATGCATATCTGAAGTGGTCAATGCCTAGTCTATGGGGATCGGAAGCAGCATTATTTGTGAAACTGTAAATATTATGCATGGTCCTGTGACCTGGATCCGGGTGAAAATTTATATTCAGAATATCTGGAATTTCAATACAATAACTGGTATTTGAATTTTGTTTGTTGTAGCTTGTTGTCATCTCCTTATTGTCGGTGACTCTTGCAGTTTCTCAGAGAAGGCGAGTTTTAGAACTTGAGGTACTATTTTCACTGTTCTACTTGTATAAACATTTTAATTTTTTAGTCATGTTTTGCTAATTGTATTATTTGACAGGACGAGATAATTAACATGCGTAGGGTATGTAATCTTAACAGCGTTGCTAATTGGGACGATATCAAGTTATTGCAGAGTGAAGATGGAGAATCCTCTCTAGTTTTGGTACATTTAACACTAGGACAATTGCTCTGTACACTGTGCTATCGCTGGTGACACCATTTATTCTATACAAGTACCTTGACCACCTCCCACAAATTCGATCTTCTTCTAGCATTTCCAAGAATAATGAGGAGGAAGTTCCTTTGAAGAAGAGAATAGCATACAGAGTGGATGTCTTCTTCTCCGTGTATCCCTATGCTAAGCTTCTTGCACTTCTTCTTGCGACTATACTTCTTATTGGATTCGGTGGCCTGGCACTATATTCAGTCAGTGATGGTAGCCTAACAGAAGCTCTCTGGCTTTCTTGGACCTTTGTGGCCGACTCAGGAAACCATGCAGATAGGGTTGGACTTGGGCCAAGAGTTGTTTCTGTGTCTATTAGTTCTGGGGGCATGCTGATATTTGCAATGATGCTTGGTCTTGTATCAGATGCAATTTCGGAGAAGGTGGATTCTTGGCGGAAGGGCAAGAGTGAAGTGATCGAAAGGAATCATATTCTAATTCTCGGATGGAGTGATAAATTGGTAATATGCTCAAGTAGATTTGAACTTTTAGTTAAATAAAGTTTTGGTTGTAAATTTCCATTATATGCACAGACTAAGATCATCTCATATTAGTATGACATTTATATAAAATTCATTTTTTTGCCACACTATCTAAAAGTACCACTGGTATCATATTGTAGAAATTTCTGTCACATGATAGAATTTGGTAGAAGGAAACAACAGTCAAGTTTAGTCTAAAAGAAAAGAAAAAGTCAAGTATGTAACGTACATCCCAAGTTCAAAGATTATTTGCCACTAAATACCCTGAACTTTCACATTTTTGCAACTAAATACTGTGAACTTTTTTTTTTATTAGCAATTATATACCCTGAACTATCGGGCCGCTAGCAACTTGCTAAAATGCCCTTTTAAAGACAATTTTATCCTTAAAATAGATTATTCTCCTTTTTAATATAAAAGAAACAAAAATACAAAAAAACACAAAAAAAAGGAAAATGGGTAGGAGGAGTGCGAGGGTAGCAAAGAGGCTACGGTTAGGGTTTTTTTTCTTCTTATTTTTTGTTTACTTTATTTCTTTTGTTTTCTTTTAGTTTATCATAGGGACAAGTTGGTCTTTTACTGCAGAAACTAACATGAGGTAGCAAGTTGCTAACTCTGATAGTTCAAGGTATTTAGTAGTTAATAAAAAAAATTCATGATATTTAGTTGCAAAAACGTAAAAGTTTAGGATATTTAGTTGCAAATTAGCACAAGTTCAAGGTATTTAGTAGTTAATAAAAAAAATTCATGATATTTAGTTGCAAAAACGTAAAAGTTTAGGATATTTAGTTGCAAATTAGCACAAGTTCAAGAAACTCAGGCCTTACTGTAGCAGCTAATATGATAACACGCTAGGACTTTTCAAGTTCCTCTAAAACATCAGTGGACAACATGTTACAAGTACGAAGGAAATAATAGTCTCATTAGCTAGTCAATACTTTTAGGATTACATGGCTATTACTATAGATCGTATATTACAAGTACGAAGGGAGTAATAATTAGCTAGTCAAAATACTGGTAGGATTACATAGCCATTACTATGGACCGTATGATGTTCGATAGGCGATACAGATGTAGGCATGCTCCATTAACATCAGGTCGTTATACCAAATTGATATAGTTTCATCTCTATAGAGTAGTGTTCCTGCAGCTACAAGCAGGTATCTTAGTGATATTTAACAAACAAATATATTAGGCTGACAAAGAGAAACAATAAACTAAAGTTGAATCTTAGATCTTAAGCTGATTGGAGAAAAATTTAAGTAGAAAATGAAAGCTTATAGAGGAGAAAAATAAGAACAAAGGAGAATGGAAGGGGGTTATGACGGATGTAGATAGAAAATGATCAAGGAGGATCTCCTTTAGGGATTAAGAATCCTAACTCTTAAGAATTATGAAATTTAATGTTTATGATTAGGATTCTTTTAGGACTACTATTCCTTTTTGTTTTTTTAATAGAAAAGTTTGAGATAGGTCAAGATTTCTAACTTCATCTCTATGAGATGAATTACTTCTACTGTTAGTAGGAATCATAAAATATTAGAGATTGCCTACGGGTAATTCATCTTGTTCACAAATTATTTTGTGTTCTCTTGCTTTCTAACTCAAGTGGCAGAGCTTGGTTGTTTTGATAAAGCCATCTTTGTGGTGATTTCTATCGACATCAATTTAAAACTTTGTATCCTTATACCAAAAAACCTCCATTTTGACTCTGAGTTTTTCAAGTTAGGAAAAATCGTAAATCCTAATTTGATCGATTCATACCAAATTGATATCGGTGGTGACGCTGTCATAGCAGTATTTATACGAGACTAGAAGTCTATTACAAAGCTAGCCCACGTGGACGCCGGGATTGCAGAGAATCGGAAACTCAATGTGGGTTAATATAATCTTGTGCTTTCTCCTCTTAACGGCTAGTTTTTAAGATGAGTTCTCCCAATGTTCGTATCAAATCATTTCTTACCAAATAGGAACAATGTCTTGGAGAGGAAGTGCCACAAGGCCCACAACGCTCGATGTGGACATATAATTTCTTACCGCATAGGAAGAAAAGGAAAGTTGCTAAAGAAAGCAAATTGGTACCAACAACCTGAAGGCAAGAGGCTCTTCTCCAACTTAAAGCTATGAGCTCGTGGGAGCTTCCCTCCTACAAAATGGGGAGGATTAATCTAGGAGGATCTCTTTGGGATCAGGATTCCTAATCTAGGCGGATCTCTTTGGGATCAGGATTCCTAATTCCTAATTTCCAAAAATTAGGAATCCTAACTCTTAGAATTAGGATTTTTATTGTTTAGGATTATTGTTCCTTTTTCTTGTTTCCTTTTATGGAAAAGTTTGAGATAGGTTAGGATTTCTAACTTAATCTCAACGGGATTAATTGTTCCTAGTCTTAGTATAAATTAGAAAATATTGGAGGTTGCCTACGAGTATATAAAAGGAGTGCCTAAGCCTCTGTTGTAAGTCATCTTCTTCACATATTATCTTTTGTGCTATTGCTCTCTAACTCAAGAGACGAAAGTTACGTAGTTTTAATAAAGATATCTTGTGGTGATTTCCATCACCATTCGTTTAAATATTTTTGTTCTTCCACTATTAAACCTCCTCTCGACTCCGAGTTTTTCAAGTTAGAAAAAATCATAAACCCTAATTTGATCGATTCAGATTAGAAAAAGGAAACAACAAATACATAATGCAAGTAAAGCTGTACCAAAATAAACCAAGGGAGTTCCACTCCGTTCTATCACTGAATCTAAGCTTGAAAACTAAAAGGTTGACTTAGAAAACTGTCTTATCATCTCGACATAGTGCTTTGAGATCTTTGAATACCCAAGGCTCTAGAAACTTAACTGTGATATTTCTGATTATGAATATGGAAGAAAATTATTGGCTTGATGGCGAAAGATTTTAAAGCCAGCATATTAGGAGCCATTAATGCAGTACATGCCCTAGTGGTTTTAGATATTGCATACCTTAAACCTTATTCGCTTCTGGCAATCTTCCTTTTGTGATGTATCTATCTCTGATGAGTGATGAATGGTTTACATTTGGTGACCTTTTATTCCTCATATCAGCAAGTTTAGTTTGAAGTAATTCCCATTTGCTGATTCACTGATGTACTGTTTCTTATTGTTTGGTAACAGGGCTCCCTCCTTAAACAGTTGGTGATTGCAAATAAGAGCCTTGGTGGTGGTGTTGTTGTAGTGCTTGCAGAAAGGGACAAGGAAGAAATGGAGATGGACATAGCAAGACTAGAGTTTGACTTCATGGGAACATCTGTCATATGCAGGAGCGGCAGTCCTCTCATACTGGCTGACTTGAAAAAGGTGTGGCTATGGAACTAATGCACTGTTAGTAATTTTGTTTGCATCATGTTCTCTTTCTGCTGCTTCATACGAATATTCATCCATCCATAAACTGCTTTTCGGATTTAAATGATATATTATTGACAGGTTTCAGTTTCTAAGGCACGTGCCATCATTGTCTTAGCAGCAGATGAAAATGCAGATCAAGTTAGTAGCACTCCTTGTCTCCTCTTACAATTCATACCGCCTTCTTATGGAACTCTTGAGCTAGTGGCCAAATCTTATTTGTCATATTCTGCTTGCCTAGAGTGATGCACGTGCTTTGCGAGTTGTGTTGAGCCTTACTGGAGTCAAAGAGGGCTTAAGGGGTCATGTTGTTGTTGAGATGAGCGATCTAGATAATGAGCCCTTGGTGAAACTTGTTGGAGGAGAACTCATTGAAACTGTTGTAGCTCATGATGTGATTGGGCGTCTGATGATACAATGTGCTCTCCAACCTGGTCTTGCACAGGTTAGTTCAGTCAAAATACTGCTCATGTGTTAAGAAGGGTGTTTAAACTAGTACTATATTCCCAAGCCAGACAATTTTTTAATAAATGTGAGAGGGTCTTGGTGCTTGTAGGCCTTCTAAAAAAATGTTATATTCCCCTTTTGGGATCATCATTCCTCCCTATAGCAAATTGTATTATCTTATCCCTTCGTCTCGACTCTCAATAGTCTTGGGACACTTGGAGGGTGCTCTTTGGTTGCATGACCTTCAATTGCAATCCAAAAAGGTAGGTCTACCTACCTGTCAATTGACCATCTATGTTTTATGGCACGACCCTCTCATGCTCATAGCTACCGTGGCTAGGAATTTGACACCAATATAGATGGTTGATGTCATGTCGACATCCGGTCATAAAACTTTGTTAATCTTGTATGGAGCTTTCTTATGCTCATGGCCGACCCCATTCTATTGGGAGAAGGCTTGGATGATGACAACGATGAGTATTATAGTCCCCTTATTTCTTTTGTCTTTCTTGAAGTATATTTTATGAGGGATCATTATCCTACAAGAAGAATTCCCTGAGCCAGGAAGTCCAGCGACAGATGAGTGCCAATGAAATCTCCATAGAAAAACCCAATGTCAAAACATAAACCCATGTAGAGAGGAACAATCAACAACATTCATCTAAAGACAAAGGGTGGATGAAAAGTATCCAGAATTCTTCAGCTTTCCAAATAGGCTTTAATTCCATGTAGACTATAGTACTCCTTTTCTCTTCTTTACTCTTGAAAGCTCTCTTATCCATAAGTCGCTAGGAAGATCAAAGTTGTACTCTTAGTTATTTCCTCTCGAAGTTTCCTTTTTAAAGAAGTTGCAAGGAGAACCAAAGTTAACCAAAGTTACGCTTAATAGCCTCATATGAGTTTTATTGCAGAAAACTCTGCTTTTTCTCCCCAGATGCATCAGAAAAGTGTCATTGTTGCAGTACCCTGATTTTAATCTTAAGGTCTTAACTAAGGTTCGCATATTGGTATCGGAATCAGACCCATACTATGAGTATCGGCATCGACGGTATCGCTAGTTTAAAATCGAGGTATCAGAATTTTGGTATCCGAAAACAAATAATTATTAAAAATTTAGAAAAAAAGTATTTTATACAATTTAGGCATAATTTAAGTATTTTATATATTGTTTCTTAATAGTTTTGAAATTGAATGAAATAATACACCCTTATTGATTGGTTTACCTGCGATAAATAAAATTTCTTCATTGACATACTTTTACAGCCAAACTATGCTTTTACGCCCTTGCTGATTGATCTTTTCATTCAATTTTCTCTACCAAATTAACTGGGAAGGAGACCCAACATCGGTATCGAT
This sequence comes from Iris pallida, assembly GCA_029216955.1. Classification (NCBI taxonomy): domain Eukaryota; kingdom Viridiplantae; phylum Streptophyta; class Magnoliopsida; order Asparagales; family Iridaceae; genus Iris; species Iris pallida. The sequence continues at coordinate 1,933,858 of JANAVB010024995.1, forward strand.
CAGTATCGGTAGCGGTCGGTTTTGGATCGAGACATGTTAAACCATATCGGTATCGACTATATTGGCCAATAGTGTAAACTATGGTCTTACCAATAAAGGAAAGATGGAAGTGAATTAAGACAAGAAAGGTGACAAATCCTGGAAAGATGCAGCATACGATTAAGGAAAATGTGATCACAATCTTCCACATAGATAAGGAACAAATAACGTCTGCTACATAGTTGGAATCCTTTTTTTTAAGAAGGTTCATAGTCAAAATTTTCCTTCTGGCAATAAGTAATGTTAGGACTTTCAGTTTCAGGGGAAAATAATCTTTCCATACAATATTGGCCAGTGCCAAGCGAATCCAGTGATGTATATTGACTTCACACACCTACTCATTTGTGGTCCACTTCCATCTCCTTGAATTTGAGATGGAGATGAGGAAATAAATCTAAAAAGAGTGAAGTAGCTCTGAATTTCTTGAGGGAACTTGGTAAAAACATGCTTAAAGGTTGGATTCAAAAACGAATTATGATTAGACTATCTTCCTTGACTTGACACAAGATAATCTTGACCACATGCCATCTGAAAATATTTGGATAAACATTGCCACAGGCACATCTAATCACATATCTTTCTAGTAATAGAACATCTATGATCGAAGTGAAATACCATCTCTGAAATTGGTATTGCATGTAACCACACCTTTCCAAAAGGAGAATGGGAAGAATTATTTGAAGAAAGGTCTTATGATGTTTCCCCCCTCTTTTTATCATAGTAAAAAATTGACCTGTTCTGCCAAGGGATTATTACAAGAGAAGATAATAATTGGATTGTTTTAGCTTAATGATACCAAGTCGTCCTAGTATGATTCTATAAGTGAACAAGAGAACATATAGGGAAACAAAACAGTATCATACCTTTTCCATATGATGCTCTTATGGAATATGATGCCCTTATAGAATCCTCTTTTTAATGACCTAAGTTGGGGCAACGAATATTGACAACATATAGAGTGGCAGAGTAGATGAAAGACGGTTGACAAGTATGTGTCTATGAAGAACACACAGCTCATCTTAGAGAGCCAACTCTCAATGAAAGGCAGTATTGGATAGGGAAGGACTCCTTTCAACCAAATCTTTCCTGTGAAAGGCTATCACTATCACCAATCACCAGTAGAGAAGTTTTAGAGACATCAACTCTCATAGCTTAAGCTAACTCAAATATATAATAAACAAATTTAGGAATTGCCAGCTACCCTGTAATTGTTTATAGAATATCAAAGTATCGTCAACATACTGGATACTATGAACATCTTCATTCAGTCCTAGCCCAGAAATTAAATTATTCTGCCTAGCCTTAGTTACAGTTCTTGATAAGATATCAATGACGAGAAAAATAATAAGGAAAGAAAGAGATCTCCTTTCCTCTTCTGAAAAATGAGATATCCCAGCCTCAATCCTCTTTTGCATGGTAAAAGTTTACCTTTTTCACCATTAATGAGAACATAGAAACAACTATTTGTAATGAAAATCTAACTATAGTCCACTGTTTATTATTCGAGTAATTTTTATATATTTGCTCTAATTCCTTATTTTACAGATATGGGAGGATATTTTAGGATTTGAAAATGCCGAGTTCTATATCAAAAGGTGGCCTCAATTAGATGGTATGTGTTTTGGGGATGTACTAGTTTCATTCCCTGATGCTGTACCTTGTGGAGTGAAGGTTGCTGCAAATGGTGGGAAAATTATTATAAATCCTGATGACAGTTACATTCTTAAAGAAGGTGATGAAGTCCTTGTTATTGCCGAGGACGACGATACTTATGCCCCAGGCTCCTTACCAGAGGTGATCTATCCCAGAATTCATGTTCCTGAGATAGTTTTTTCTTGTATTTGTTGTCTACTGTTTCCCCTATTTTGTTGGATTAGTAACCGTGATCTTGCTGTTGTTGTAACTTTGCATTAGTTGACTTCTGGCCAGTGTTTCCTCTTTTAGTGCTGTCAGAGTATTATCTGGTCATCAGTTTGCTATTCCTTAAGGGCATTGCCTAGCGCGTGATGGTAAGGGTCGCTGCTTGCATCCTGGAGGATGCAGGTTCCGTTCGAGTCAGGGAAACAGCTCTCCATTGTATGGGGGTAAGGCTGCATACATCTTGACCCTCTCCAGACCCTGTGTGAACAGGAGCCTTGTGTTACCATCCGCCCTTTTTGTCTGTATGTTATTTTCTCCTGTTCTGAACTATTGTCAATGTACCTAATTCATGTCAAAAGTGCAAGAGAGTTTTACTGAATCTGAACTATCCATCAGCATGTAATATGGGTCTTTAGATCTCTGACTCGCATAAGTTCCAGTTTATTTGAAATTTTGGTCAGTGAATAATCATTTTGGTATCCTAATTCATGAATGTAAATGTTATCAGAATATTGTTAGTTGGACATAGTGGTATAAAATAATATTAATATAAAATTCTTCATTTGACAGTAGAATGATCACAATCTTGTTATTGATACATGTATTAGTTTATTTTCTTCAAGATAGTCTCATTTATTTCTCATGGTTCTCTTATCTCAGGTGCGTAGGGGTTTCCTACAGAATGTTTTCAGCCCACCAAAATATCCAGAAAGAATTTTATTTTGTGGTTGGCGTCGTGATATTGATGATATGATTATGGTAATATGACGTATTTATTCCATTTGAGTTTTCTTCAGTATATTCTTTGTAATGACTTCAAGTTGGATACTTGCAATATTGTCATACCTTCTCAACCTGAACCTATGTAACCACAATCATCAGTGGCTCCACCCTTTCCTCTTATATTCTTTACGTTCTTTTGTTATTTTTAATTGATAATCCACTTCTTATAATGCTGAAAGTATATAGTGATTACCCAAGCACATTGACGAGAGGAGTAAGAGGCATGGTTTGTGAGGTTGATTATTTTAAGTGCATGATTTTCATCTTAGGTGCTAGAAGCATTTCTCGCTCCGGGTTCTCAGCTTTGGATGTTCAATGAGGTTCCAGAGAAGGAAAGAGAAAAGAAACTGATAGATGGAGGACTCGATATTCTAGGGCTCACGAACATTACGCTTGTCCACAAGGAGGGAAATGCTGTCATCCGTAGGCATCTAGAAAGCTTGCCACTGGAAACCTTTGATTCTGTGAGTATACACTGTTTTACAGAGCGTCTTATTCACATTTAGAAAATATCTGCATTTTAGGATTTTTAAATTTAAAAGAAAAGTAGGGATGACAATTGGGTCCTGTTTATTAGCTTGTTTGGATGAAATAATCTTAAAAGTATTCGGCAGCCACCTTTTGTTTCTGTCATTATTCTTCCAATAGCATGCTACGATATAGAGGACATTTCTCCCTACTAAATTTGCAATGTCGACACACGACATGTGTCCATACTTATGAGACACTTGTATTTTGTTTTGTTTTTGTGAATCATGACGTGCCCATCCATGCCCAACGATTTTGTTTTCTATGAATCAGTAACATATTCATAAGGCAGAAGGTATTGTCTTTATTTAATAAATACTATAAGATTTCAATATATTTGCCCATTTTGTATTTATTAAGTTTTTTGATATCCAAGCTCACTCAACAACATATTAACATTCATGTTAATATACTCAAATATATTTTCTAGGTTTTTGAGAGTTGCCATGTAAAACCCCTTGTGTCCTTGTCCAAGTGTCACACCCATGTCCGAGTCCACCAATCATAGCTTGCATAAAGCTATAGTTCAGGAAACTCCTCTCATTAGTATTCTCACTCGAAAAGTAACTAATATTGAAATATTCGGTTACTAGCAACTATATCTATCTAAATTATTGTGTAACTATAACCTACGAAACACTGAGTCAAAGAAAATCGGTATCGTTTCCATGTCGGGTCATGTTGGACACAATTAAGACGTGATACAGACTCTCCAAATTACACTAGGACACTAAATTGGTGCGAAGTACGTGGCGATGTCTGTATAGAATCATTCTGCATGCATGTCCGTGCAAAAAAGCCCAGACCTAATAAGTCATATGTGAAAGAGAAGTTACATAAAATAGCCAAAGGAGAATATCCACATAGTTGAGAGCGTCACCGGAGGTGGTCCTGACGGTGGGGGCTGTGAGGGATAACAGGTATATATATATATATATATATATATATATATATATATAGAGAGAGAGAGAGGAGAGAGAGAGAGAGAGAGAGAGAGAGAGGAAAGGAAACGAAAAGTTGAGACATCCCTTTGGGAATGGGAGGTCCCAAGTCAAAACTTTCTCTATCTAATGTAAGTTGTAACTTCACTTAAACCAGTCATAGTTGTGAAAGAAAGCTATGTGAAATAGCAGAAGAGGAAAATTCAAAAGAGGTTCCCAAGTACGAGATTTGGAAGAAGGTCCCATCTGTCAGAGTTGTTTTTCCAGTCTTGTTTGTGTGCTTGTGCTCAAATAGGTTGTTCACCTGAACCTTCCTGGTCAAAACATGAAATGATATACCATAATCAGAGGGCAAAACAGAAGCAGTCAGTCTTCAATTTGCCCTTGGAATTTTGTCATCAGAATTGTACCAAGACTGAAGGCCTGATTTGAAATTGGGGACCTTTCTATTCTCTGTCAAAACTTTATTACAGGACTTTTGCTTGTATTAAATCTGAAGTCTAGTTCATGCGACTCTGATCGAGTATATATATATATATATAATATCCCCGTGGCCGTAGCCCGTTGGGAACAGTGGAGCATCCCGGCGGAGTGGCGCGGGTTCGAGCCCCCTTGGAGGCATGCCTTCAAGCACCAGTAAGAAGTGGACACCCTCAAAAAATAATAATAAATATATATATATATATATATATATATATGATGAGCTCTAAGTTGTATCCAGTGAGGAAAGTCCTATTTTAATTCTCTCCCATCTCTCCTTTTCATCCTCCACCTTTTGCTCTGAAACTCATGTAATCTAGATTTTTACTAGTTCCGGAGCACTGGTTGATATTAATGTTCCCTTCTCCAGTCTTTACCTTTAATTCTCTAAAATTCATAATTCTCTTCCAGAATCCTAATTCTTATATATCTTCTTTTCCTTACCACCCATCTCCAAAACTCTACCTTCAAAGATGTTCAGAAGGTTAAGATCTGTTTCTGATCTAAGACAACATAGATGCTTAGATCCACAAAATGAAAATATCATCAGAGAGGGGATTCAAGATACAAATGCTGATATTGGATCAACTGGTGCTTGTCGTCGATATGTAATAAAAGTGACATATTGAGATCACCATTATGGAACTTGATGAGCATTCACGAGATGTCCACAATCCAATTTCTGCACATTTTTGGTAGTAGGAAGAAGGGCTACTCGATATTAGCCAATGAAGGATGAAATAAATTATGAGACGTGCAATAAGGAAATCTTGATGATGATGCCATGGTTACTTGAGTTCACACTTTAGGTCCCCAATGAGTCGAACAATTTGTTCATCTCGATATCGCACAACTCATTCGTTTTTTATTCTTCCTGAGGTGGGTGTCCCTCTTGCTCACATTGTGCTTTATGCCTAACCACAGGTGTTTGTTCTCGTCCCTTTGCCTTCTTAGAAGAGTCCCAGTGGAGCCTCTGCTCTGATATGAAATAAGGACCTCAAATACCTCGATCATAATTATACGAACTCTGAAGAGAGGAATCTCAAGGACACAAATGATTTGTGGAAGAGGTACAATTGCCTCTCCAAGACCCAAACCTATTGTTTTTCTTAAATTCTCAAATATTAATGATAGCTTTAATGATACCAACTATATTCTCCTCATATAGATGCCCAAAAGCATAAACAGAAAGCATGAAGATGCTGTCAATTTTCAATATCTTTTATGTGAATGTCATGCTCCGAAGTCAGTGCAGCCCAACAGCCATCGTGGGTATGTTTTCAAGTCATTTCCTGTTCCAGGAGATGGATTCAAACCCGGGAACATCAACACTTATAATTTGTCTATGTAACTATTGTTTCAAATGGATGCTTAGATTCCCAAATATCGAGATCCAAACAAGTAAATATACCCTAAACCAATTTAATTAGATAAACCCAAAATAAACTTAACTAGGACAACAAATCCAGCCAACCTCTGCCTAAATTCCATAAAATCTGTTGAGATTCTCTATGGGCACTAGTGCAGCAGTGTTAGGTGGTTCTACCAGTGGTGACAGAACCTGGACAGTAGACCCATTGGGATGAGTAGACTTGGGTGGTTCTACCCACCCAAGCCTGGTCTCTAGGGCAAATGTCGTTGTTGCTGTCTTCTCCTGCTCGTGTGTTTTCCTCTACACTTGGCTCTGTATGCTGCTACATCATTCTCCATGCTTGCATTAGCTTTAAGCGTATGATGAAAACTAACCTAATTTCCTACCACCACCAAGTGGCTATCATACTCTGATGTTATGGTTATAATGAGTAGTTTATTGTAGGTTAACTTACACATCAATCATTTTCTTTCTTAAAGATAGGGAAAACTCTCTAATAAATCAATGATGTTGCATCATGTTTGACTTGGAATACCTGTTTTTGTAGCGTATCTTTATTACTATCTATATACAGAAGAATGCTTTGACATGCTTTTTACTCAGTCATATGCTTCCGATGCTAACATTAAACCAACAGATCTTAATACTTGCAGATGAGTCTGTAGAGGATTCAATTGTGCACTCCGATTCACGATCTCTGGCTACTCTTCTCCTTATTCGGGATATTCAGGTAGGCAGTAGTTATGTGATTGAGAAGTTTGTTACTAAATGTAAAACCCCTGAAACTAATCATAATTGAACTGTCATGCTTCTCTGAAGGTCATGAATCAATACTCTTAAGACCTTGTATATTTTAATAGGCCATTTCTGATTATTGCTAATCTTTAATTTTCAATGCTGCATGGATTTCTGTGCTTACCATGATGGTTCTGCTCCTGATCCTATTGGTTTCTGTATTGACAACGTCATGAAAGTTTATAGTCTTCTGTATCTCTATATATTGATAAGGTAGAGTGATCAAACATATGCTTCAAGCCCTATGGATGAGATCTGATATCGGATATTGGTCCCATACTGGTTGGGGGTTTGCCGTAACAGATATCTGGTACGGATGATGTATGAGACATATCGGGAGATATGACACCAAAGTAGTATAAGATAATTTCTTCATATATGCATTTATAAGAAATAAAATAATTAATATAAAACTAACAGGTATCTTTGAATAATTCTAATAATTAAACAACTAAAAATTATCTTTCAAACTAATTTATACAAGTTTTTCTCCATGAAGTTCACCAAGCATGAAGACGAACCTAAAAGCACCAGTGTCCAGGACGACGAACTTGCCGTTGCGGAACTTCTTCTTATTCATGAAATCATGTAGGGTTGCTGGGGAATTGGTAGTGAGGGTGATAAATAAAAGTGACTCAAAACGGAATTTAAAAGTAATCTAGTAAGATACTATTAATATAACCATTTGTCATCTCCAAAGTTAATCATATCTCGAAGTAACTTGAAAATGTATCATAGAATTCATTTTTTCTTGAAGTAAACCTTTCTAATTTTCTACAGGAAAGCAAATTTGAGGAAGCAAAATCTCTTTTCTACAAGAAAAAAAATTGCAAGGAAAAAAAAAATTCTAAATCAAAGTAAAAAAAATACAGGTATGGCCAAACCAATATACCTGTATACGGCCACTTTACACTAAATATCGACTGATATTTCGCTAATATCGGCCGATATTTACATGGACTGCTTTTTTTTTTAATCTCATAGGCATACCCTATCGTTGCTCCATCAAAAACGGTATATCGGGCGGTATATACCGCCCATACCAGACGATATCCTCAAATGGCTGTAATTACTTACGTACCACCAGTAACCGTTGAATAACTATTTCTGATTGAAGCACATACACTATTTTAATTGCTATTGCATTCTCCATGGGCTAGAAGCTAATCTTATGATTCCTTGCAACTGTAGCAAAAAGTGTGATTCTTTTGGAAAGATAAAACCTTTTATAGAGCAGTAGAATGGAAAACAATTAACCTGGTTTTGTACTCATAAGGGTGGTTCTATGACAAACTTCTATTATGGCAAAGCTATAATCATCACTTGATTACCTCTTATTGTTTGTTTGAGCCAGAACATTATTGTTGTGCAGTGTGTATAGAAAATAGTGCATCTTCAAAACCATTACTGGGGAAAATGTAAGATGGGTTACGAAGTTACAATGCAGGAACCACCATACTTTAGCATCCATTCTAATAAAAAAAACTTAGTACTTTGACTGGTCGTAGTTTAAAGCACATAAGAATAGATGTATAGATCTAATATTCTAGATACATCTGATCTTGGTTGCCTAGTTTCCCTTCATGGCCCTGTAGTTTAAAGAAAAAGGGCGTATGTTGGGGCTGTGGAATGGTCAGAAGTGCAACCTGGTTTTTTTGGCCCATAAGAGTGAGGAAACACTTATGAAGTCTCGGACCAAGTGTCCTTCTCCCACCTGATGTGGGACTACTATGGCTCCTTGCGGCTTCCCAGTCGGAGTGGATTTGAGACTTTTCCACAAGTTTCCACCTTCGACAAATACGGTTAAGCTTGAAGTGGACAGAGATAGCATGTCACTAGAATTAGGAAATGAAGCATGATTTCCCTCAAGCTAAGGGCAATATCATGCATATCAAGGTGGAGGCATGGCCTTATTATTGCTCCACTTTAGCCCCAAGCCTCAGGTAATAGTCGTTAACTGGAAGAGGATGGTTTGAATGATGGTATCCTTCTCTATTTGAGAGTGTTAGGAAACATAAATCCAAAGAGACCCCAAATGAAACATTTGATCTGATACCAATTTATCGCGGGGGTGGGGGGGGGGGGGGGGGGGGGGGGGGGGGGGGGGGGGGGGGGGGGGGGGGGGGGGGGGGGGGGGTGGGGGGGGGGGGGGGGGGGGGGGGGGGGGGGGGGGGTGGGGGGGGGGGGGGGGGGGGGGTGGGGGGGGGGGTGCAGGGGATGCGTGACATATAGAAGGAGCTAAATGGGTTGAGTCAGAACATTAGTCTTGGCCCATACTAAGACTTACAAATAAACTTATTACTAAAAATGACAAATCCAAACTTCTGTTGTCCGAACTCTACTTTCCCCCCAATGTCGACCATTCTGGATCCTGTCCGCCTCTTTCAGTCAAGTGGATATAAGACACTCTTAATGCTTAAAGCTTAGTTTAGAGAAGTTAAGGATTGTTCATGACCAGCTGCTCAATGTTTTTTTCTCATCATCGATATATAACCGTATTAAGGATGTGTTTTTTCAGTTGCAGCGGTGAAAGAAGGGTTTTTCGTGTATTTTTAATGCATTTGCAAAATAGAGATCTTAAAACTTGGCAATCTAATCTAAGTTTGAGTGTTTGTTGTGATACTATCCAAGATTGAGTGTTTACTACTACTGTTCATGTTAAACAGTCCAAGCGTCTTCCATCCAAGGAAGCAAATTCAAGTGCAATGCGGTACACTGGTTCTCTCACAGCTCCTGGATCCGTGAGATGCAGCAAGCTTCAGATAAATCAATAATTATCAGTGAGATCTTGGATTCTCGGACTAGAAATCTCGTGTCTGTGTCCAGAATTAGTGATTATGTCTTGTCAAATGAGCTGGTTAGTATGGCACTAGCTATGGTAGCTGAGGACAAACAAATCAACAGGGTTCTTGAGGAGCTCTTTGCCGAACAGGTGCTTCATCCAATAATTGTACATATATATTACTGTTGCACAACTTGATTAGAAGTATACTACATATTCCACTTATTTCAATTCAAGTAGTTCTTAAGGTACTTGAAGTTTTTTGGCTGGTAATAATTTTTTTTTTTGGTTAGGTCAGATGCTGCTCACATGTTTTTATGAATGCTTGTAGTCTCATAGATGTTTTAGTTTGACTTGGATTTGCATAGCCATAAGGTCATTTATTACACCCATGGCTTTTCATATTACTTACTTGAATGCACTGCTGGCCCAGTTGTAGCTTATGCAAATGCTCTACAAGCTATGCTGTCCTTACTTGTATGGGTTCAATTTTCTTATTGGTCGACTCAGATTGAACTTTCTATTACTCATGCCATCGTTCTCTTGGCTCCTTTGTCAGTTGGTTGCTAATAAGTTAAATCGTTTGATTTGTAAGAAAATTGAACCGTAATTTTGACATTAAAATGAAAATGTTGATGATGGAGTACATAAAAAAGATTTCATTGTAATTTAGGCTATTTAGCAAGAGTTCTCCTTGACTAAAATCTTCAAACTTTTGCGGGAGTTTCTACGCAGTCAATGTTTAATAGTGTTCTAAATGGCGGCCGCCTAGGCGGCGCCTAGACGGTAGGCGGTCTCTCTCCGCACCGCTTTTCCGTAGGCGGTGGAGTAGACGGCAAACGGAGGTTGGCAGCATAGGCGGAGGTGAGGCGGCGTAGGCGGACGTCTAGGCCGAGCAATACCTAACAAGATATTTTGACTAAAAAGGTTTTGTAAGCATTATGGGCCCTATGGTTTACTTTTAGAAAGCTAAAACTTTATAAATTTTGTTCTACAACTTAGTTAGCATGGAACACCCTTAAAATATGCATATTATGCAAAAAAAAAAAACAGTAATAAAATAGTAAAAAAATGTTTTAAATGTATCGACTGTCTAGGCGGTGCTAGGCGGTAGGCGGACTCTCTCCGCCGCGCACTCACCTACCGCCGTTTAGAACCTTGATGTTTATTAGTGGTATATTCGTATTCCTCCATTTTGATAGATGTTGTAGATGTTGGAGTGGGTGGGGTTCCCAACCTATGTGGAGAAGACTCCGGAGTGCGACGAGCGCCGTCTGTGTGTCAGAGAAGCTCGGGGAGGTGACGAGGCCTTTCGGAGACGAAGAAGAAGCTCGGGAGCTACCAGAGTACATTCTGGAACAGGGGAGGCAGAGTTCGGGTCGAACTCTGTCCCATGCAGAGTTCTGGCCGAACTCTGCCCCCTTGGTTCCAAAACTGTTCTGTCATGAAAACATGAGTTCTGGCCGAACTCTGTGTCGACGGACTGAGGCTGATTTCAGGATATTTTTATACCGTTGGATCGTATCCTATGGTCCAGGTTTTGCTGCGGATTAGGGGGTTTATACATGATTTTTCTAACCCTAATCACAACACAACATTGAGAAAAATAGAGAGAAAATAGGCAAGAGTGTCATTGCAACTTTGGGAGAGAAGGAGGAGGATTGAAGGCCGTTTTCGAAGGAGGATCGTGTTCGAGTAATCTCTACTCGTCGTTTTTGTTCTTCGTAGCCTTGTAACAATTATTCTTGCTTCCAAGTGTTGTGGAGATCCGTATTGGATCGGGAGAAGTTTGTAGAGGGTGTACTCCTTTATTTCATTAGTGAAGGCTTCTCAAGGGTTGGACTCCGATCGTCCCGTGGTTTTTTCCTGCAAGGATTTTCCACGTAAAAAATTCTCTATATCTGCGTGGATTGTGTTTGGTGCTTGGTTCGTGCGTTGTATTGCTCGGTTCTCTCGCAGGTACTCTCTAGTTTGGGAAAAGGTTTCCGCGTTTCTTTCCCAACAATAGACAGGTAGCTGTAGTGTGGCCAAGCGGCAAAGACAATATCTTAGTGCAATCAAGTATATGGCAAAATATGGGAGTCTTTATTAGATGCTTACTACTGAAATAGAGTACTTTTGAGCTGAAATATTACCTTTTCCATTTTACAGGGAAATGAGATGTGTATACGACCAGCAGAGTACTATTTATATGAGCAAGAAGAATTGTGTTTCTACGATATAATGGTTAGGGGTCGTCAAAGGCAGGAGATTGTTATTGGTTATCGTCTTGCCAATGCAGACCGTGCTATAATCAATCCTACTCCCAAAATGGAACAAAGAAAGTGGTCCATCGATGATGTATTTGTTGTGATCTCTTTGGGTGAATGACATTTTTTAGCTGGATGTTGTAAGATGCACTGACCTTCAGGGTTATCAAGGTCTTACAATAAGGCCCTTGCCTGCCAAGCCTTTCCTCAGCCTGGACTGCCACGCCAACTCAGGTTTGATGTCTAAGTTGACAGGTGATTGTAAATTTGTGTCGATTTCTTTATGGAGGCTCTCAATTTTAATTAGAGTTGTGCTCCATTGTCGCCCTATTCCGACAGTAGAAGCCTAGGAGGTTGGTGATGATAATGCAGTAGGTGTCGATGATCTTAGTACTTGTATTCCTGCTGATAGAAAGGAATGGAGGCTTGTAAGATTATCAAACAACACTGATGTAGTACTAATCTCTCATTTAATAGATTGTTGTTATCGGTGAGTATTCATGTTCACTTATCTACCTATCCACTTCTAGGGTTCTACCACTATTATCTAGAAAATACGTCTGCATGTGAAAGCATCTTGTGTCGGATACACGATTTTTATGACCCCAGTAGTATATTGATCTTATTGGTACTTGGGTGGCCACTGGTAGGGTTATTGTTTGTTAGTTCGAAATCATTTTGCCTGGCTCGGATAGTTTCTGTTAATGATTTAGCTCTTCTTTTTATGTGCTGGGACTCTTTTTTACTTGCCTGCTTTCTCTGTAGACTTTTCTTTTGGTTTCCAGACTAATTTGGCTGTTAGATCTTTATTGTTATGATATTCTGTTGCTATTACTTTGCTTTTGCGAAGGTTGGACACTCGGTAACCATTCTATTGATCCCAAGCAACTCAGGTGGATGAAGGTTTTGTATTACTAGGAATCCATTTTTCATTCATTTCCCATAGGAAAGGAATTCAATATTCTCATACCCTTGTTTGGTTATGTTGAGAATACGAAAAATTCAAGTTTCTTATTCTCATGTTTGGTTTAATCTTAATTTATTTAGTTTTCTATAAATATTCTTTCATTGATTTCATGATGATACTATTACCTAAATTCAGTTGGTGGCACTGAGGGTATTACAGTCCAAACAAAACTATAATTAATGTACCCAACCAATATTTTCAGGAAAGCAAAAAACATTCTCAAAAAAGGATCTCGGGATTTATTTCCCCACATGGAAAGATGAAACTCTCCACATTTCCTTCCTATTTCCAATTACAGGTTTACCAAACATGGGTAATGAACCCAAAATGTATTACCAAATCTCTAAAACTTAACCAAACATCTCAGTGAAATGAAACCATCTGTGACCTAGTAACACTTGTGTCTCGTTTGGTACACTGTAATGTAATCGTATAGTATGTAATCAAATGATTTTTATTTATTTTTTTCATTTGATTACATTTCGATACGATTACATTACAGTGAACCAAATGGGGTCTTGGTTTGTTCGCATATGGGAAAATAACATCCACATGAGTCGACCTTCATAGTCTATTATATGCCATATCTGAATTGTGCATACAGAATCACCACATCCGGATTGAGCAAACAAAATTACCAGTGATTAGAGGGATGAAAGTGCCGAAGGATCCTTTTGACACAATGTCATATTTATCAACAGGTTTGGTCTGATTCTTCAATGGAATGACGCTGTTTTGGTCACTACCAACAACACGTATATCATACGAAGGGACGAACATACTATTATATTGAGAGTCGTCATGTTATAGTCTCCAGGTGTTTTTGAAGCCTTGGATCAAGAATTATACTTTGTGGGCCGAACCAGAGAGCAAGACTGAAGTACTAGAATTCCCTCAAAATAATCGAGATTGATTACATGATAATATTGTTCACACCCAACCATTCCTATCCTGATTAGCAAATAATTGATGTAGCATATTCTCAACATCCAGAGCTACACCTATATCATAGAACAATAGCTTCAATACCCTGTTCTTTGAAGTATTTGCTGAAATCACAGCAATTCAACGAAGACGACACAATATTATGTTAAGCCACAAATAGGTAGGAAAAAACAACATATTTACTTAGCACTAATACAAATGTACAAAATTATGTTGAACACACATAAGTAAACTAAAACATCAAAAAAGGGAAATACTCGAGTCATATCCAGCAAAAGGCCAAGTTCTCTCTCTCTCTCTCTCTTCTCTCTCTTCTAGTTTGATTAATTAACTGATCTTAAATTCCCCACTGGCATGAACTTCTTAACCGTCTTATCATACTCATCTTCTCCCTCCTCATCTTCCTCCTCGGGTTCCTCCTCTTCATTCTCATCCTTGGCTTCCCCCTCCTCGTTGTCTTCATCTTCTTCCCCGGCCAATCCGAACCCTGGGGCCGACTTGGATGATGGCGGCCGAGTCCTGGCTTCTCCCACTATCTTCATGATGTCCTCAACGCTCTGGAGGGAGAAGGTAGGAGCATTATGGTCCCTCTTGTAGTATGCTGCCTGCGCGGCCTCTGTTAGCTCCCTCGGCAAGTTCTTCAAGAACCAAGGGTGGCTCTTGATTTCCTTTATTGTTATTCTCTGCTCGTGAAAAAGAAACAAAAAGGAAATAGCCATTCCAAGTTGAGCAAACAATTCTGTAACAACGATAAACTGCTATTGAGTTGAAAATTTACCCTCATCGGATTGACAACAAAGATACGGGAAAGAAGTTGCCTGCACTCCTGGGATATGTGAACATAGTCTGGTATTTTGTATTGAACCGACATTATTCTCTGCAGACGACAGAAGAGGCGAAGGGAGATAGTTGTTATAGCAAACTCGATATTGAAAGATCAATCTCTAATCAAACTTTGGATTTGGATGCACATATGGGTTTTGACAAAGTAGACTCATGATGAGTAAAAAAAAAGGAAACCAAGTGTAGAGTATTTCAGTCTTTACTCCGATAGTCTTGCGAAAGTTCTTGGGATCATCCTGGTCCTCGAAGGGGTAGGCTCCTACCAGCATAACATAGAGAGTAACTCCGCATGACCACACGTCTGCCAGCTGAACCACCAAAATCAATTTTATTTAGTACTCTACTAAAACCTTGCACAAATACAGTAAAAATAAACGCAAAAATTCTCGTTCAGTCTTTCTATATCTTCCATCAAGGATCTCATACTTAATTTCACTGATCCACAATATAATTTTTCCATAAACTGATAGGTAGTCTAGTTTAGGGGTGAAACCAGTTTATTGGCATTTCAGAACTACAATAAAACAGACAATAAACTAAAAGGAGATACATGAGAGACCTTTTTTTTTTTTTGAAGAAAGAGATAATAGAGAGAGATCCTTATCGGAAAGACATAATTCTGGCATCCATGGAAACCTACTGAAGAAAATTCCTAAGAGCATCATTAGTAAGGCTCATCCCATTTTCTAGATTCTAGATTTAGAACGTAGGAGCTCATTTTGTAGAATAGTAAATCTCATCTCTAGTTCTAATTCTACAATTTCGGTTCCATCCCACCCATATGTGCTAAGGGTTGGGCCTCCCAATTTCTAGATTCTAGATTGTAGGAACTCATTTTGTAGAGTAGTAAGTCCCAGTTTGGAGCCCAACTTTCTAGATTCTAGAATTTGCATTATTTTTTTTTCACATCAATTTTTGACCACACAATCTTTGGGACCGGAGCTCACTTTATCATTTCCTACTATTCTTATACAAATCCAACCCATTCTACATTTACCTTTTTTTTGAAATGTTGGGCCCTAAAATAAATTTGAGATCCCCAACTACTAATGATGCTCTTAAGGCATTTAAAACACAGTGTCTTGAATAAGTAACTAAGCAGGGAAAAGTGGCGCATAATAGGAATGGCTTGGAAATGAGTTTATTTTAGACCCTTGACATTTGCATATGTTTTAAATGGATAGGCCCAATTCCCAATCTCCATTTCATTTATACAGCAACCACCATCATGTCTTGAAGACTTTTCCAAGTTGTTTATGTCACAAGTCACAACTTTTATAATGCACTGAACATCATATTACCGGTAAAAGGGACTTAGCTTTACAAGCTACCGAAAGGTTTGTCGCTTGCTTTTGGCCAACGGTTGTGTTAAGAAATTCTATTAGTAAGTTATGAATGGCCAGCATTAAGCAATCAACCCGAAGAGTAGTGTACAAGAAAAGATCTTCCTCCTATACCTTCAAAAAAATATTAGCCAGATGCAAGTGCCGCGAAAATGACATGAAAGTTCAGTTTGTTGTAGTGTAAGTTTGGAGTCTCTCTGCAGGTGCACATATGACCTGGGTCACAACAAACTTGAAAAGGTACGGACACAACACGAGTCTCTAAAGACAATTTAATGAAAGATAAGAGTTCGTGTAACAATCATAATGACATTATTCTCCCTGTGAAGCATGCCGTTGACGGACTGATGCATACTGCACGAGATTAACAAAGCAAACGTTGCAACTCCCATTTCATTCAAAGAAAATCCACTGAAAATGATGGTGTATTGGGATTGTCCAATGAGAAGCGGCTTTGCCACGAGGATTGAAATGTCATGCCTCCTACCAATATGTAGAGGAGGGTATTCTCCCTTGATTCTCTCATCGTCAACTTAGTTTTGCTTGGCATACTAGAGAGAAGGCTACAGACCAACACTCTCATCTATCAGCCTAAGATTCCTTCTAACTCAGTGGCTTGCCTACTTGAGAGAAACCAGGCGAGGTTAGGCTAACTTAAGTGCTGACTTTGACTCTACTGTAGTGATCAGCTCTCAACCCCCTTATGTTTATTTTTACAATCCTTTGTCATGTTCTTTAATGTAGAAGTAGGTGAAATGATGAACACAGAGGTTCATAATAGAGCATTTGACAAGGAAGATCAGACGATTATAAGAAAGTTATACTTCATATTTCATGAGTAGGACTTGGTTACACTTCTTTTTTCTCGAAATCATATGCTAGTAGACAGATCAAAGATAGTGGACTACAAAATCAACTAAAAACTTGAGGAGTGGAATTCCTAAAAGGAGTGATCTCATTGTGGTCCACACAACAATGGTGGAACATGTATTTTTCTTGTAAAGGAAATAGCTTCAACAGCTGTTGCACATCCACTTGGAAACAACTAGAGAAAATATGAAAACGGCTGACAAAAATCTTAATGGGAAATGCAATGGAAAAGCAAAGGAGCTAGTTGGAGGTGGCAGTGAGGTTTTTACTTTTTATCTGAAATGTGTTTTATAGGGTTCCTACATGTATGCATCAGTGGCGTGGGAATGATTTTAAATTGGTCTTTGAGATTTTTGTGTTCATCATGAATTGGGGGTATATATTCAGTTGGATTTCTATAAAATACACCGATCCACACTAAAAAGGACATTCTAGAGATGACCTTCATCATATTTATCTATCCTCCACCCTTTTCCCTTCTAAGTTTCATGCCCAAACATAGATCGCGGTTGGTCCCTTGTGTGAGCCCCTCCTCTCCCTCAAGTCATATAATCCTATTATTTCTGTTCAATTGAATTTCTAAAACATCATAAAAATATAATTTTACTTATCTAGACAGTACTATTATTTGTACAATAGAATTTTCTTAATCTATTAAAGGTCTACATACATATTTTATGTTTTCATAGAAATTTAGGCTTCATACACATTAAACTGGTTGCATTTCATGCACATCTATCCAACTATCTAGGAACTCCATACTGTGTGTTTCAAGAACTCCATGTGTACTAAAAAAGCTTAGGATGTTTCTCCTATAAACAGTACATATCCAGCTTTACCAACAACTAGCATATCATTGCTTGTTGAAAGCCTGAGACTGTTCCCATAAGAATGTTGATACCTAGGGCCTGTATGGAATCGATAGATTAATTAAGAACTCCAGAGGTGGAACTTTTTTTTTTTTTAGAAAATCCAGAAGTGGGCCTTTCATCTTTTTTTTTTTTTTTGCCCATTTCAAGCACTTCATAAGCATTTGGATAGCAAGAAGACTTCTCATCCTGATAATTGTCAGGCATATTTGCTTTAGGCCCAAAAATTTAAGAACTCAAAATCCCAAGATTTTTGTGAGCAAGTGGAGAAGTGGGAGTGCTCTCTATGTTTATATTACTCACTAATTTGTGTTATCCTTTCTATTCTCCACTTATTCAACCATTCCATAACTTTTCACTTCCTTGTCCCAATTTTTTTTTTGTCCATTTGCACCTTCTCGAACACACACACACAAAAAAACTTCTATCCAAACAAAATTGCCAAGAAGTGCACTTCGGGCAATTTTGGTACAACTAACATTACATGCTTGTTCTTTTTTGGAAAGTGGCACAAAAATGACTGAATTAGTTAGGATTATCTAATTATAGTAATTAATTATACATACTTCCTAGGTTTGGACTAAATTTGTTAGGATTATCTAATTATAGTAATTAATTAGTAAAGAAGGTAATTAATTACTATTTGCAATAATTATTTATTTTATTATATAATTAGGATAATTAATTAGTTAACCAAAAGTTTTAATTAATTGTAGCTACTATTCATTTTTATTTGTTAAACTAATTATTATAATTTTAATTATTATAATATATTTCACTTCTCACTTTTATCCTAACCAAACACATTTGTTTCCTTAACAGGAGACCAGAAGAAAGTGTCTAGATTCTCATACACTTTCCATCCTTAGAAGTGCAAATTCAAATCTTCATCCGCTTACAATTTACCAAGCATTCCCTTTTCATACTTGAAAGTCTAAATCCAAATCTTCCTTCATTTACGAATGAAAGATCCTTTGTTTTTAGGTGTTGACCACTTCTGGTAGGCCTCAACTGTTCTTGTCATGTTGAAATTCTAAAAATTCTCATAACATTTTTGTAACTGATGACAGTAAGAAAAAAGATGCAAGGTTGTTGGCCTATTACTCATAGCCCACCACCAAACAAACTTGAGGTACTGATTGCTGACTATGAAAGAGAAATTCCATCCTCAACGTGGGCCACGTGGCTGCCACTCCACCCATCCACAGCTGTCACTCACCACTGCCACTGGCAATCCCCCATGGCATGGATGTGACTGGGACCCACTCTCACCTGGATCCATCTCAATTGCACACAGTTCAAGGCCTTACCAACTCTCATTTCATTACTATTATTCTATATGGAAAATAGTAAAATTATTCTATAAGGAAAATAGTAAAATCTCTGTTCATGTTCTCATTTCATCTCAATTGCATACTGTTTATTATTCGAGTTAATTAGTTGTACCTCTATAGTTTGTACGCATTTTGATAACTGTTTTCGTTGTTTTAAAAACAAAGAACATCTTTTTGGAGTTGTTTTAAAAGCAAAAAACACTCCCCTGAATGTTTAATTTTTCACTCACTTTCTTCTATGCACCAGGGGTACAACTAATTAATTCTATAAATCAGAAGAGTGTTCTTTGTTTTTTTTTTTTGAAATCCCACGCACACACACGATTGGGGGGTTCGAACCTTGCCGGCCCCTCCGGATGTCCGCTCTAATACCATTTAGCTAGAGAGCTCGGACAGAGTGTTCTTTGTTTTTAAAACAACATGAACAGTTACCAAAATACGTACAAATCATAGGAGACAACTAATTAACTCTCATTATTCTATATACATATGCAGTAAAATTTCTGTTCATGTTCTTGTAGCAGTAAAAGTTAAAAAGTAAAAAAAAAAAAAAAAAAAAAGTACTTTTCTTACTACTTCCCATTTGACAATCATGCAGTAAAAAGTAAAAGAAATTTTATTTTCTGTCAGTGGAATTAAAAAAATAAAAACCTTCATTAATTTATACCATGCAAATAAATAAATAAAATAATAATATAAAAATCACCTTGCCGTCGTATTCTCGCGGAGAAAGGACCTCCGGCGCGATATATGCAGGCGTCCCGACTGTTGATTTCGGCCTCGAATGCAGCAAAGACGACTGTTTCATGTAAAAAAATAATTGTTTTTGTAATTTGCAGTATTTCTTTTTTCTCTCAGAAATCAATTTTTTTTAACAAAAAAGACCTTGGAGTATCCGAAATCGCAAATCTTCAGCCTCGGCGCCGGGCTCCCGTCGAGCAGCGTGTTCTCCAGCTTCAGATCTCGATGGCAAATTTGCTATAAAAACACACAAAAGTCAAAAAATTATTAAAATTCTCTGAGTTTTTTTTTAATGCCAAATCACTCTTTAATTACCAGAAAATGGCAATAGCTGACTCCGGAAATGAGCTGTTGGAAGAAATATCTGGCCTAAAAATAAGTCATTACAAAAACAATCATCAACAATTTCATAATTACAAGAAAAAAAATCATAAATTTGCAGAAGAAGGAAAAAAAACACACTTCGTCCTCGCTGAATCTTCCGGCGTTGCAGATCCGCTCGAAGAGCTCCCCGCCGGCAGCGTATTCCATCACGATCGCCAGATGCGTCGGCGTCAACAAAACCTTTATAAAAAAAATAAAATCAAAAATTGCAATTAAATAAATATTTTTCAGAGATTTAGAAATTTCGGACGTACCTCTTTGAAGCGGATGATATTGGGATGGCGGAGCGATCTGTGGTTGATGATCTCTCTCGCCACATTCTCATCCACCTAAAATTAACAACAACAAAAAAATCGAAAAAAAATTATATTCAAAACAAATAAAAATCCAAGAGAGATCAAATTATATAGAATTATAATTAGATTATAGGATTATAGACCCTCTGTCCTCTTTCGATGTACTTCATGGCGACGAGCTCCTTGGTCTCCTTGTTCCTCATCAGCCGGGCCACGCCGAAGTTCCCGGACCCGATGTCCCGGACCAGCTCGTACTTCTCCATCGCGGCGGCGGGGGAGGCGGCGGCGGAGCTGATCTGATCGGAAACTCTGATGAACTGCGAATTCTTCTTCTTCTCACATCAAATATATAAATAATTTGGAAAGAAAAGAAAAAAATTGGGAGAGAAGCTAGCAAGCACGTGGAGGAAAAGAAAAAGATTCTGTACTCTCTCTATTGTTCTTTGGATTTCATGGATTCTTGCTTTGATCCGTTTCTTCAATCTCTCTCTCTCTCTCTCTCTCTCTCTCCCCTCTCTCTCTCTCTCTCCTTTGCGGAATCTTTGAGGTTAAGGAGAGGTGACAAAAGAATGTATTCTATACCCCTGTGATATATAACATTATGAATTGGACTGAGTTTATATATACTAACATATGTACACGTGTCTTGAACGTATCGGAAAGATTTATGAAATGCCCAAAAACTAAAAAAGTTTTATGTAAAACTGACCGCTAAAAAAATTTTCATCGCGTGCCCAGAATTAGAAAAACTTATCCAAAGCGGGTTCCAAATGACCCTTTTGCCCTTCCTTTTAATTTATTGAAAACACCCACGAAACTGCTCTTAAAAAAAGTTTCGATACTTCATCTTCTACCTTACGCTGCTCACTTTCGAATCTAGGTTTTCTCCTCAAAAATCTTCAAAAACTCGTCGAAAAATTTCGGAAAGACTGGGACAAACGACAAAAATGCTAAAACGGAGGTCCAAACATCATTTTTTTGCGAATCTAAAATTTCGGAAGGCCATCTAACGATGAAGCTGTTACTTTCAGTCTTCTCGACGATACGCTCATTTTGCGACAAACGGGACCTCGTTTCGACCTCCCAGTCAAAAGTTATGGCCCTCCAAAGTTTCAGCTGACCATAAAATGCAGGAGAATGGCCATTCTCCGTGTTAGAACACGAAAAATGTTAATTTTACATGAGGGTGGTCATTCTCCGTATTAGTAACACGGAGAATGGCATTCTCCGTCTTAATTTACACGGAGAATGACCATTCTCCGTGTTAGTAACACGGAGAATGACATTCTCCGTCTTAATTAAGACGGAGAATGTCATTCTCCGTCCTGAAAGTTACACGGAGAATGGCCATTCTCCGTCTTAATTTAGACAGAGAATGGTTGTAAGCCCCTGTTTTTCAAAATTTTATTTAATTATTGTTTATTAATTTTTAATGTTATTTTTAGCCTTAAAATAATTAATTAGATTTTTAGGAATTTTTCTAGAATTTTTAAATAAATTTTAAATGAGTTTTAAATGTTAAAATATCAATTTGCAATTTCCTAAAAATGTTTTAATTAAGTTTTGCAATTAATTAGATTGTTTTAATATCATTCTGTAATTTTTAGAATTGTTTTTATGGTAGTATGCAATTTATTAAATTGTTGAAATAGTATAATTAATGAATTGTTTTTAAGGGTGGAATGCAAATTTATATTTGCATTTAGTGACTTAGGGACCTATTCGTAAATTCCAAAAATCCTGAGGACCTAAGTGTAAAACCCTCACCCACCCCCCTGCCCGATGACCGACGACTGCCCGACCGCCGACCTACTTTCCCCCGCCATTTCCGGCCAGCTCACTGCCCCCCGACCGACCTAGCTAGCCTATAAATGACCCCCTCTCTCCCCTCAGCTCGACCATCACCACAACCACCGCCCACAGCCCCTTTTCCTTCCCCGACGAACTAAACCCTAACCCTACTCCGGCGACCCCCAGCGCCGCCCCCACAGCGACTTTCACTGCCAACCACCGCCGTCGACAGCTTCGCCACAGCACGGCGAGTCGATCGCCACCGCTCCGCCACGACCACGACGCCCCCAGCCGACGATCGCCCGTTCGAAACTCCGTTCAAACGCCGGACACGTACGTGTCACTCCTCCCCTGTGTCGTATCGTGTCTCGTTCACACGTTTTTCGTTCGCCCGGACACGACGACCCCAGCCCCGTGCTCGGACACGCGAGTTAGGACTCGTGCGTGTCGTGCATAGCCCCGACACAAGACTCGGTTGTCCTTCGTGTCCTTGACTGTATGGACACAGGACTCATAACATGAACTAACGGGTTTGGGCTTTGCTTAACGGGTAAAAACCCATTTAATTTCTGTGCTAAATAAATGTAAACCTAGCCCTAACTCTAACAAACCCACCGAGCTGGCCCACTGGTCAGCTCGACCCGATTAAAACCCCCCCCCCCCCCCCCCCCCCCGCTGGCTCAGGATCGAGCCCCCCTTTCCTTTCTGTTTTCTTTTCTGTTTTCTTTTTTTCTTTTCTTTTTCTTTTTGTTTTATATATATATATATTTATATATATATGTATATGTATATATATATTAGTATATTATATATATATGTATATACTGTATTTTACAGTATTTAATATATATGTATATATTTTATAAGTTAGTAAATTATATATATATGTTTATATATACATTTTCCTATGTATATATATATATTATATATATATTATATATATATACACTATATTATTAAGTTTGTTCTTATATATATATATATTTGTATATATATATATATACTTTATAAATTAAGTATTTTTCTCTTACATATATATATGTACTTTTAAAACATATGTATGGATATTTTTACTATACATAATTTTGCCTTATTAAAATATTAATATTTGTTTTGTACTTTTTACCAAATTATATTTTAGTGTATTTAAATTACTGCAACCATTTGGTGTCCAAGCCTAGCATGGGTATTTGGGCTCAAATGTGTTTTCACACATTCAAGACCTGTACAAGTCATATTGGACTTGATTCATGGTCTTGGGTCCTGTATTTGAACTTTAGTTCAAATTATATACATGGACAAAATACGCAGATAATTAATTATTGTGTGCATTGCTGTTTTTGATTTTCTAAAAATACTTAAAGTATTGCTAAAATTATGGAAAAATAGTTTTTAGATACTATGTTAAGTTGGCTAATTTAGTATAATTTTTGTAGCATTTAATTTACTGTTTTGCCACTAGTTTGGCATATGAAACCAAAACTCATTTTCTATATACTTAGGAAAACTGATTTTTATAAAATACTTGTACTGGTTAATAAATTCCAGAAAAATTATAATAAATTTCTATGATTAACAAGGATCACTTTAGTACTTTACTTTAAGAAAAACTAGACTTTTTGCCTATCTCTAAAATTGTTAGAACACAATGATCTTTCGATTTATTTATTGATTAATTACGACTTGTAGCTTTTTGTGTTATTTGGAGTTTTAGTCGTATTGAACCCCATCCCTCACTAGTGTAAAAATCCTAGAAAGTTAGTTAACATAGTGTGTCACCCCACATTGGTCTCCTATGCCAAGTCATCATTTTTGGCTAGGTACCCAGTCACAAGTCGTGTCGCACCAGTTAGTGTTCTAGTATTTTAGCTTAGTGTAGAACTAAGTTATTATATTTTACTTCTACAGCGACGAGTTACTGGACATCCATAGCACTGTTATCGCAGCTTGTTTTGTTTTGCTTTGCTAGAGGCAAGTACTTTCTACGAACTTTACATGTTGTTACATAAATGAACTGCAAAACCCACCATGTTAAATGCTGACCCTTGGGGTAGCAAGTTAAAAACGTCACATGTTGTACTTTCCATTACTACCATGCTTAGAACAGTCTTGATGTATCTCTCACATGATTTAGAATATGGGATATGGGGAAACTGTTAGTAGCGTACGTGATCATGCCCCCCTACTCGTACGTACGTACCGAGCAAGGTTGACATTTTATGTATACCTTGTCGTAGGCACATCAGCTGTATTTGTACGTATGTACATCTATCGCTTGTTTTACTTGTACGTATGTACATTTTATTTACATTGTACCTCGGTACATTGTACATCTATTGACCGATCACGTACTTGCTACAGTTTTACACATTACATATACATCTGTCTTTATGACATATGTGTCCTTGCCATGATAGACTATGTGATGCCATGCTTTCCAGTTATTCCTCTCATGTTCATTTCCATGTTTCATATGCTAGTTTGCTAGATTTAGTACTTGCTCCCGTCCTGACAGGATAACGTTGTAGGTGTCCTTACGGAGGAGGAGTTACTCTGCGACTCATACTATGGAGTTACTGCCGAGGACCCGGCTCTGCTTTACGAGGATGTTCCTGCGGGGAACCTCGCCTAGTTGTCTTTTTGTTTACTTAGACTTTTGAGAGTAGACATGTATTAGACTACATCATTTTGTAACTGGACATGTATC
Source organism: Iris pallida (assembly GCA_029216955.1). NCBI lineage: Eukaryota > Viridiplantae > Streptophyta > Magnoliopsida > Asparagales > Iridaceae > Iris > Iris pallida. The sequence goes on from JANAVB010024995.1 coordinate 1,958,777, forward strand.
CAGTTTTACATTTCAGTTCACTTGTACTTGGATATTTTACTATATACGACGACTTTTGTGTTTGGAGCATTTATGATTCTTCTTCACTTATAGAACTGTTAGTACATTTAGTCTTATCCTGTTGTCTTTAGAACAGCTTACTACGTTTTATCTCAACGTAGGCTGGACATGACTCGGCCTGGCCCAACAATTTGGGTAGCGGGTCGTGACATATTTTTTTGGCGGCCCATGCAAGGTCCTGACTAAACTGTTTGGTTACGTTATTGTACCAAACATGCCTGCAATTAGGAACTTAAGGTAATTAGACAACATTAGGAAAGACGCTTAGAACACCTAGAGGAATGATAGGATTGCAACATAGGAAATACAACACATGTTTGCTATTATAAATTAGATTTTCTTGCATATGATTACTTGCTTTAAACAAGTCCTTGTAAGTCTTTTTATGTGTAATTTAGATGGTGCTTACTCGTTCGTCCCAGTATGTTACCCCCGAGAATGGGGCCCTCCATATCCAGTCAGCTGACCAGTTGACTGATACACCTCCACCTACCACATTCCCCCACTCCACAGATCCACAGACCCAGATACCACCTTCCACATCCCAGGCCCAGCAGGACCCGATACCCCCACCACCCCCTATCACTATACCCACCCAGGCTTCCGTCACACTCGACGGGACCCAGCTGCTCACACTGATCCAGGGGTTCCTAACAACCCATCAGGAGCAGACTACCCTACTCTACCAGAGCCTAGAATTGGCCCGGAGCATTGAGGAGCGTCTTCTGTCTAGCAAGAGGCCGGCTTCTGTACACCATAAGGGACCGTCCAAGCGTCAGGCTTTCCAGCAGAGAGCACCGACGCCACCCCCGCAGACTTACCATCCCCCTACACCACATCGTCAGACCCCGCCGGTTAGAGCCCCGGGACCCCGACAGCAGCAGAAAGGAGCTTTTTGTGTATACTGCAAGAAGCAAGGCCATGACTTTCTCGTCTGTAGGAAGAGATTGGGTCAGTGTTTAGCTTGTGGGTCTGCCATCCATCAGATTCGGGACTGCCCGGTAGCCAAGGGACCCCAGGGGAAGACTTATAGCCTAGTCCTTGAGCCAGAGCCGGAACAGGTTTCGGGAGGTTAGTTTTGATCGTAGCCTTAGTCATTTTGTTGTGTTGCTTGCTATGCTAGAATATTGTAGGGTCTTTAATCCTTGTGAATTTCGAGGACGAAATTTTTCAAGGAGGAAAGACTTGTAAGCCCCTGTTTTTCAAAATTTTATTTAATTATTGTTTATTAATTTTTAATGTTATTTTTAGCCTTAAAATAATTAATTAGATTTTTAGGAATTTTTCTAGAATTTTTAAATGAATTTTAAATGAGTTTTAAATGTTAAAATATCAATTTGCAATTTCCTAAAATATTTTAATTAAGTTTTGCAATTAATTAGATTGTTTTAATATCATTTTGTAATTTTTAGAATTGTTTTTATGGTAGTATGCAATTTATTAAATTGTTGAAATAGTATTTTGTAATTAATGAATTGTTTTTAAGGGTGGAATGCAAATTTATATTTGCATTTAGTGACTTAGGGACCTATTCGTAAATTCCAAAAATCCTGAGGACCTAAGTGTAAAACCCTCACCCACCCCCCTGCCCGACGACCGACGACTGCCCGACCGCCGACCTACTTTCCCCCGCCATTTCCGGCCAGCTCACTGCCCCCCGACCGACCTAGCTAGCCTATAAATGACCCCCTCTCTCCCCTCAGCTCGACCATCACCACAACCACCGCCCACAGCCCCTTTTCCTTCCCCGACGAACTAAACCCTAACCCTACTCCGGCGACCCCCAGCGCCGCCCCCACAGCGACTTTCACTGCCAACCACCGCCGTCGACAGCTTCGCCACAGCACGGCGAGTCGATCGCCACCGCTCCGCCACGACCACGACGCCCCCAGCCGACGATCGCCCGTTCGAAACTCCGTTCAAACGCCGGACACGTACGTGTCACTCCTCCCCTGTGTCGTATCGTGTCTCGTTCACACGTTTTTCGTTCGCCCGGACACGACGACCCCAGCCCCGTGCTCGGACACGCGAGTTAGGACTCGTGCGTGTCGTGCATAGCCCCGACACAAGACTCGGCTGTCCTTCGTGTCCTTGACTGTATGAACACAGGACTCATAACATGAACTAACGGGTTTGGGCTTTGCTTAACGGGTAAAAACCCATTTAATTTCTGTGCTAAATAAATGTAAACCTAGCCCTAACTCTAACAAACCCACTGAGCTGGCCCACTGGTCAGCCCGACCCGATTAAACCCCCCCCCCCCCCCCCCCCCCCCCCGCTGGCTCAGGATCGAGCCCCCCTTTCCTTTCTGTTTTCTTTTCTGTTTTCTTTTTTTCTTTTCTTTTTCTTTTTGTTTTATATATATATTTATATATATATGTATATATATATTAGTATATATATATATATGTATATACTGTATTTTACAGTATTTAATATATATGTATATATTTTATAAGTTAGTAAATTTTATATATATATGTTTATATATACATTTTCCTATGTATATATATATATTATATATATACACACTATATTATTAAGTTTGTTCTTATATATATATATTTGTATATATATATATATACTTTATAAATTAAGTATTTTTCTCTTACATATATATATGTACTTTTAAAACATATGTATGGATATTTTTACTATACATAATTTTGCCTTATTAAAATATTAATATTTGTTTTGTACTTTTTACCAAATTATATTTTAGTGTATTTAAATTACTGCAACCATTTGGTGTCCAAGCCTAGCATGGGTATTTGGGCTCAAATGTGTTTTCACACATTCAAGACCTGTACAAGTCATATTGGACTTGATTCATGGTCTTGGGTCCTGTATATACCAAATTATATTTTAGTGTATTTAAATTACTGCAACCATTTGGTGTCTAAGCCTAGCATGGGTATTTGGGCTCAAATGTGTTTTCACACATTCAAGACCTGTACAAGTCATATTGGACTTGATTCATGGTCTTGGGTCCTGTATTTGAACTTTGGTTCAAATTATATACATGGACAAAATACGCAGATAATTAATTATTGTGTGCATTGCTGTTTTTGATTTTCTAAAAATACTTAAAGTATTGCTAAAATTATGGAAAAATAGTTTTTAGATACTATGTTAAGTTGGCTAATTTAGTATAATTTTTGTAGTATTTAATTTACTGTTTTGCCACTAGTTTGGCATATGAAACCAAAACTCATTTTCTATATACTTAGGAAAACTGATTTTTATAAAATACTTGTACTGGTTAATAAATTCCAGAAAAATTATAATAAATTTCTATGATTAACAAGGATCACTTTAGTACTTTACTTTAAGAAAAACTAGACTTTTTGCCTATCTCTAAAATTGTTTGAACACAATGATCTTTCGATTTATTTATTGATTAATTACGACTTGTAGCTTTTTGTGTTATTTGGAGTTTTAGTCGTATTGAACCCCATCCCTCACTAGTGTAAAAACCCTAGAAAGTTAGTTAACATAGTGTGTCACCCCACATTGATCTCCTATGCCAAGTCATCATTTTTGGCTAGGTACCCAGTCACAAGTCGTGTCGCACCAGTTAGTGTTCTAGTATTTTAGCTTAGTGTAGAACTAAGTTATTATATTTTACTTCTACAGCGACGAGTTACTGGACATCCATAGCACTGTTATCGCAGCTTGTTTTGTTTTGCTTTGCAAGAGGCAAGTACTTTCTACGAACTTTACATGTTGTTACATAAATGAACTGCAAAATCCACCATATTAAATGCTGACCCTTGGGGTAGCAAGTTAAAAACGTCACATGTTGTACTTTCCATTACTATCATGCTTAGAACAGTCTTGATGTATCTCTCACATGATTTAGAATATGGGATATGGGGAAACTGTTAGTAGCGTACGTGATCATGCCCCCCCTACTCGTACGTACGTACCGAGCAAGGTTGACATTTTATGTATACCTTGTCGTAGGCACATCAGCTGTATTTGTACGTATGTACATCTATCGCTTGTTTTACTTGTACGTATGTACATTTTATTTACATTGTATCTCGGTACATTGTACATCTATTGACCGATCACGTACTTGCTACAGTTTTAAACATTACATATACATCTGTCTTTATGACATATGTGTCCTTGCCATGATAGACTATGTGATGCCATGCTTTCCAGTTATTCCTCTCATGTTCATTTCCATGTTTCATATGCTAGTTTGCTAGATTTAGTACTTGCTCCCGTCCTGACAGGATAACGTTGTAGGTGTCCTTACGGAGGAGGAGTTACTCTGCGACTCATACTATGGAGTTACTGCCGAGGACCCGGCTCTGCTTTACGAGGATGTTCCTGCGGGGAACCTCGCCTAGTTGTCTTTTTGTTTACTTAGACTTTTGAGAGTAGACATGTATTAGACTACATCATTTTGTAACTGGACATGTATCCAGTTTTATATTTCAGTTCACTTGTACTTGGATATTTTACTATATACGACGACTTTTGTGTTTGGAGCATTTATGATTATTCTTCACTTATAGAACTGTTAGTACATTTAGTCTTATCCTGTTGTCTTTAGAACAGCTTACTACGTTTTATCTCAACGTAGGCTGGACATGACTCGGCCTGGCCCAACAATTTGGGTAGCGGGTCATGACAATAGTCATTCTCCGTCTTAGTTTACACGGAGAATGGTCATTCCAGTGTTAAAACGCAAGAGAATGACCATTCTCCGTGTTAGAAACACGGAGAATGCCATTCTCTGTGTTAAATAAAACGGAGAATGTCATTCTCCGTGTTAAATAAAACGGAGAATGACATTCTCCGTCTTAATTTAAACGGAGAATGTCATTCTCCGTGTTAAATAAAACGGAGATTGACATTCTCCGTCTTAATTTAAACGGAGAATGGCCATTCTCCGTGCTACATTAAGACGGAGAATGTCATTCTCCGTTTTATTTAACACGGAGAATGACATTCTCCGTTTTATTTAACACGGAGAATGGTCATTCTAGTGTTAAAACGCAGGAGAATGACCATTCTCCGTGTTACTAACACGGAGAATGCCATTCTCCGTGTTAAATAAAACGGAGAATATGTCATTCTCCGTGTTAAATAAAACGGAGAATGACATTCTCCGTCTTAATGTAGCACGGAGAATGTCCATTCTCCGTTTAAATTAAGACGGAGAACGGCATTCTCCGTTTTAAATAAAACGGAGAATGTCATTCTCCGTGTAATTTAGTTTTTTTCATGAACAAAGAGTTTCGTTCTTCTTTCAAAACGATGATAATTCTGATGGAAAAGAAGAAGAAAGATATTCTCTCCACAATTGACCTAATTGTCGGAAAACTTCAAATGTCTCCACGATGAAGATGAAGATGATGATGATGATGATGACGAGCGATGATCTGAGTTCGACTGAAGAAAAGCACACCGAACTACGAACGATCTTTGCGATATCTGCTGAAGATGAGAGCAATGGAATTCAGATTTCCAGTGAAGAAGACGAAAATCACAATCCAGATCTGAGTTTTTTGAATTCAAATACATATAGATGACCAATTCGCACGGAGGGGTAGTTTCGGTATTATAAAAATAGCAGTTTCTAGCGGGTGGCATCTAAAAGGGAATCTTGGAATATTTAACGTGAAAATACTTAATTCTGGGTATTTCATAAAACTTATCCAGCGGGTGGGCATTTCATAAAAGTCCACCCCGAAATTGGGTTTCTCAGCAATTTCCAGTTTCTTAATTAGTTTAGGAAGACCAAAGGATAGTATTCCTAATTACTAAGTTACCCTTATTAAAATTAATTAACTATTTTTAATTAGTATAAGTATGTAAGGGTATTTTCGGAATTCAAAAATTTCACTATCTAAGTTTTTCTATTATATAGTAGAATAGATATAACTTGATACCTAACTATCACTGTTTTTTAATTTGATACCCTCAATTTTCATAGTTACTAATTTGATATCCTGGAGAAAAAAAATTGACCAAATTGCCTCTTCTATTCTCCCCCCAACCCCCCTCTCTCTCCAGCTGTGGGTGGCAGCGGACGGCGGGCACGGTGACGCTCGAGGGCGCGACGAGCGGGGCAGTGCACGCTGGTGCGCTGGGCAGGTCGTGGCGGCGCTCGGGGCAACGCGAGGCGGGGGTCAGTGCAGCGCGCGGGGGCGCACGCAAGCGGGAGCGTAGGCTCGGGGCCGGGTAGGGTGGGTTGTCGGGGCCGGGGGCGGGTAGGGGGGGTGGTCGCCGGAGGGGGAGGCAGGAGGGGTGTGAGATGGCCGCCGGGGAAGGGGTAGGGGAAGTAGCAGCCCGGGGAGGGGGACGAGATGGCCGCCGGGGGAGGGGTGGGGGAAGTAGCAGCAGGGGGGAGGGTAGTTTAGGAAAAATAAATAAATTGGGTATTAAGTTAGAAATATAAGTTGAGATAGGGTATTGAGTTAGTACCTATAAAAGTTGAGGGTATTAAGTTGCAAAATAGTGATATTTGAGGGTATCAAGTTACAATTTAGCCTTTTTTTTTAAATGTCCGACGTAATGTTCGCGATTTTCTGCACGTTGTGTTGCATAACGTTGGGCCTATCGTCCCCACAACTCCTACCATATATAAATAGAAGGAATAATACGTTCTCGTTGTTCGATCCATCGATATTCCACCACCCAGTCAGGATACTAACCATACGAGTCACTCGAGTCCGACTCGAGTGAGTTTATATCAACTCTTCACTAATTGGTAGATAAACATAATTGAGGAATATTAAATATGCAACCAAATACTCTTAGTTATTTTAGTTTTATAATTGATCTATCAATTATTTTAGTTTTAATATTTATTATACCACTTAATACCCTAAATTATTAAAGAGTTTTAAATTGCTACCACAGTTAATTTGTTTTGGTCTAAACCTTTTTTTATAACTTTTTTGGACCAAATTATCCTAGTCATATGCTCTCTATAAATCTTCTTTTATAGTCGGTGATAAACAGTCCTAGGAGTACCAAAATTTTGGCAGTCCCCGTACATTGGATGACTGTCAAATTTTTTGATGTCCCCTAACACTTACTGTGGTGCCTTTATCACTAGCCTATTTTATTGATTAAGTTGAATTATAATCCAAATACTTAATCTAATATATATGTTCCTAAACTAGCCTTCCATGTTACCTACTAACCCCTCTTCCTTAATCATTCAATCCAGTTCATCTTCTCCCGTAGACAACCACTCTCCACTGCAACATCTTGGCTTATCGTTTGACCTAATCGATTCCCCACCATTCTTCCCTTCCTATTTAAACACTCACCTTCTCTGCCACCTTCACTTCCATATCCCGCCATCACCCTCGCCTCACATTCATCATCGCCATCATCCCTCTGTTCCAGAGCTTGTTGATGAACCTCGTAAAGCCTCCAAAACTCTATAAAAGGGGGCTTGTAGATCCTCATTCGCTCTCACACAATTCATCCACAACCTCTCTTTCTCTTATGCATCCCGCATAGAGATCTTACAAACGCAAATCCAGATCCAAAAGTTCCTCCAAATCTCGTCTCACTATTGAAGGATCATATATAACTCTAGGCCTTCACTCTCTCACCAAAACCCTAATCCTCCTAATTTTGCAAAACGATCTTAATAAGGACAGTTGTTAATTCTATCATAAGTGAATACATCCCAAACTCAATTTCTTTATCATTGATGATTGGAGTAAAAATTGGTTGTTGTGATGTGGCAACTATTGACGACTGATGAGAGGGAGGTGCAGAAGAGCTACTGAATGGAGCACTCCAAGAACCTGGCAGTGGAGGCCATGACATTCGACTCTCCTACCTCCATTCTCGACAAGAGGAGAGGCCAAACATTTTGTTTCTACATTTAGATCCGGATCTAATTATATCATCATGTCTATTGGATTTTCTTACTTATTTAGTTGTTTGGTTTTGGAGCTACATACCATCAGGGTTAATTTGTCATTTACAATTATATGTCAACTCCGTCAAGGTAGAAAATTGCATAGTTATAATTTAGGGTATTAACTAGTATAATAACAACTTTAGAATATCGAGTTGCAAAACTAGAATATTTGACTTTTGAGGATATTTAGTTTGAATTAAACCTGAAATATTTTTGCCATGTATAATTATAATAATAATAATAATAATAATAATTCATCAAGAGATGATCAAGTTGGAATTTGTATGGACTATTGGAGACAAAGAGAAGGCTAAAATTATGAAAAGTTTGTGAAAGTATTTAATTACATGTAAATATTGTGCAGAATTTCAACTATTTTTTACTTAATTACCTTGGACTATCACATTTTTTTTACTTAACTATTTTTTTTTTATCAAGTAAGTATCTTGATTTTTTTTTTTCACTCTGTGTGAAGTTAACTAACCGTATATGAAAAAAAAGATCATTATGCTTGTCACTACCCGTTCCAAATATTCCTATTTTTATGGATATTCTGGTGTATCATATATTTCATGTATCATGTACCGATATGGTATTATGTACCGTGTGCTGCGTATATTTGTACCTAATATTGGATTCGTATATTATTTATTTGATTTCTTGAGTGTGTCTCGGGAACCATACTAACAGCTCGTCTATAGGATAATCGAATAGTTTAAATCAATTAATTAATATATAACTTAATTAGATTTGTATTTTGGATAAGATTAAAAAAATAATTTCCTAAATAAACGTCACCAAAAGTATAAATGTTTGATTCGTAGGAACGTGACAAGTCGACATCGCATTCTCTATGATGTAATGCCATGCGCAAAAATATCTCAATCCACGTACCAAACATAATCTTAGGCTATAAATTATAGTTGATATTGGTGGAATTGTGACTTAGTAACGACTAGTCTATTGTGTGTCTTGTCCCCTCAAATTTGGACCCATCTCCATTTTGTACTTCGACCGAATCAAAATGCAATATTCCAATTGCCACGAACTAAGTCTATTGTTTTCATTTAGAGCATAAAAATAAGTTGATGGAGCTCAAAAATATATATCAAAGTCAAAAATTTATAATTAAAAAAATAAATATAGAATGTGTTAGATTTGAGGCATAAATGAGAATGATGAATATGTGCCAAATCGTCATTCTTCTATCTTTTTCGGAAAATAAAAATAAAAAACTAGAATCTGGAAATTGGAACTTCAAATCGAAGTTTACTTTCTATAGAATGAGTTACTACATTCTAAATGTAGCCGAGCCCTAGGTTATAACTTCTGTGGCTTGAACGAAACCATTGTGAAACTCAAATTGAACATTATTATTAGGCTTAATTGCAACTTGATATTCTCAACTATTTCGATTTTTCAAGTTTATACCCTAAACTTTTTTTACTCAACAACTTAATACCATTAACTATTTTACATTTTCAACTTCATACCATAAAATTTAAAAAAATCCAAAAATATCATTCCCCCCTCCCCCCCACCCCCCTCCTACACTCCAACGACCACCCCCACCCCTCATCCAGCTCCCTCCCTCCGGCCACTGGCCCCCGCCCCTTCTCCCCCCCCCCCCCCCCCCCCCCCCCCTCCCCCCCCGTCTCGGGTGGCCGGAGGGGGGGATCTGGGGGAGGGGAGGGGGGGGGGGGGGGGGGGGGGGGTGTGCTTTGAAGAGTGGGAGGGGGTAGTTTTGAGCATGAACTTTATTGTCAAAAAAAATCAATGTATCAAGTTAAAAAAAAAAAAGTTTAGGATATCAAGTTGAAAAACGAAAATAGTTGAGGGTATCAAGTTGTATTTAAACCGTATTATTATACAAAATGGACTTCTACATTCGGAATCCAAAATCTAAAAATTGTGATAAGCCACGCCTCCTTTGGTTCGCGGAAAGGAAAGGAAAGGAAAGGAAAGGAAACTGACTCTTTCCTTTCATTTAAGAAACTACAATTTCAATTAATTTTTGTTTATGATTGTACATGTATGTAAGGAAATTGGGAGAGAATGTGAATTTTTAGAGGAGAAAAGTGAATCCTTGTGTTGATGGGAGGAACCATTTTTCTCTCTATTTTTCTTCCACTTGGAAATTAATTTTCTTTCATGTTCATTTTTTTGGGCATCCAAACACGGAAATAAAAATGACTTTCCTCTACCAAGTTATGATTTTTTATGTCTCATGAGTAACGTCATTGAGAACATTTATTATATTCTTTTCTTCTTCTATATATTTTTATTTTTATGTAAGTATCAACCATCTCAGTCTTCTTTAAAAAAAATTGATGTGTGCCATAACTACCATCCCTCTTAACTTAACATTCTTTTGTTTGTTACATAAATCAAATGACTTATTTTATAATGTCGGTCTCTTTTTAAACGATTTCGACATCAACAAATTTTTAAGAGATTTGATAAATACTGATAATCTTTTGATGGAGTTCAACAACATAAAGGTGGTCCATTAGATAACCAACTATAATCAACAAACCATGTACGTTACGGTGCAAGAATGGTCGAACGTGGTTAACAAATGCTATCCTTTGGGAGTATAAGTGGGTTAAGTAAAACTGATTTCAAACACTTTCACCTAAGGAGTCACTTCCCATCATACTTTTATAGGGTCATACCTAAGAGCATCTCCAACCCTATTGTCTTGTTGAGTGTTGTGAGTCTTAGGTGGATCCTATGTGGCATGAGCCACAAGACAATGTCTTGTTTCTGTGGCAAAATTATATCTCAAAAGACAATGAGATAGAAAAACTCTCTCCAATGCAAAAGTATTGAGGAGACAATAAAAATTATTTTTTCCAACTTCCAAGACAACTACTCATGTTCTTTCTTTTTTTCTAATATTTTTTATTCATAATTGATGACATGGAAGAGAAGACATTGTCAAGTGCATTGTCTAGAACAAGACAATCAACTTCACAATGTCTTCTTTAATTTTTGCCACATAAGCTTCACAATTGACTTGACAATTGCATTGGAGAAGAACTTTTGAATAAAATTTTGTCATTCCTATGTGGCAACAACTTTTTTCCAAAGTCACAATAGGGTTGGAGATGCTCTAACCAAAATTTGAAGAGTTTTTTTTTTTACTTGCCCCCACATTGTTTACCCCATTTAATGGTATATTACAAAAATGTGCATTATCCTCCACTTTGGACAAAATTCGTCAAAAAATATTTTTTTGACCAAAATGCCCTTGTCTCCTTTCTCTTTCCTCTCACCCCCCACCCCGCGGCCACCGCCGTGCGCTCCCCTCTCCCCACCACCGCCTTCGCCTCCGCCCCTCCCCCCTCCCCGCCTCCGCCGTGCTGCTTCCGCCGCCGGCGCCGTTGCTGCCGGAGGCGGAGGCGGAGGCGGGGGGGGGGGGGGTTGGGGGGAGGGGGAGCGCACGACGAAGGGGGGAGGGGGAGCGGGGGCGGTGGCCGCGGGAGGGAGGAGAGGAAAGAGGAAGGAGACAAGGGCATTTTGGTTTAAAAAAATATTTTTTGACGAATTTCGTCCAAAGTGGAGGATACTGTACATTTTTGCAAAACTATGGGGTGCACCCTAAAATATGATAAATCAAGTGGGGGGTAAAGTAAAAATTTCTCAAATTTGAAAGTAGTCTTCATCCTCTAGTATGTATGACCCAGACAATAAATCGGACGTTTTATAAAGCAAATCAACGTTTAGACATTTAGTAGACTACTAATTGCATAAAGGCACGCAAGCTTACTGGTGAGCATTAATTCGCTTTGGACCGAAAATCGAACCGAATAATAGATTCGATTTTGTTGGAAAAATATACGATTCGGATTCGGTTTTGAAAATACTAACAAAAATTATTCGATTTCGGTCCAAAATTAAAAACTGAACAAGACTTGTGTAATTATGGAAATACTCTTGTTGTATTTAAAATGTGTATGTTTTGGCAGCAACAACTCTATTTACGTGTTTTGAAAGCAAACTTTGATCATTTAACAACTAGTCTAACTTTGGACACAAATACAACAAATACGTGTATTAAAATTATTTGACCACGATTTCAACTTTGGACCCTAACCATAATATAATAGAAATAGTCCCGAACAAACCGAATCGTTTTTTCGGTTCGATTCGGTTTCGGTTTTGAATTTTTAGAATTTTGACAAACCGATACATCCTCCGTAGCTCGATTCTCTGATCTTCCGTTATCCAGTCGAAAATCTTATACCTCCATTTGGTAATCACAAGAGTCACTCGAGTTCGATAACAAAATAACATCCTTTAGTTAGTTGTGGTATACATAGGTCTTCAGTTGGGTAGAACAAATAGTAGCATTCAAAGTGTTGAAGAAGTTGTACTTGTTTGAGATAACATATGCATTGTTGTTCATCTTCCAAAGTATTGGATATGGGCCGATCTTCTTTATTTCTGATTAGCATCACAAGGTCACCCTCCTTAAATAATTGTATTCTTTATTTCTGTTTAGCAAGCAATTACATTTCTTTAGATAAATGTACAATTTATTATCATACAAAACACTTGGGTTGTGTTTAGTTGATAGTTCACCGTAATATATTGTAATTGTGATGTAATTGAATTTATAATGTAATTAAATTACAATTATATTATCATGTTTAGTTGGAACATATAATCAAGTCATGTAAAATAATATTAATTACATTCAAATGTTTGGCTTAACATATAATGTAATTGGATAATAATGGTTATTTGTATCATTTTGACAAATATACCTTTGACATTTATTTTTTCTTTTTTTTTTCCTTTTTTTTTTGGTCAAAGTTAACATTTATAATTAAGAGAAAAAATATAACAAATTTAATATTGCTCTTTGTATGTAAAATTAAACCATTGTTGTTTTCTGAATTGCAAGTAAAAACTATAATTTTCTTGCTAAAAAGAATAAAATATTATAGTATTTGACCGGTGCCTTTAAATTTTATTGTTTCTGTATGACTCTTAAAATAAAATATTAGAGTAGTCATCAATAAAAAAAAAATGAACACTAGAGTGTTCTTTTATTCCCTTGTTCCAATTTGTTTGAACATAAAAAATAACACAAATTTTTTTTGTCCGGACCAAAAAAATATAACCATATATTCTTAAAAGATAAGATTCCCATGTTTTGTGAGTATATCACCTAAGCAAGTATTTCAGGGTTAAATTTTCATAACCTACAATGGAAATAATTTTCCAACCTAAACTTATCCAAAAATATAAAAAAATTCATATACCAAAAACATCATTTATTCTATATTACTCACCATAATATTTTCATACTGAAATATTGAACAACAGCACTACACTTGCTTCCTCTTCGCCCCTCCATCCTGCACCCGACACTCCAGTGTCCGACCCAATTCCTTAGAGCTTGAATTTCTTAGGAAACTAGCAAGGAAGCTCCAAATTTAGTGGCACAATTCCTCTTCAGGTAGGCAAGTGAACAATGATTTTAGGAAAATGCTAAGTCTACTATCAACTGCTTACAACCATCTTATAACCTCTCTCTCTCACCCCTCCTGCTACATGGGCTCTACCCGACTCCATCAGTTCCCTACCTCCTCCAATCGAAGTCCAACACGTGGCGGTTGTAAGGAAGTTGTAAGCATTTGGTTGTAGGCATAGCAAAGCTCATGATTTTAAGACCCAAATATTAATGTATAATATTTTGGATATCCAAATTCTAATTTTAATTATTATGTTAGTCCCTGTTACTAAATATTTATTTGTTTTTGGAAAAATGTAAAGTAGTTTACTTACTACTAAACAAGGAAAAGTGGAAGCGGTTGGAGCGTGTGGTGAGAGGTCAAGAGGGAAAAGGCCCATGCCGCTTGTTGGAGTCCACAATCACATGAGAGCACCCTCTCCATGTTAGCTGTGGGTCCCTCAAGAAGTCCAGTGAGAAGAGGATCACATTTTTTGACTCGAACTTTGCCGGTCCCTCCGAGTGTCCGCTCTAATACCATTAGACTAGAGAGCTCGCACGAGGATCACATTTATATACATTAGACTCCATGACGGATTATCACGTGGCAGTGATAAATTCTAAAAAAATTCAATAATATAATAAGATATACTTTACCGTAAAAAAATTTATTCTAATTTTTATTTATTTTTATTTATTAATTAAAATTATTTATCTATACTACTATAAAATAGAAAAAGTAGGCTCACCGTAATTTTTTTTTTCCAAAGAATACCATCATCTATGTCTATTAATTAAAATAATTCATTAAATTTAATATGAATAGCTATATAATTATGTATAATAGAATAAAAAAAATTTAAAATAAAATTGTTATTGTTTTTTCAAGTATTATGAAATACGTGTAAAGTACGTATAAATATACTAGTTAAACAAAAACAGAAAGTGGCGTACTATTATACTATCGAAGGAATCCTGAATAATTTTTACACATGGTGACCATGGAAGTGAACAAAATATTAGGAAGTTGGGAGGAAGAAGAGGTAAGCTAGCATACAAAATTGTCTTGAATCTACACATCACTGGAGGAGTCGAAAGGAAGTGGGAAGTGGGAAGTGGGAACCAGTGAAAGTGAGAGGAGAAAAAGAAAGGAAAGGACAGACAGGATCCTCCTTTGGAAAAATTTGCTTGACGTGTTTGATACTTTTCACAATTATCATATTCAACAGGAAGACCCTTCAGTCCCGTGCATGAAAATTCAATGGTTAGGGGTGCCGTCGCGGACGGTCGAGAACCGATACCATTCTATCACGGATATAAACGACGGTCGACTACGCGTCCAATGGGTGTCGGAAAGACGTCGTAAGGACGTCGTGCACATAGAACGGATGGCTGGACGGCATCGGCCATCGTAGGCGTCGTGAAGACGTTGGAGGCGCCTTCGACGTCGTGGGCAAAGCGAGACGTTGAGTTGCCGGCGTCGAAAGACGTCGGCCATCCCGTGAGGCTCGGGAGCGTGCGGAGTGCACGAGGCGTACGTGTGGGACGATGATGAAAAAGCCAGTGCGGATAAGATCCGCACGAATAGTCCGAAGCGACATGACGACCGGCTAAAAAACGTGTGCGGGGAGACACAATTTAACTGAACCCGCACGTGTTGATAAAAATAAAAAAGGAAGACCCTTAAGTCCCGTTTGTTTCGCAGAATCATGGAGATGAAAAAAAAAGTTGTTGGTTTTCTATATTTAGATGTCAAAAGAATTGAGAAGTAAAAGAAAGTAATTTTCAATGAAAAAAAAATTATGTAAAGTTTGGATGAAGGTTTTGCATTCCTAGAAATTCACTTTTCATTTCTTTTCTATGGAAAATTCCCATAGCCATATTTAGGTTAGGTTTGAAATATGAAAAAGGAATAATTATTTACTTAGTTTTCCTTGGACATAAAAAAAATCGATATTTGGGTAGAACATGAATATAGTCAAAATATATCTTAGCATGAATAGTTTAGTCCTAAATTTTTGTAATAAATGCGAAAAATTTGAAAAAGAAGAAGTGAATACTTAAGGTGGATCGGAAAACTATTTTTCCTCCTTTTTTTTGTAACTATTTTTTTTATTTTTTTGCTGTTTCTTTCCTTTGGCATCCAAATACAAAAAAAAGTAAAAAAAAATAAAAATGAATGACTCTTCTTTCACCATGATTCTACGAACTAAACGTGATCTTCAAGTTTAATCTTGACCACCCTTTTTAGGCTCGAAGTGCCAGCTTGAGCTTGTGTTCGATGAGCTCAGCTCCATACTGTCAAGTCATACACGAGTGTAGCTTGAACATGCGCGAAGGCTCAAGTTCGAACTCGGCTCGGCTTGGTTTCGCTACTTAGCCCTAAGAAGGAACAAATGAGAGAGAGAGAGAGAGAGAGAGAGAGAGAGAGAGAGAGAGAGAGTGCGGTAGTACGGGAGACCGTTCGAGCATAGGTCTCTCGATCGGGTTCGAATTCTCCTGCGGACGGCTGGATGGCTTTGGACCACGATTCGACTTGAAAAAAAGACACCTCAGGAAAAGAGAGAGAGAGAGAGAGAGAGAGAGAGAGAGAGAGAGTCATTGCAAGTTTACAATGTCTTGAGAACATATCTTAGTGGGGTTTTAGAGGCTTTAGATGGCAAAAGCTCAACAAAAGTAGCTAGTGCCCCCAAAATCAAAATCATGGCCAAGGCTAATCATCATCATTAGGAAATTGCTTTATCTCTAATGAAGAAATATAGTTTCTTAATCCAATTGTGGGGTTTGTCATGTCCTCACAATCACATTAATTTATTTTATAACATGCTTTTTTTAACTGGACCAAGGTGTGATCGACTTTGGACACTTCTTTTTCATCATCTTTGGAATAATGTTAGCTAGCTTGTCCAGCCTTACATGGACAGCTATGAGCTACGCACCACACTGGTTTCTGATTCCACTGGAGAAGGGGAAGAGAAGAGTTGGTTATGGATTGATAAATAAAAAAAATTTAACAATTGGCTACCAACTTAGGGGACTTGTCATTCCTATTCCTTTTTCACTCTATGGTTTTAAATCGTGTCACGGTGATGAATGAAATTCTCAGTGCAAATTGTATTGTATTATCTCTTCGTCTTGACCCTCTTAGTACCTTATAGCACGTCTACCCAGATCGAGAGGGGAACAGCGGTTTAAAACGCGGTACCACGTATCCCTCCTCATTGGTCGGAACCGAATAGCTCACATTAGCAGGAGGCTGGACGTGTGGGTCCTCGATCCCGACCAATGAGGAAAAGAGACACGTGACACCGCAGTTTAAACCGTGATCTCCCCCTCGGTCTAAGAAGACTTTTTCAATACCTTATGGTCTTAGAACTCCAAAATGCTTCTTAATTACGTGAGCTTAAAGTTAAAGTGTTAGTCAGCATTTAGACTCATCCAATTAAAAAAATTCGATCCTGAATTTTTATTTTTATTTTTATTTTTTATTATACCCTCATTTAACAACATGTGTTGGTTGTTGTCATTGTTCTCATGGTCAGAGTATAATGGGAACAAAAAAGCTAAAAAAATAAAATAAAAATCAGGATCCAAACTTTTAAATTGAATATGTCACGATTTAAACTCTAAACTGGTATAAAATTCAGAGTTTAAAAGTTAAATTGTCAATACTAGAGAAAATGGATAATTAGCATTTAGATTCTGGAGTTTATACCAGCTTAGAATTTAAGTCCAGACATGTCCAATTAAAAATTTTGGATCCTAAATTTTTAATTTTAGTTTCCTTCTTCCCATTATATACTCATTACCAACATGTGTCGGTTGTTGTCTTTGTACTCATGTTCATAATATAATAGAAAAAGAAGAAGTAAATCCACGATTCAAACTTTTCAACTAAACGCTAATTAGCCCTAGAAAAAAAAATACTGAACTAAGGTCTCAATTCTACTTCCAGTAGAAATGGGTGACAAGATCTGCCACTGCAGCCACCATCACTGGCACAGGGTGGTTAGTACAAAATGTAATTGTAAATCCAGGGTAGCTTAAATCCAATGTTCTGATACTCTAGTTGAAAGTATAGTTTGCAATATCTGTCGATACCGATCCGGTATGGTAAATATCGATACAGTTTGACATGTCCTGATCAGATACTGATATTGACCGATACCGACATAGGGGGTCTTTTTTCTAGCCAACTCGACAAATTAAACAAAAAATATCAATTAGCAAGGATGTAAAAGCATAATAAGATTGTACAATCATGTAAAAGAAAAAAAAAACTTATCTATCGCAGTTATTTTATTCAATTTTAAAACTACTAAAAAATAACACCAATCCGATACCACTGTTTCCGATACTTATAGGAAGGGTTCGATACTGATTGCGATACTTATAGGATGGGTTGGATCCCGATTCCGATACTGCGAACCTTACTTGAAACAACCTTTGATAAATAAAGTTATGTTTGGCATAAAAAACATTAAAACTAAAATGATTTAAAGACTGGTTAAGCCCAGACATGTCCTGACAAGTCAATACATAGAATTTAAGTCAAGGAAAATATCTGATCTACTAAGGCGAATGCCAAACTTCAAGATAAAAGGAATGATAACGAAAGAATGAAATTCATCATAAGAGCTGGTCGAATCATAGCTCTGATTAAAACTAACGTCTAACTGTGATTAATATCAAAATATTCCATCTCTAGTTCTAAAATTTTATCAAGACTTTCAGTTTCTTTCACAGGATAAGTGAGCGTCCAGTCAAGGTTCAAAATATCGGTATTGGAATCGGTATCGGACCATTCCTATGGATATCGGGATCGACGGTATCAGCAGTATCGGAGGTTTCGAATCAGAGTATCGAGTTTTTTGATATCGAAAAACAAATAATTATTAATAAATTATTAACATTTTAGAAAATATATTTTATACATTTAGACATAATGTTAATATTTTCAGTGTTGTTTCTTAGTAGTTTTGAAATTAAATGCAGTAGTAGTTACCCCGATTGATTTACATATGATAGATAAGTTTTCTTCTTTTACATATTTTTATAACCTTTCTATGCTTTTATATCCTTGCCGATTGGTTTTTTTCGTTCAATTTTCTTTGTCAAATTGACCGAAAAAGTGACCCCCAATATCGATATCAGATATCAGTCGGATCGAAACATGCCAAACCATATCGGTATCGTCCGATACTGCGAACTATGGTCTTAACCAGAACTCACACCATCCACCAATCTTTCTACACCAGTCGCCACTGCCCAAGAATTGTTTTTTTCTAGAGTTCAAATTTCTTTAGCTTTGAGATTATCTGGGTATATATGTGCTGCAGCACTTTTTTTTTTTTTTTTTCTTTCTGATTTTTATAGCAGCAGCCAAGCCAAGCTTTCGTTAGCACTTATTTTTTTCAGGATTCCTTGGTGCATTATTACTCTACAGTTTGGTTGTACTGCTACAGGACTTTGGCGTGTCAGATTTGTCGACCTGCTTTGTGCTTGATTCCCCTTGTTGTGTGTGTGTGTGTGTGTGTGTGTGTGTGGGGGGGGGGGGGGGGGGGGGGGGGGGGTTGGTGGTGTTGGGGGGGGGGGGGGGGGGGGGCGGGCGCGGGGAGGCATGCATCACAAACGGCCACATGCCTACTCTTGTCAACCTACAGCTTCATCTTATGATTGAGTTCCTAGAAGGATAATATGTATGATGGCCAGGGACGGCCGGAACATTTTGATTCCTAGGACTAAATACAAAATAATATTTTTTCTTCAAAAAATATATTAAAAATAAAGTATTGTTAGAAGGGAGGCGATATATCGTAGAATAGTATATTTCTTATTCTCATTTCATCATATGGCAAGGGCCATATATATAGGTATAAGGGACAACCCAAGGGTCATGAGTTACATAACACAAGGGTCATGAGTTACATGATCCTAAGGGTCATGTGTAACTCATGACATAATGGGTGAATAGATAAGGGTTTCATAACACTCCCCCTTATTCATCCATTTCCTTGGATCCACTTATGAAATACTTCAGGATTCAATAAGCTAATGGGGTGGATACTGCTGGATCCAGAGTAAACTTAGTTTGCCTCATTAAAACCTTGGCTGTGGAAAATCCAGTGGGAAAAACCATCAGTCCTAAGGAAAAAGAGTACAATCCTATAGTTTTACTCCCCCTGATCTATACAAGCTTCAGGCTTGCAGGTCTTTTAGTTGCCTCATCCCTATTTCTCTTACAAGCTTTACAAAAGTACATCATGGCAGTGTTTTGGTAAACAAATCTGCTAAGTTATTACAAGATTGAATTTGTTGTACTTTGACTTGTCCCTTCTCTTGAAGGTCGTACGTCCAGAAGAATTTGGGGGATATGTGCTTCGTCTTGTCACTCTTCATGTATCCTTTCTGAAGTTGAGTTACGCATGCTGCATTATCTTCAAAAAGGGTAGTAGGCTCAAGTTCACCAGTCTTCAGGCCAGTAGATGCCAAAATGTGCTGAATGACGGAGCGAAGCCAAACACACTCCTTGCTTGTTTCATGGATTGCCAGGAGTTCAGAATGGTTGGATGAGATAGCCACACTGGTCTGTTTGACGGATCTCCAGGAGATAGCCGTACCACCGAAAGTAAACACAAATTCAGTTTGTGATTTCTCTGTGTGGGGATCTGATCTATAACCTGCATCTGAATAACCAAGTAAAGTGGAAGACCCACTATTCGGGTAATATAGTCCTAGGTCTATAGACCCTTGGAGGTAGCGCAGAAGATGTTTCACTCCATTCCAGTGGCGCTTTGTGGGCGCTGCACTGTATCTGGCTAATAAGTTAACTGAAAACGCTATATCAGGACGCGTACAGTTAGCCAGATAGAGTAGTACCCCAATGGCACTTAGGTAAGGTACTTCAGGACCTAATGATTCCTCCCCCTCTTCCAGTGGACGGAAAGGGTCCTTCTTTACGTCCAATGATCGAACGACCATTGGTGTACTAAGGGGATGACATTTATCCATGTGGAATTGTTTAAGTAATCTTCGTGTATATGTAGATTGGTGTAACAGGATACCACCCTTTAGGTGTTCGATCTGTAAGCCAAGACAATACTTTGTTTTCCCTAAGTCTTTCATTTCAAAAGTTGTCTTAAGGCTTTCAGATATCTCGGTGATCTCTGCAGGAGATCCAATGAGATTTAAGTCGTCGACATAAACGGCGACTATAACAAATCCTGTTCCCGATCTTTTTATAAAGATACACGGGCAGACTTTATCATTAGTAAATCCTTGCGTAGCAAGAAACTCACTTAGTCTATTATACCACATTTTTCCTGATTGTTTAAGACCGTACAATGATCTTTGTAACCTTACAGAATAGGTGTCCCGAGGTCTATCTGTTTTCTCTGGTGAAATTTTATATCCTTCAGGGAGTTTCATATAGATATCTTTATCTATATTGCCATAAAGATATGCAGTCACAACGTCCATGAGCTGCATTTCTAGGCTTTTCAGAGAAGAGAGGCTGATCAGGAATTTGAAGGTATTCCCATCCATGACCGGAGAATATGTTTCTTCATAATCTATTCCCGGTTTCTGGGAGAAACCTTGCGCTACAAGGCGTGCTTTGTAGCGCACAACTATGTTGTGTTCATTTCTTTTTCTTGTGAAGATCCATTTATATCCCACAGGTTTTACACCTTCAGGTGTTTGGACTACAGGTCCAAAGACTTCGCGTTTCAAGAGTGAGTCCAGCTCTACTCCTATTGCCTCGTTCCACTTTGGCCAATCGCCTCTGCGTTTACATTCTGCTAGAGACCGTGGATCGATGTCATCGTCATTTTCAGTGACGTGAACGGCAATATTGAACGAAAAATCGTCGTCGACGACTGTGCTTTTTCTGTTCAGTACCTCTCCAGTACGTACATAATTTAATGATATTTCTCCTGTTTGTTCCTCTTCAGGGGAAACTAGGAGGGGAGAGGTAGCTGATCTGAGCTCAGCATCCTGTGTTGGGATCTTCTTAATTTCTCCAGGATTTTTTCTTTTACGAGGGACTTTGTCTCTCGAACCTAGTGGCCATCCTCTTTTTAATTGAGGTATTGCCATTTCTGCTGCCGGTGGATTGCATCCATCTTTGGGGATGTCAATCCTAGCTGGCGTGTTGGCAGCAGGGACGTGTGATCTGACAATCTTCTGGTTGTCAGTAAATGTATCCGGAAGTAGATGTACAGTGTTCTGAAGATGTAATATCTTCAGGATCTCATCTTCACATTGACTTGTACGTGGATCAAAATGAGACAAAGTTATTGTGTCCCAAGAAATTGTCTTAGAAGCTTCTGGCTTCTTAGACTGTGTGCCCAGTTTAGGAAATAATCCTTCATCAAACTCACAGTCATCAAGACGTGCCTTAAATACGTCACCCGTCAGGGGTTCTAGGTATCTAATTATAGAGGGTGAGTCAAACCCAACATAGATACCTAATCGACGTTGTGGACCCATTTTGGTCCTCTGTGGGGGAGCAATGGGGACGTAAACAACACAACCAAAAACTCTCAAATGTGAGATATTTGGAGGTGAACCATAAGTGAGCTGCATCGGAGATAGAATATGACCTCCAGAAGGCCGTATTCTAATAAGTGATGCGGCATGCAATATAGCATGACCCCAAGCTTCCACAGTCAACTGTGACTGCATCAACAATGGACGAGCAATCCATTGTAATCTCTTAATAAGAGATTCTGCTAACCCGTTCTGGGTGTGAACATGAGCTACAGGATGTTCAACTTCGATGCCAGTTGCTTGGCAATAGTCTTGAAAAACCTGTGAAGTAAATTCACCCGCATTATCAAGTCTTAATTTTTTGATATGGTTATCGGGGAAATGAGCTCGCAACTTAATTATTTGTGCCAATAGCTTAGAAAAAGCTAAGTTGCGGGTGGACAAAAGGCACACATAAGACCATTTAGTAGATGCATCTATAAGTACCATAAAGTACCTAAATGGACCACTTGCGGGGTGAATAGGTCCGCAAATGTCTCTATGAATTCTCTCTAAGAAGCTAGGAGACTCTAGTCCCACTTTCAAAAGGGATGGTCTCGTTATAAGTTTGTCTTGAAAACAAGGTAGACACGAGTAATCATACTTCTGAAGAATCTTCAGGTTCTGCAGGTTGTGTCCACTGGATTGGCTCATGATTCGTTTCATCATAGCTGATCCTGGGTGACCCAGTCTATTATGCCAAAGTTTAAATTTTGGCGATGAATGACACTTCTGGTGCACAATCATATTAGCTTCTGTTGATTGAATATGAGTATGATAGAGACCCGACGGGAGTCCCTTGAATCGTTCTAAGATAGTTTTTGAACCATCTTTTAGACGAGTAACATACAGATATTCTGCCTCATTTATTTCATTTGTTTCTAAGTGATATCCGTTTAAACGAATGTCTTTGAAACTTATGAGGTTCCTATTTGATTTCGGAGAGAATAGTGCATCTTTTATTATTAGTCTTGTTTTATTTGGGAGCAATATAAATGCTTCACCAGATCCTTCTATTATGTTTGATAGTCCTGATATCGTAATAACAGGACCGTCATAATCATTTAAGCTATAAAAATAGCTTTTTTCTCGAAGGATTGTGTGCGTCGAGGCGCTGTCCACAAGGCATTCGCACTTCATCTATAGATCTATGAAAAAATAACAACAAACTATCATAATTAAAACAACAGTTCTGAAATACAATTTTTGTTTTTAAAAAAAAATTCTCTTATATCGATCGACGGACCGATATAGAGAGGTCAATAAGTTGCTTGCAAAAATGCATAATTTATAAATACAATTTGAGCAAAAAAAAAATTCGGTCATCCCCTTTCGGTAGCTCTACGTGAATATGACCAGGCGGAAAAATGAGGGAGGAGGGTCACCGGGGACCTCTTAAGAACCAAGCCCCAAGTTCTTTCTGACATCATACCCAAATAGGTGAGCCTATTCGGAGAGACTTCGTAAAATTTTCTTTGTCAAATGTAATAATAAATATCATTTTTCAAGAAATTTAAAAGAGAAGCATAATATGAAAATGCGGCAACAAGTTTTTTTAAAAGCAGGAAATAAGATAATGGCTCTAGTCGAGTAGGTCGTCGTTCTCGAAGTCTTCCGCTGAGAACTGAGTAGACGGCTGCTTTTCTACCAGATTTGTTTCAACTTGAGACTTCTGGCTCGCTTGATACAGATTTTGTAGATGTCGCGGGGTGCGACAGTTTCTGGACCAGTGTCCAGTCATGCCACATTTGTGGCATTTGTCCTCCCAATTTTTCTTGGAAATGGACATCAGTTCTGTGGTCTTCTTCCACTTTTTCTTTGCCCCACTTTTGCTGCTCTGGGGATGAAAGTTGTTCTGGGGTGGACTTCTGGCCGGCTTCTTATGGGCATTTCCCATGTTAGATCTGTCCTTATTTTTCTTCTGCTTCTTGGAAGAAAAATGAGCTTCTGGGAGAGGAGCTGAGCCTGCAGGGCGTAGGTTATGAGTGGCCAAGAGAAGTTCTCTGTTTTGCTCTGCCATCATCAGGGTGGAGTGCAATTCAGAGTACTTTGTGAACTTTCGTTCGCGGGTACTGTTGCATGAGGATTGCGTCCTTCTCGTGGAAGGATGTATAAGTTTTTTCCAACATGCGATACTCCGAGACTTCTTCACCACACAACTTCAGGCGTGAGGTGATATTATGGAGAGCTGAGTTGTACTCAGCTACGGACTTAAAGTCCTGAAGTCGAAGGTTTTCCCACTCATACCTTGCACGTGGGAGGATTACATCTTTTTGATGTTTATAGCGGTCTTCCAGTGCAGTCCACAATTCCTTTGGGTCTTCTACAGTGAGGTATTCGGCCATCAGGGTCCGATCAATGTGTCTCCTAATGTAGATAATGGCTTTCGCCTTATCTATATCAGAGACGTTCACTGTAGAAACAACCACAGCAGTGTCTGCTGTATTTTCCGTACCAGTGGCTGGTGCCGATGGAAGAGGAGTTGAAATTGTGGCTAATAAGCCCTGGGCACGTAAGTGGAACTTCAGGTCTACGTGCCAGCTCAAATAATTTTTTCCAGCAGCATCTAGTACTTCGAAATCGACACTCGCTATTTTGGCCATTTTATCTATCATGTGAAAAATATGCATAAATTAAAATTAAATATTTATGCATAATCATAAATGTTACATAGCTCATAATAAAAATATCACGGTGCTTAATAAGACAGTTCAGTCCAGAAGCTAATTGATGAGTATATCCAAATTATTAACAGTAAATTTAAGAAAAAAATTGTTTAACAACAAATTGTATTCTTTAACAGGATAGGAATTTGTGTAACTAATGTTCTATTTTTAACTTATCAAAAATTTAATAGAAAAAATTTTAAGAATAGGAATTTACTATTCTTTAATAGAATAGGAATTTGATGAGTATATCCGAATTTACTATTCTTTAACAGAATAGTAAATTTAAGAAAAACATTGTTTAATAAAAAAATTTGTGTAAAGATGTTGAACCAACCACCACTATCAGAACATGAATAGAGGAAAAATAGTGTGATGCTATTGAGCCTCCAACCTTTGAGAACTCAGCACTGTTCACTTTGCGAAAATGGGAAGAGACTAACAGTGAGCAAAATTTAGGCAAATGTTATGTGAGGCACAAAATGTTTATTTAAGTGACAGAATGTTGTAAAATGTTGCAAGGCAGTTGCTAAGCAAAATTCGGTAACACTATTTTTGTTGGAGAGTAGCAATATAAAGAATATCACTCTTAGATTGTTAGATATATATATTGCTAATTTTTATTCAAACAATTAATTTGTAAAATTTTTTTTTAAAGAAGTGTTACCAGCCTCTGGTCGGATCGACTAGGAAAAAAGGAAGGATGACGTCGAGATCTGGACGTCGATTCTCCTTGCTTCAGCAGTCGTGCTGATAACGTGTTAGAAGGGAGGCGATATATCGTAGAATAGTATATTTCTTATTCTCATTTCATCATATGGCAAGGGCCATATATATAGGTATAAGGGACAACCCAAGGGTCATGAGTTACATAACACAAGGGTCATGAGTTACATGATCCTAAGGGTCATGTGTAACTCATGACATAATGGGTGAATAGATAAGGGTTTCATAACAAGTATCAATTTTTTTTCCATGATACAATAAACCAAAGTGAACTCTTTTGGACTGGGGCCAAATACATGCCAACTAACATTAAATTTTGCATGAATATATCTTGGCAATACTACTTCCGTAGTTTAAAAAAAAATCCGATTCAATATGTTATTTAACATTTCTTGTTTATGTTTTTTCAATACTAGGATTGAGATATATGGGTTTGTTTGACTAATTTATCAACAACAGAGAAACTCAAAAAACATTAAAAAAAAAAAGCCAAAATCAGAAGGAACAAAAGTTATAAAATATTTCAATTTGAAAACGAAATCATTGTGAAATCTTAAGTGCAAAGATTTACAAAAATATATTCAACACTAGGAACCTATAATTTTAAGTATGAAATCTTAAGTGCAAAGATAAACGAAAAGACTCGTTTCCATTGGCTCATCGCTATTCAACACCAACGTGGGATCAACGATAAATCACAACACGTAGTGAGCTAAATATACTACAGAAGCTGATTGAAACATAGTTATTATGAAAAATGTGAATAAATAGAGATATTACGAAGGAAGACCGAAGATCTACTACAAACAATATGTACCATAATTTTAAAAGATGCAAAATTCTAAGTCTGTGCTTGTGTCTGTGCATAGTAGATTATATGTAAATATAGCTTGGAACTTTCGAAAAAAATAAACTACATAAATAGAACCCCTCATTCAAAAGATAGGGGCAAAGAGGATTGTCCTCAATCATCGACGACAGAAAAAACTCAAAAAACATAACAAAGCCAACATCATGAGGAACAAAAGTTATAAAATATTTCAATTCTCAAAATGAAAGTCTTGCTAAAATATCAGGTTCGCATTGATACCTCTACCTCACGTTTTCGTCTCCTCTTCGGGTCTAGCGACGTTATGTCGCTATTTAGCGACGTATAGCGACGTCTACGTTCCGTCGCAGTACGTCGCAGAACGTCGCTATACGTCGCAGATATTATAAAAAAAATTTAAAAAAATATAATTGATATTTTTGTTATGCTGTGTGTCTGTGTTTACAGTGGGTGTGAAGTGCAGTGTTCGAACCATCGACAGTTTCGCTTACTGTTCTATGTTTTATCTTGGATAGAAAGAGCAACAGTTCAGGGTGCACTTCTCAAAGCTTCCTCTTCACGTCCTTCACCTTCTCGGGAACCTTTACGACGTCCCGAGAAAGTGAAGGACGTGAAAATGAAGCTCTCAGAAGTGCACCCTGAAATGTTGCTATTTCTATCCAAGATAACACATATAACAGTAATCAAAACTGTCGATGGTTCCGAACACTGCAATATTTCACATTCACTGTAAACACAGACACACATCATAACAAAAATACACAATATATTTTTTTAAAAATTTCGGCAGCACCTCCTTTGTATATCAGATCATCGCTTATAACCCAGCGTAGGTATATTTGTCATCCCCGTCACAGATATCACAAAGTAAATATCACAATAAAAATAGGAGGCAGTGCAAAGTAAATATCACAGACACACATCCTCACAAACATCCAATAGAGTCAAATAAAAATGGAAGATGATAAAAAGTCTCCCACCAAGTGTATAAACAACAGTGTACCAATAAACAATTTGCCCATAGGGCCAATACATACAAGTTATAAAAAACTAATAAAATCACTGCGGACCCCTGTCGCGCAACTGCGACAACTGGGATAGAATGTAGTCATACTGCTCCTGGGTGAGCTGCACCGTAGGGGCAGTAGGAGGCAGTGGAATGTCTGGAGTCGACGCCGTCGATGGACCGGGAGGACGTATCTGCTCCAGCTTTCGCAGTCGCTCACCATGCGCAGCAAGGGTACTCACCACCCTCTCAGTATACTGAGTGAGTGAGGCAGACATGCTCCTCTGCGATCCCTCCAGCTCGACCTGTCTACGCTTTGTGCGCTGCGTAGACTCGGTGAGCGTCTGCAAGCTGGCAGCTGTAGCCTGATGCAGACTCATCAGCTCCTGTATACTGCGCTCGACCGCATCAAATTATCCGATGACGATCGGAGGGTCGGATCGTCGCTCGACCGCATCAAAAATCTGCTGCTGCAACTCACGATGCAGCTCCTCGATCTGACGACGAACATCCTCAGCTCGTGACGACGCCTGCGTAGCCGGAGACTGCGCACTGACAAAGGGGGCCCGGGATGATTCCGAAGCCAAATACGTGCCGTAGGATCCCGTACCATAGTACGTACCCTTCTGAAGACCGCCAACGGCGGTCATCCAGAGCTCATCCGGCGATGGAGCTTTAGGCGGCTGGGAGGAAGTACCAGCCCCTCCCTCTGCTTGCGCACTAGCAGCAGCAGCAGCAGCCGCCTCCTCCTGTAGCCGAACAAACTCGGCCTAGAACATGTTTGCTAACGTGTAAGTGTTTGCTAAAGTCTATATTGATATCTATTTTCCTGTTTTCTAAATTATAGTAAATTAATATAAAGAATAGAACGTACATATGCCTGCGTCGCCCTCTCGTCAATGAACTCCCCAGCCCTCCGATGGGTGACCAGGAAGACGGTCACCATGTTCGGATCCTCACCCTTTTTTACCTGTTAAAATATATTATCTATTGTTAGTATTAAACATTCTATCGAACTATATATAAATTAATGTCCGTCATAGGAAACGTACCAGACGACGAAAATGCTCTGTCATCGGAATGGAGCCACCACACCACTTACCGGCGCTCGACCGCGCCACCTTGGCCTTCTCAGACCGCTCCTGGTACCTGCGCTCGCTGAATCTAGCCTTCATCGCAGTCCACTGCTCTGGCGTAATCCAACCCTGGATCGGCTGTCCGGAGCGATCACGACGCTTCAGGTCGTCGATCGCATCACGGATAAGCTTGGCTGCGACGGCAGAAAATTGGCCCTCGATTCTCGCCGTCCGGTGTGGTGGATAGAAATAGGTCCTCTACAAGAAGTAAAATACAAAAGTTGTATAATATACACAAATAATTATTAAAATTTAAAAATAAACAATTTTTTTACCTTGAAGTGGACGAACCAAAAGGCCTTCCTATCTGCGGGAGCATCTGAGTAGTTAATCCAAGGCCCACTATAGTTCTGCCTCAGAAATGTCTCCAGCTGTCTCTGTACTGCAGAAGGCCGATATCTATACAATAATAATTTTTTATGAATATATATGTACATATAATCATTTGAGAAATATATATTAATTAATTAACTTACTTCATAGGCCCGTCTGTCCAAATCTCCATACGCGTCTCGCCCGGGGGAGCGCATGGAGGGTCGCTCTCACCTCCTGCCTGGGCAGGCTCAGTCTGATCGCCGTCCTCCATATGCTCGGCGTCGGCTCCCCCCATAGAGCCGTCGACAGGAGGAATGCTGGACGGGGGATCAGGGATGCTGGACGGGGGATCAGGAAGGCTGGACGACGAGGGAGGAGTCGGCAACCTGCTGGAACTGCCCTGTCCCGGTAATGGACCGGGAACAGAACGGTACAATGGCGTACTCGGAGATGAGGATGAGGGTACGGAACTGCCCTCTCCATCTCCAGCCCGAGGCTGACGGGACTGGCTAATATAAAATCCTCCGCGTCGTCCTCCTGGTCTAGTCATACCTGATAATAACATATGACAATAAAATAAAAATACATATTTATATGATAGACATCACAGATTTTTGAAAAATATCATAGTCACAGATAAAAGTGTCACTAAAGTGTCACAGATTTATTATTACAAAAATACATATTTATATGATAGACATCAAAGATTTTAATCCTCTTCTGACATTTCATCTAGTTCGTTTAGTTCATCTTCTTCTTCTTCTTCTTCCTCCTCTACATCTTCACTTTCATCTGCATCTTCCTCTTCAGATAATTCTACTTCTTCTACACAATTAGATGTGTAATGAGAAACTTCCGTCGTGTCCACTTCTATAATATTTGTTACAAGAGGTAGTTCATCCTGTTGATAAGCTATATCGTCAACCTCAAAGGTATTTCTAGCTTTGGTCTTGCATACTGCCCACCAGTCCGACCTTGTTGTTCTCCGTTTAGGATAACTTATGAAGTACACGAGCTGAGCCTGACTTGATAGGACAAATAGTTCATAGGCTTGATATCGACGCCGATAGTTTATATCAACAAGACCGTGCTTGTCTACTTTCCAACCTTGACCTTCAATCGGATCGAACTAATCACACCTGAATAACACAATCTTAGCAGGTTCTATTCCATAACTATATGTCAGCTCCACGATCTCCCGTAGCACGCCATAGAAATCGTTGCCCGCATCAACATCTTTGTAGTTCGAAGATCTGATACACAAACAGCTGTTTTTGGTGGAGTCGAGATCCACAAAGTTGTCTCTGATCGGGCAAGTTGTTGACTTGAACCTAAATCCATTAACACAGTAGCTTGGCCATATTTTTGCAGCATAAATTGGTCCCTTGGCTAGCGTTCTAATAGACTCATTCTCAAGTCTTGCGTATGGACGATCGACCTAAATACCACGAAAGAAGCAATTAAGCTCATTCTCAATCAAGTGCATATACAGAAAGGTAATTACAGAGTTCTCAAGTCTTACATATGCACTCAACCATGATGAAAAATAACGCCTCATTTCTTGTTCTAGTTCTTCTTCTGTTATGTGTGGCCTACCTGACCTCACATCATCATTAAATATGCTGAAAACAACATCGTGCAATTAATGTAATAGTATCATTCTCAACACTATTAAAATAATGTAGACGTATTATTTACTTACCCCTCCAGTTTCTCTACTTCCTCCTCGTCGCAGTTGAGTAATACATACACCTGAGCAGCCCTTAGCTCATCATCGTTCAGATATCTCTTCTTCATCTTATCCGATGGCTTTCCTGGAGCATTGAATACCTTTAGTATTGTATCATTACTTTCATGATCTCCCTCGTCATTTCTGGAAGCTCTCGTTCTATTAGTTGCAACATGAGGCTTGAAATACATCGAACAAAAGTTTGTAATCTCCTTGAGAAAATAGGCTTCACAAATAGAACCCTCGACCCGTGCCTTATTTTTCACCTTTCTTTTTAGGTGATTCAAATGTCGCTCGAACGGGTACATCCATCGATATTCGACGGGTCCACCAACACGTGCCTCATAGGATAGATGAATCGGTAAATGCTCCATAGAGTCGAAGAATCCAGGAGGAAATACCCTCGCTAGCTTGCATAGTGTTACCGCAATG
Organism: Iris pallida; assembly: GCA_029216955.1. Lineage (NCBI taxonomy): Eukaryota > Viridiplantae > Streptophyta > Magnoliopsida > Asparagales > Iridaceae > Iris > Iris pallida. The sequence continues at coordinate 1,989,575 of JANAVB010024995.1, forward strand.
TCCTTCTCTTGCTTTTCTAGACGATCAACGAGCAATTTTTTAGAACAAAGATCCCTGAAGAATATGCTAAGCTCCGACAATGGATCCCAAACTGCCAGCGGTAAGAATTCCCGAAATGCAATCGGAATTAACCTCTCCATGAATACGTGACAATCGTGGCTCTTCATACCCGTCAATTTGTTTTCCTTCGGATCGACACATCTTCTCAGATTTGACACATATCCGTCTGGAAATTTTAGGCCCTGGATCCACCGACAAAGTCTCACTTTATCTTCCTTGTCCAACGAGAAAATTGACTTCGGCAGGAACTGTTTTCCATTCTGCTGTATCAAATACAACGCAGGGCGTTTGCATATTTCTTCTAAGTCCAACCTGGCCTTGGGATTGTCTTTCGTTTTTCCCTTTACGTCCATCACAGTATTAATTATGTTATTAAACACATTCTTCTCAATATGCATGACATCAAGATTATGTCTGATCAGATTGGTACTCCAGTATGGCAGATCCCAGAATATGCTCCTCTTTGTCCAGTTATGATCTCTACCAAATCCATCGCACTTGTACCAAGTTGTAGGATCTTCGATAGCACTTGAAAAATCTTTAACCTCCTCCCATATCGTGGCTCCGCACCACCTTGGCAGTGGATCACCCTTCTCTACAACGCCGGCACGGAATGTATTCCTGTTCCTTCTGAACGGATGATCTTTTGGCAGAAATTGCCGATGACAATCAAAGAAGCGCGGTTTTCCTCCGTGTTTCAAGCAGAATGCCTTACTACGGTCCATGCAATACGGACATGAGAGACGGCCATGAGTGCTCCATCCAGATAACATTCTATAGGCCAGAAAGTCGTTGATGGTCCACATAAGGGTTGCCTTCATCTGAAAATTCTGCTTCCTGGAAACATCGTACGTGTTAGCGCCTACTTCCCATAACGGATTCAACTCATCTATCAAAGGCTGTAAGTACACGTCAATGTTCCTCTTGGGATTGTTCGGACCAGGAATTATAACGGTTAGAAACATGTACTGAGTCTTCATGCACATCTAAGGCGGTAGGTTATACGGAGTGACAATCACAGGCCAGCACGAATACTGGGATCCCGAAAGACCAAAAGGAGTAAAACCGTCAGAAGATAGTCCCAACCTGACATTACGCGGATCTGAAGCAAAATTAGGATACACTCGATCAAAGTGCTTCCACGCTTCTCCATCGGATGGATGATCCAACACTCCTTCAATCTGTTCTCGCATGTGCCAACTCATATATTCGGCCGTCTCTTTCACCATAAATAATCTTTGCAACCGCGGCGTTAAAGGCAAGTAGTGCATTGAATCGGTCGGTCTTCTTGCACCTGTAGACCATCCTGTACTAGTTGTCTTATAGCGATCAGTACCACAAAATCTGCACACATCTGCGTCCTTGTCGTCTTTGTAGTACAGCATGCACCCATTGCGACATGAATCGATTTTCTCATATCCCATCCAGAGCGATCTCACCATCCTCTTAGACCGGTAGAAGTCTTTAGACAACTTAGCACCCGCCGGCAAGATCTCTATAATCAACTCCAACACTCGGTTGTAGCATTCTTGCGACATGTTAAAATCTGACTTAATGCTCAACAGTCTTGTAACCACCTCCAACGGTGAATGATCCTCACAACCAGGATACAATGGAGTCCTTGCATTCTCCAAAAACTCCATGAACTGTGCAGCATCGGCGTTCGGTGCCTCCTCAGGTGCATCATGAACGAAACTAGGCCTCGCAGCGTCGAAAACCATGTTCACGCACCCGTCGTCGTATGCATGATTATCTGAAACAAAATTAGGTCCCGTATGCATATATGGCTCAACATAAGGCTCCGGCTCTGATGCTAAAGACACAAGTTTTCCGTGTGCGGTCCACTGATAGTAATTAGGCGTGAAATCCCTCGAGTACAAATGATATGTCACTTCCACTTCTGGATAATATTTTACGTTATGACATTTCACACACGGACACTTAATTTTGGTGTCGTCCATGTACTGAGGGAACGCCTTAGCAAACTGCAGGAACTGCTCTACTGCCGCTATGTATTCATCCCGCACACCACACATATCATCAGGACGACGATTGTACATCCATGAACGATTCCGCAAGTAGTAATTCATATCCATTTGGAAATAATTCTGCAAAGATGGACACACATTATCCAACAGGCACAAATTCGTGTATTATGTCTTAATAGGGACACATTAGTAGCGGACAATTATTAATAACAATAATATGCAATCTAGGTCAAACTAGGTTGTACTAAGTCAAACAAAGTCAAATAAGGTCAACCTAAGTCAAACAAACTCAAACAAGGTCAAAGTAGGTCAAGGGTTGACCTATAGTTGACTTTGTCAACTCTTAGTCCAATCTAAGTCAAATATCCTTTTTCTAGTCATTACCTACCAAGGTACCGTTTACCTTATCGCTATTGGTATCCCAATACCAATACCTTAAGTTGGTACCTTTTACCTTATCGCTATTGGTACCCTTTACCTTATCGTTATTGGTATCCCAATATCAATACCGCGGTAACATGGTTGGTACATTAAGGGTCTTTGACAAGGTGACAACCATGTCACCCTCTCAGTCATATCCCAACTAATAAATAGTCAACCTTGGTCAAACAAGGTCAAATCTAATATATCCTTACTAATTTACAGTTTACAGGAACCCAATGTTAAAACATTCATTCAACTCATTAGGAAGAACAAAACTCAGGTATAGGAATTAAACCATTCACTTGGTTAACAGTCAATTCAATTTCAGTTATTCAAGGGAATCAGTTGACACATTCAGTGGATTTATCTCAGGAATAGGAAAACCAATCTCAGTCCTATTTACAGTTTAAGGAAAATAAAATCTACATTTCTTTTGAAAACAGTGTATACAAAAAGGAAAATCAGAGTCTCAGGTTTAACACAGTGAAGTGATATATGTGTCAAGAATATTACTGAATGTTAAAGGAAACAGTGGCAGACATTTGTGTTCAAGTGTCAATGCAAACAGTGAGCTAACTAACATTAAGAAATCTGGAATTATATTAACAGTTGCAAAGGAAAGAAAATTCAGTGAGCTAATAACTGGAATGGGAAACAGTGAGCTAACATGAAATCAGTGAACAAGGAAACTGAGAATACATCTCAGGAAAATAGGAAGGGAAATCAGTTCCCAGTCCTGCATGTCTTCGAGAACCAACACACAGTCCAATTTCTCATACTCAAACATATAGCCTATTCTAATTAAGCAATCCTGCAGTAAACACAAACTAGAACATGTGGGGATCATTATAACTCATCAAAAGGAATCAGTTCAAGGAAGAACAACAAACCAAATTCCTGAGTTTTCATCAAACCAATTTAAATCGAACCCCATGTCCAATATCCTATTCTCAAATCACAAGTCTAATCAGAAATAAAAAAAAGGAATTAACAGGTACTAACACATGTGTTACAACCAATGATAACTGAACAACAATTAGAAATCAAAAAAAATTTGGAATTGAAGTTCAGGGGACAATCAAAACTGATTCATGAGTATCAGTCAACCCATTGAAACCAACTCGAGTCCAAATTCCATTCCCATATCATAAAACTTAATTAAATAAGTAAAGATCAATCTATCATAGGCTAATACACATGTAGGAGTAATATTGGTACTTAAAACATTAGTTAGAATCAGATTAACAGGATTGACATAGGAAAAACTTGAAACGTATCATGTATCAGTCATGTAAAGTCAACCCACATATGTTCGAATCCCATATCACAGCAATGACCCATTCTCAATGTAAATATCAACTAACATAGATTAACAACATGTCTAGGAATCAAATCTAGCATTTAAATCACAATTTAAACCATTTAAACTAGGAATAAATTTGTGTCTGTGTGTGTGTGTATGTGTCTGTGTCTGTGTGTGTGTGTGTGTCCGTGTTCGTGTGTGTCCATGTGTGTATGTGTGTGTGTCTGTGTCTGTGTCTTTGTGTGTGTGTGTGTGTCAGTGTCCGTGTGTGTCCGTGTGTGTATGTGTGTGTGTGTGTGAGTCTGTGTGTGTGTGTGTGTGTGTGTGTCTGTGTCCGTGTGTGTCCGTGTGTGTGTGTGTGTGTCCGTAGGAGAGGAGGAGGAGGAAGGAGAGGAGTTAGGTTAGGGTTTACCAGAGGAAGAGGAGGAGGTGCTCGGATTGGGGGAGGAGGAGCTCGAGGAGGAGGATCACGAGGAGGAGGAGCTCGCCGGAGGGGGAGGGAGTCGCCGGGGGGGAGGGGGTCGCCGGGGGGGAGGGCACTGATAGAGGGGGAGGGAGTCATCGGGGGTGGGGGGTGGGGGGGGAATTAAAATTTTTGGGTTTTCGAGTGAGAGTGAGGGAAAAAGAAGGCAGCGGCGTGCCCTAAGTAAAATAACTTAGCGACGTCACGTGTTGACGTCGCTAAACGTCACAACCATGGCGACATATACTTATAATATGTCGCTGAACGTCGCTATTCAGCGACGTAGGATACTCCTGTCGCAGAACGTCGCTAGTCAGCGACGTTTTGCGACGTGTTTATAAAGATGTCGCTACTGGCGACGTAATTTCTTGTCGTCGCTACATTATGTCGCTATTTGATGATATTTTAGTAGTGTGTGTGTTCATAATTAGAAATAAATTTCGTTTCTACATTTTCCTGCTTCGTGCACCTTCAAGGATTGATATATGGATATGGAAGGATTTTGTTTTGATTTAGTTTTGCATACTATCTACATAATATATATATATATATATATATATATATTTTATATATATATATATATATATATATATATATATATATATATATATATATATATATATATATATATATATATATAAACATTGTCATTTTAAGTCTTTGCATATTAACTAGTATAATTTATAAACATTAAAGTATTGCTCTGTTCTGATAACCGAAAAACAATTCGCAAGCCGCAACCCGATTAAATTGCTAAAGGAAAGGTAAAACATTGCTTGCTCAGGTAAGAGTCTCAAGTTTTCTTTTGTTTATAACTGCGTGGTTCCGATGTTGAGAGTTGCTCCACCGAAGGGGTCGGCGAACCCATTATATTACTTGCATGGTTCCGGTGTTGAGAGTTGCTCCACCGAAGGGGTCGGCGAACCCGAAATTTATTTTTATTATATATATATATATATATATCTCTTGTGAATTTTCGGGGTCCCTAAATACAAAGGAGACTCTGCCGAAATTTTTGAAAAATTTAGAAGATAGACAAATTTCTGTCTTTCGGAAATTTTAGAAAGTTTCTTATCTAGGAAGCATTGGGCGGGGAGAACAACTGAATATCCCTAAATATCCCGTAACATAATAACAAAAGCTGATCAGTATTTCGGAAATCTCGTAAATCAGTACATCTATTTTCAAATAGAGGGTACTAGCCCAAGAGAGGCTCGGAAATCTCGAAAATCTCGGAAATCAATGCATCTATTTTGACAGTAACATCAAATAGATGGTTTTAGCCCAAGGGAGGCTCGGAATTCACAGCCTGATCCCAGGTCAACGGGATTGTTTACGAGAAATATGTAGAGGATTATTCAGAGTATTGTTCTTAAAACTGCATTGCATTAAATTCTATTTTTAGTAGGCAGCTTTCATGTTGCGCAAGGGAAGCAAATCCTACTAAAAGCTCAAGGAAAGCTCGGAAATCTTACTATTCATGGATTAGGACGATGTTTACATTCTTTGATTTACTAAAGCAAATATATATATATATATATATATATATATATATATATATATATATATATATATATATATATATATATATATATATATATATATATAGTAGTGCAAGTTGGCATATCCCGGTCTTTTCTCAAATGAAAAACTACATATTTCTTTATTTTGTTTAACTTTCACCGTTCTTGGCCGAGGACTTGCTTGTCGTTTTCTAAACAACCTTGTATTTGTTCACTAGGTGAAGAAGAAGAAGAAGACGCCTCCGCCGAAGTACCGCCGCACTACAACGAGGAGTAAATTGTCCGGACTACCTACAGTTATGACCAGCACTATCATAGTTATCTTGTAAATTACTTTTATAATAAACTTGTAAAAGCATTGTTGGAAAAATTTCCTGTATAATAGCTACACTATATTTAATACCATGTAAACTCCTTGTATTTTTCATTCTGCTGATGACTACGGGTGACAATCGCGATTTTGGCGCGTAGCCTGGGGATGTGTTTATGACGTCACCATTCCACTCGGGAAGCGGGACGTGACACGTCTTTTAAGTGGTGGCCCATACAGGTCAGCCAGAATGGAAAATCTAGGATAGAACATAGGTTCGGATAGAACGTAGGTTCTAGAATTATAAGGAGCACCACGAGTCCAAATCACACCCTAGGAATCCCTGAGAAGGAAGTATCAATAGTTAGTAGATGATTACCTCTTTTCTAACCAATTATTTTAATCTTAGTAAAGGGATATTGATCCAAGGAATTTTTAGTGTAGATCATGCCCCGATTCGCACCTTTTGCAAGACTAGGTAATGACAGCCACAGCCTGGACGAATATTATGCGTTTGTAAAGAAGATGTGGCGAGTGGCACCAAAAGGGATGATAGAGGCCTATGGGGTACATTACGAGCTGGAATATTCGGTGGTAACGGATATAGTGGATGAAAGAAAAGTATATTATAATACGGTGCATTACTATGTCCTGATCAAGGCAGAACCCTCTGAAGGTCCAGAAACCGATCGCAACGGTACTCTGGAGGAATGGAAGCAGACGTACCCAGAGGCAAAAATCCATAACATAAGGCGAATGTGGATTTAGATCCCCAGGATGTGGAGGATGTGTAAATATAGAAGTGTAAATAAGTATTAGATCCCTAGTTATGTAAAGGATGTGAAATAAGTATTAGATCCCCAATGTGTAAGTAAAGTATGAATGTATGTAGTAGGAGCATATTGTGCTACCAATAAATAAAATATGTTTTTCCTATATTCTTGTATTCCTTGTAAGTACTTCTTACTTGAGGATATTATGAATGTAGGTATGGACATGTTTATGCCAAGTTTGGAATGGGATGGGAGTGATTACACTCTGTACTTATACCAACGCTATGCAAGAATAATGTAGAACGCACCCGATTGGTATGACGTTCATGTCTACCAAGTGTTTTATGTAATCATGCGTCCCATTATCAGGGACATCGAGGACGGAGCTGAAGTATATTTTGAAAATACAACCTACTGCTTGCATGTCCGAGATCCAAATCGCATCTACATCGGACTACATGGCTATGAGGGCACATTAGATGACTTTGAAAGACTCCATCCAGAGGTCGACATACTCACTGAGGAAAGGATCCTCATCGAGGCTATAGCATAAGAAAATCCTAACCATGTATATATAGTGAAGAAGGAGTCCTTCTCTTTTGTCTGCTGTATGGTATTTTGGAAATCAGCAGATATGTATATGAGTAGGGATAGAATAGATTACTATGTCGTATTTTGGGAAGGTTGAGTGACATGAGTAGGCTAGGTGAGAAGAATGTAGACAAATGTAAAGTTGTGAGTAGAAACAATATTTTGTATTACTCTCATTACATTGAAATATATGGTTTTGATGTACACCTTGTTATAAATAAACATTGTGAGTCAAACATTCCCTAAGGATTGTGTCTTTTAATTTCAGGATATGGACAACCATGATCAATCAAACAATCCACCACCTCAAGCGTCAACTGAACCAACCGTGGCTGACATGTTCCGTGTGTTCCAGCAACTATTGGAATCCAATAGTCAGCAGGCCAATGCTGCCCATGCAACAAATACCACAATATTGGAACAAATGCAGAATTCTAATAATACCAAGGATAAAACCCTAAAGGAATTCAGGGATCTTAGGCCACCCAAGTTTAAGGGAACTGAAAATGCAATGGAAGCAGGGCAATGGCTAAGAACCATTGAAGGTCTGATGAAGGCTGCAAAAGTTAAACCCGAGGATATGGTACCAGCAATCCGCATCCAGCTGGAGGACATTGCTGGATACTGGTGGAGTGCCGAGTATCCAGAAGATTCTGACAAGGACATGTCATGGGCTGAATTTAAGAAGAAATTTGAAGAAACATTCTATCCTAAGTCAGCACGGATAGAATTAGAACGACAATTCAACTATCTGAAACAAGAGAGACGCACAGTTGATGAGTACACTGCGAAATTTTCCAGGCTTGGTCGATTTACCCCTAACATGATAGCGGATGAAGAAATGAAAATATCCAGGTTCGTAGAAGGACTTGGGACCCAACTGAAAAGTAGGGTCGCATCCTATCGGTGCCAAACCTTTTCTGAGGCAACGGAAGCTGCTCGAGACCAAGAGAGAATACTAAAGGAAGAGCAACCTTTCCGGTCATCGTAATCTAAGAGAACCTTCGAGGAAGGGGCATCCTCCAACATGAATCATTGGCAGGGACCGCCTAAGCGTCCTCAGAATGGTAACCCGGATAGGTCCATTATTTGCAATTATTGCCACAAACCAGGACACAAAATAAATGTATGTAGAAAAAGATTGGAGCTTTGTTTGAAATGTGGAGCAGGAAACCATCCAACCAATCAATGCCCTCAGTTGCCTGCAACTGGAGCAACCACACAAAGCTTCAATCAAGGATACCGACCTCCAGTTCAAGGAAACCAACCTCGACCTATAGTGCAGGCACCAATACCACAAGCAGGTATGGCTTATGGAAATCAGCACAGGCCGCCCTATGCACCTCAGGCATATCAGTTTCAACAAGCACAACGGGCGGCTCAAGCCCAAAATAATAACAAGAAGAGGAATAGGCAAGGACAAGCGTTTATAATGGGAACTGAAGATGCAAATATCCCTGGAGAAGTAATTACAGGTACTATTTTAATTTTTGCATATCCAGCATCAGTATTATTTGATTCCGGGGCTACCCATTCATTTATAGCATCTCCTTTTATATCACAACGTGAAATAGAGTCACAACCTCTGCCTAAATCACTGAAAGTCCTCACCGGTAATGGAATAGTAGAAGTCAGTCGGGTATGTTGTAGATGTCCCATAAAATTGGGTGGAGGAGCTTTTCGTACCCGGTTGCTCGTTTTTTCAACAAGCAACTATGATATAATATTGGGTATGGATTGGCTAACTGCAACATTAGCCAATATAGATTGCGGTCAGGGGAAAGTTTCCTTTCAACTTCCTGACGGAGAATTTTATGAATTTGTAAGAGACCAGAATGAATTCAATGCAGAAGAACTAGAGAAATTTGAATTACCAGTATTGCTGCAAGGAGTGGCAGAGCAATCATTTCCAAGGGTAGTGGAAGAATTTAAGGACGTATTCCCAGAAGAATTGCCAGGGCTACCCCCAGATAGAGCTGTAGAATTCTCTATAGATTTAATACCTGGAGCTGTACCCATAGCCAAAAGATATACCCAATGAACAAGGAGGAGCTAGCAGAGTTAAATAAACAGATAAAGGAATTATTATCCAAGGGATTTATTCAGCCTAGCGCTTCACCATGGGGTGCACCGGTGTTATTTGTAAAAAAGAAGGATGGTACCCTACGCCTAGTGATTGATTATAGGGCCTTGAATGAGGTTACCATCAAGAATAAATATCCCTTACCTAGGATCGATCAACTGTTTGATCAATTAGGGGAGGCAAAGGTATTTTCAAAAATTGATTTGAGATCCAGATATCATCAAGTGAAGGTAAAGAAGGAAGATATTCCAAAAACTGCATTTAGAACTCGGTATGGGCATTACGAATTCTTAGTTATGCCATTCGGGTTGACAAATGTACCAGCTATATTTATGGACCTGATGAACCGAGTATTTTATCAATATCTGGATAAATTTGTGATTGTATTCATGGATGACATTTTTATATACTCCAAAAGTGAAGAGGAGGATGAAAAACACTTAAGGATAGTGCTGCAAACTCTGCGGGAGAAGCAATTATATGCCAAGCTTAGTAAATGTGAATTTTGGCTGGACCAAATACCATTTCTAGGGCATATTGTCAGCGGAGAAGGTATCTCGGTAGATCCAAAGAAAGTGGAAGTAGTTAAGTCTTGGCCGACACCTAAGTCCGTAGCAGAAATCAGAAGTTTCTTAGGACTGGCTGGTTATTACCGAAGATTCGTAGAGAATTTTTCAAGAATTGCAGAACCTTTAACCCGTCTTACCCGAAAGGAAGAAAAGTTTAACTGGACGGAGAAATGTCAAGCAGCATTTGACGAATTAAAAAAAAAATTAATTTCAGCCCCAATACTGGCATTACCATCTGGTTCGGGTGGATATGAGATATATATAGTGATGCATCAGGAAAGGGTCTAGGATGTGTACTGATGCAGCACGGAAGAGTCATAGCATATGCATCCCGACAATTAAAGACACATGAAAGAAATTATCCAACTCATGATCTCGAACTTGCAGCGGTGGTATTCACGCTCAAGTTATGGAGACACTATTTATACGGAGAAAGAATCAAAATATACACAGATCACAAGAGCTTAAAGTATGTCTTCACGCAAAAGGAGATCAATATGAGACAAAGAAGATGGTTGGAGTTACTGAAAGATTTTGATATGGAACTAACATATCACCCAGGCAAGGCTAATAAGGTGGCTGATGCCTTAAGTAGAAGGTCTGAAGCTTTCTTTATGAATACACCCAAGAAAATCCTTGAGGATTTGAGGAAAATGGGAATTGAAGTAATATGCCCGATAACCGAAGGGATATGGCAAAACTTACAAGTGCAATCCTCCTTAATAGATAGAATTAAGGAAGCCCAACAAAGTGATTCAAAACTTCAGAAAATTTGGGAACGAACAGAAGCAGGGCTCCAGACCAGGATAAGGAAGCATCCGGACGGATCGCTAAGATTCGAAAATCGACTATGTGTGCCCAGTGGAGATTTAAGGACAGAGGTTATGTCAAAAGCCCACAACTCACAATATTCCATTCATCCGGGCAGCACTAAAATGTATAAAGATTTGAAACAAACGTTTTGGTGGCACGGAATGAAGAGAGAAGTCACCAGATTTGTATCCAAATATCTCGTATGTCAACAAGTGAAAGCAGAGCATCAAAGGACAGCAGGACTTCTTCAGCCATTGCCCATACCCGAATGGAAGTGGGAGCATCTCACAATAGATTTTGTGACAGGATTGCCTAGGACCCAAAGGGACAATAATGCTATTTGGGTCATTGTAGATAGACTTACTAAGTCCGCTCGTTTTCTACCCTTTCGAGTTGGACAGTCAACAGAGGTACTGGCAGAAATGTACATGAAATAGATTGTCAGTCAGCATGGAGTGCCAGTGAGTATAGTATCAGATAGAGATACTCGATTCACTTCGCACTTCTGGAAAAGCTTGCAAGAAAATCTTGGCACTCAACTGAAATTTAGCTCCGCCTACCATCCCCAAACAGATGGCCAGTCTGAAAGAACCATTCAGACCCTAGAAGACATGCTAAGAGCTTGTATTTTAGATTTTGGAGGAGCATGGGATGATCATCTACATTTGGTAGAATTTTCATATAACAACAGTTACCATGATAGCATCAAAATGGCTCCTTTTGAAGCACTATATGGTAGAAAGTGCAGATCGCCGGTATATTGGACCGACATAGGAGAGAGACAATTGATGGGACCAGAACTAGTAACACAAACTGTGGATATAGTCAAAGCAATAAGAAGTCACCTGCAAGCAGCCCAGGATAGACAAAAGATGTGGGCTGATAAGCATCGAAGAATACTGGTGTTTCAACCTGGAGAGCATGTGTTTCTGAAGATTTCACCAACTAAGGGGACCATCAGATTCGGGACCAGAGGAAAACTGAGTCCGAGATACATTGGACCCTTCGACATATTGGAGAAAGTAGGAAATGTATCATATCAGCTTGCCTTACCACCAACGCTAGAGGGAGTCGACAATGTATTCCATGTTTCCCAGTTACGAAGATATGTGTCGAATCCGTGCCATATACTCGACCATTCAGAAATCACCGTTAGACCTACACTACGGATAGAACAGAAATCCGTTGGGATCTTGGATCGAAGGGAGAAGGTACTCCGCAATCGGATCATTCCATTAGTACGAGTCGCTTGGAGCAAGGATTCTCCTGAAAATTCAACTTGGGAGAAAGAAGAAGACATGCGAAGGCAATATCCGTATCTATTCCCTAAGCCAGGTTAGCAATCAATTGTTGTACTAGTTATTTCAAATTTCGAGGACGAAATTTTTCTAAGGGGAGTAGACTTGTCATACACTTATTTATTATTATTATTATTATTATTATTATTATTAATTGTTTTCAAAAAAAAAGGAAAAGCGAATTTTCCATGGCATGACACATGTCATGCCATGTAAGTGTCCCTAAAACCTAATCCTAATGGACCAAGTGTCCCTAAACCCTAACCCTAGAGGGGGTTATGTGTCCCATGAATTTATGGAGGGGGGGACACCTCACCACCTCTTCCCCTCTATATAAATCCCCCCCACACACAAACACTCACCTCCTCTTTCCTTCTATATAACCCCCCCCCCCCCCCCCACACACACACACAAAACTCACCACCACCACCCTTACTACTACTGCTGCTGCTGCTGTTAGCTGTCGCCCGTCGCCGCTGCCACCCGCCGCCAGCCGCCCGCCGCCGCCACCCGCCCGCCGCCGCCGCCACCCGCCCGCCGCCGCCGCCGGCCGCCCCTCCCCGGCCACCTCCACCACTCCATCCTCTTCATCTTCTTCCTCTTCCTCCACTTCCATTCAAGAAAATTCTAGGTAACAAATTTTATTTCTTCCCCAATCTCTTTTCCTTTTTAAGTTTAAACCTAGGTTTGCTAACAGAATTTGTTATTGTTATTGGGTTTAATTAGGAGATTGTGAAGGAAAGTCTAGGTCATCTCAAACCCAAGGCAAGTCCTCTTTTCCTCTTCCTCTTCCTTTAGGAATACTCCAATTTGATTCTTAGATTAATTTTGAACATGTATAGGTTTATTTAAAAATCTGAAATTACATTATTAGATGTCAATTTCTTTATTCTTAAGAGCATAATATGGAATATAAGTTATGATAATTCCTCTAATTATTGTTTAGCTTCAAATTCTGAAATTTTGGTGTTAGTTAACCAATTTGAGATCTCTAAAAATTTGAAATTTCTGATTTCTAGTAAAATTTCAAATTGTGATAAACATAGATAAAGGAATTAAAATTGTTATACTTAGACACTGAAATTATTATATGTGACGTAACACGGATAAGTGTATATGCAATTGGACACAAATAAATGCTTGAAGAAAGGAACCGATTATGGACAAGAATTATCTGGACTTGAAATTTTCATGAACAAAATGAACACATGTGGATATATGAGACTCTCCAAAGGTAAGTCTGAACTGAACAACTGGACCGCACACCGGGAAGGTAAAAAATACAAGGACCTTGTATGTCTCTACTTACAAATAAGTGCTCAATTTTTGTGTGTGTTCATAATTAGAAATAAATTTCGTTTCTACATTTTCCTGCTTCGTGCACCTTCAAGGATTGATATATGGATATAGAAGGATTTTGTTTTGATTTGGTTTTGCATACTATATATATATATATATATATATATATATATATATATATATATATATATATATATATATATATATATATATATATATATATATATATATATATATAAACATTGTCATTTTAAGTCTTTGCATATTAACTAGTATAATTTATAAACATTAAAGTATTGCTCTATTCTGATAACCGGAAAACAATTCGCAAGTCGCAACCCGATTAAATTGCTAAAGGAAAGGTAAAACATTGCTTGCTCAGGTAAGAGTCTCAAGTTTTCTTTTGTTTATAACTGTGTGGTTCCGGTGTTGAGAGTTGCTCCACCAAAGGGGTCGGCGAACCCATTATATTACTTGCGTGGTTCCGGTGTTGAGAGTTGCTCCACCGAAGGGGTCGGCGAACCGGAATTTATTTTTATTATATATATATATCTCTTGTAAATTTTCGGGGTCCCTAAATACAAAGGAGACTCTGCCGAAATTTTTGAAAAATTTAGAAGATAGACAAATTTTTGTCTTTCGAAAATTTTAGAAAGTTTCTTATCTGGGAAGCATTGGGCGGGGAGAACAACTTAATATCCCTAGATATCCCGTAACATAATAACAAAAGCTGATCAGTATTTCGGAAATCTCGTAAATCAGTACATCTATTTTCAAATAGAGGGTACTAGCCCAAGAGAGGCTCGAAAATCTCGAAAATCTCGGAAATCTCGGAAATCAATGCATCTATTTTGACAGTAACATCAAATAGATGGTTTTAGCCCAAGGGAGGCTCGGAATTCACAGCCTGATCCCAGGTCAACGGGATTGTTTACGGGAAATATTTAGAGGATTATTCAGAGTATTGTTCTTAAAACTGCATTGCATTAAATTCTATTTTTAGTAGGCAGCTTTCCTGTTGCGCAAGGGAAGCAAATCCTACTAAAAGCTCAAGGAAAGCTCGAAAATCTTACTATTCATGGAGTAGGACGATGTTTACATTCTTTGATTTACTAAAGCAAATATATATATATATATATATATATATATATATATATATATATATATATATATATATATATATATATATATAGTAGTGCAAGTTGGCATATCCCGATCTTTTCTTAAAAGAAAAATTACATATTTCTTTATTTTGTTTAACTTTAACCGTTCTTGGCCGAGGACTTGCTTGTCGTTTTCTAAACGACCTAGTATTTGTTCACTAGGTGAAGAAGAAGAAGACGCCTCCGCCGAAGTACCGCCGCACTACAACGAGGAGTAAATTGTCCGGACTACCTACAGTTATGACCAGCACTATCGTAGTTATCTTGTAAATTACTTTTGTAATAAACTTGTAAAAGCATTGTTGGAAAAGTTTTCTGTATAATAGCTACACTATATTTAATACCATGTAAACTCCTTGTATTTTCCATTCTACTGATGACTACGGGCGACAATCGCGATTTTGGCGCGTAGCCTGGGGATGTGTTTATGACGTCACCATTCCACTCGGGAAGCGGGACGTGACAGTTTTCGTAGAAGAAACACACTTCTAATAGTTAAATGCTGAGACTATTAAGAACATGTATGATAGTTATAATAATTGTGCAAACTATTTGAGAAGATACTAACCATTTTCATATTGTCATTGGCTTACGTCAAGGATCTGTGTTGAATCATTTTTTTGCAATAGTTATCGATGAAATTACCAGCCATATCCAGGAGGGAGTTTCATGTTATATGATGTTATTGATGATATTGTATTGGTTGATAAGAGCAGAAACAATGTCAGATGTTAAAATGGAAGTGTGACAAGATACTTTGGGATCTAAGAGATTTAGAATTAGTAGAACAAATGCAGAGTATGTGAGATGTAATTTTACTCCGAAGTGAAGGGGGAATGGAAGGAAAGTCCATATAGATGAACAAGCTAGATACCTAAGTGTGATAGCTTTCGATATTATGATGATTGAAATTGAGGTGTGCACAGAATTAAAACATGCATAGAATTCGAGAAGGATGTCAGTGCATAGAATTTTACTAGTCTTTTAAATCATTCATCGTGATGGAGAGATCGAGAAGGATGTCATGCATAGAATTAAAACATGATGATTGAAATTGAGGAGTGCTTCTGGGATATTTTGTGATCGTAAGATACCTCTAAAGTCGAAACAAAAAATTCTACAAAATTGTTATAAGACTAGTCATGCTTTGTTGGTCAGAATGTTGGACAATTTAAAAACATGTCCAGAAAGTTAGTGTAGCTTAAATGGAAATGCTAAGATGGATGAATCCCAATACATTAAAAGATATGATAAGAAATGAAAGTATTTGTAGATAGTTAGATGTGACGTCAAATTAGGACAAGATGAAAAAAAAATCGACTTAGGTCAAATTAGGACAAGATGAAAAAAAAATCGACTTAGGTTGTTTGGACATATGCAATGCAGAACCATGGATGTCCTTGTAAGGAGGAACGATAATATATTAGTTAATTGAGCGGTTAGTACTAAAGGACTAGGGGTAGACCTAGATTAATTTCTCAAGTCAACCAGCCTATTATCTTCCTCCAACACACGAAACTAGACCTACATCCCTGTTGATCCGTAACAACCTCAGACCCGAATCACCTCGCTACAACTATGGTTAGAGTTCCAATTTTAACTCTAGTTAAGGCGAGTATAGTTTGAAGAGTTAAATAAGAATATGGATGGTGTTAGCGTTACGGCCGTATCAGAGCCAAATGGAAGAAGAATATTTAGAAAGTCGGTCCCAGAAACTTGGGATAAAGACTTTGTAGTTGTTGTTGTCGTAGTCAACAGACAATTCAACTTTTGTGAGCTACAAAGGATCATGCCAAAAGAAAAGAAAAGAAAAGAAAAGAAAAGGGTGGAAAAAAAAACCCAAACCTTAGATAACATTGTGCTTGAAATCTTCTCCTTTTAGGATGTGTGCTTTTCTTTTATTTTCTTTCTTCTTTGTATGGAGGTTAGATCTGATGCTTCGTTTCTATCCAGCCCTTCCGTAAACATTCCTGTTGATACCAAGTGTTCATTAAAGAATCATTGGTTGTTCATTATCTGTTAATTATATTTAGTTTTCTAGAATAGTTGGTCCCGCGAAATAGAGATTGTATTTGTAACAAAAGTTTGACTAAATATGCTTCAAAAATTTAATTTTACTAACTTTATTTCTATATGTAGATATATATAAATAAACGTAAAAATATATAACATAAACATATAATTTTTTTGGATGCCTATGAATCAGAGAGGCCTAGTGTGGTAGCACCCATTGTCTTCCTCAAAATCGTCCTTGAATAGAACTTGATACCTGACCATTTGATTTTTCTAGAATAATGCGACCTTTTCCAGCTGAATTTTATTTTATTTATTTTATAACCAACGCCACTTGGCAAGCAATGTAAATATTTTGATAAAATCCAGATCATGTTTACAAGTTGGAGAAAGTACAAAAGAAATTTATGAAAGTACAAAAGAACTTTATGGAATAATATTTTTCCCAGACATGTTTCAAAAAAAAAATATATATTTTTTCCAGACCTAGTATCCAGACACTTGCTGACATTGAATACAAAAGACTGCCTATATAGACCATAAGGGGGCGTTTGGTACGCGGTATTTTTTTTATTCCTGAAAAAAATTTAAGATGGGAATCTATTATCACGTTTGTTTGGCTTATAAAAAATTTATTTCCGGAAATTATAAATACCCGGGTAAATATTTTACCTACAAAACATGAGAATTCTATCCCTTGAGAATAGGTGGATATTTTTTTTTGCCCAGACAAAAAAAAATTGTCTAAATTTTTTTCTTCTTTTTTGATCAATTTTGATTAGTTTTGAACCTTTTTTTTTTTCTTTTTTTTGTCGTTTTTATCGTTTTTTTTTTTGTCATTTTTTGTCGTTTTTACCAATTTTTTGTCATTTTAAACAATTTTTTTGTCATTTTTACCCATTTTGTCCTTTTTTGTCACTTATTGATTATTTTTTGTCGTTTTTATCGTTTTTTTGTCGTTTTTATCAATTTTTTGTCATTTTAAGCGATTTTTTGTCGTTTTTACCCATTTTTTGTCTTTTGATTATTTTTTGTCGTTTTTATCATTTTTTTGTCATTTTTTTCGTTTTTACCAATTTTTGTCGTTTTAAGCAATTTTTTGTCGTTTTTACCCATTTTTTGTCTTTTTTTTTGTCATTTTTTGATTATTTTTTGTCGTTTTTATCGCTTTTTGTTTTTTTTGTCGTTTTTACCCATTTTTTTGTCTTTTTGATTATTTTTTGTCATTTTTAACCAACTTTTGTCCTTTTTGTCGCTTTTTTGTCAATTTTTGTCGTTTTAAGCGATTTTTTTGTCGTTTTTGTAGTTTTTTTGTTGTTTTACCGATTTTTTAGTCGTTTTTGTCGTTTTTTTCGCTTTTTGGTCATTTTTACTTATTTTATGTCGTTATTTATCATTTTTGTCGCTTTTACCGTTTTTTGTCGTTTTTGTTGCTTTTTGGTTATTTTTTGTCGTTTAACCGATTTTTTTGTCGTTTTAACCGATTTTGTGTTCTTTTTTGTCGTTTTTATCGATTATTTGTTTTTAACCGATTTTTGTCATTTTTTGTCGTTTTAACCGATTTTTTTTTTGTTTTTTGTCGTTTTTGCCGCATTTTAATTTTTTTTGTCGTTTTTACCGATTTTATGTCGTTTTTGTCGTCTTTTGGTTATTTTTGTCGTTTTTACCCTTTTTTGTTATTTTTTGTCGTTTATGCATTTTTTTCGCTTTTTGGTCATTTTTGTCGTTTTAACCGATTTTTCGTTGTTTTTCATCGTTTTTGTCGTTTTGTGTTATTTTGTCATTTTTACCATTTTTTTCGTTTTTACCGGTTTTTTTTGTCCTTTTTACCGGTTTTTTTATATTTGTTCATTTTTTTTCGTTATTATTATTTTTTATTTTTTTCCCGGGAATATTTATATTGTCACCAAACATGGGAATGTAATTTTTTTCGAAAATTTAATTCCTTGGAATTTGATTTCCGGGAATATAGAATTTCCGGCTATATAGTATTCCGCATACCAAACGCCCCCTAAGTATTATGAACTCTCATGGGCCTCTACAAATGAAAAATTATTGGGTGGCCCGGGCTCACCACCTGTAGATGGTAAATGGTGAGTCCGACCACTAATTTTTTGACACTTTGCATAAAAAATTCAAAAAAATATAAAAATATATATAGAAATTCACTTGGCATATAATTAGAAAAAATAGATTTTTTTCCTTTCAAAAACATTTTAAAAAATTACCTAGAAAATATAAGAGAAATGTTGCGATATAATGGATTATGCCGAGTGTCAAGAAATTAATGGCCGGACTTACCATTCACCATCTCCACGTGGTAAGCCTAACCACCCAATAATTTCTCAAAAAAAATGACCTCAAGGCACCATTGACTTGTTTACTTTCTAGTTGAAACGATGATTGTAATTTCTTAACACTAACCAGTGCTAAAGAGCCTTGTGCCAAATAGAGAGAGGAAGCAAGCAGCTATGAAATTTCTCTCTTGGGATTTGATGAAGGCGTTTGCCCAATTTTACTAATTACATTAGGAAGTCTGTAAGGTCTGCTGCATCAAACATACAATAAGGCAAAAACCATCATATCAGTCATACTAATAGATTAAGAATTTTACAGTTTTTCTTCAATATGAGAATTTATTGCACATTGAAAGAAAGAAAAAATGTATTGCACATTGATAATGCAATTGAAGTACTCACCAATTTGAGCTACGGAACCCAGACAAATATGGTAGGTTACTTAAGCATCTATAAAACTGGGCAATCAGGCACGTACCCTTAAAATCAGGGCCATCCCAGATCTCAGAGGTAAGTCCGACAAGACTTCAGGCAAGCCCCTAGGCCATTTGTTTTTGTTATTGCCGACCCTCCCCAAATTCAACTCAAACCTATATTTATATCTTAAGGTGCGACCTACAGTCCGGCTAGGACAACCCAACCCTCGGGGCCGGTCCTGCAGCTTATAATGTAACATTTCATAATTTTATATAGCACGAGGTACACGCAGGGGCGGAGGGACTCATTGTTTGCACTGGGCCACAAGCAAAATTATTTATATTATTAACTGACATAGCCACAAGCAGTCTTTACTGTGTAAAAGCAAAATCTAGTTTTAGTTACATAGTTCTTTCTTTTTCTCCAGTAAATTGAGACATACATCTCTACATCATAATAATAAAAACATTGGTCAACAGGATTATTCTTTCGGTGTAAAAGCAAAAATCTAGTTTTAGTTCCGTAATTCTTTCTTTTTCCTCCAGTAAATTGAGACAGACATCTCTACATCATCATAATAAAAGCATTAGTTCACAGGATTATGGTGGGAGTGTACAATACATGCCATTTTGATCCAGGCTAAAGTTACACAGATAAGCAGGATCTGACTATGATTTCCAGGTATACTTCGCATCGGGCAGTTGGGAGCCAAAACCTCCAACCTGATTTTCGCAGTTGTTACCGCGTGTTCTGCTAGAAAGAGGTTGAAGCTCGGACCAGGAGGGCGACATACATGCCAGTTCTCCTAAAGGTGTTCATCCAAGCCGACCTCCATTAACATCTCCATGAAACACAACCTCCTAAACTGCAAAACCAGAATATAGAAACCACAAGTGAGCAACTTAACATAGTGACTAGTGAGAACGGATAAATAGCAGAAGGCATTCATAATGTTTCTTCCAATTTCAGGAAACATTAATAAAATTATCGTCTTTTTTTTTTTCCACTTTTGCACCCATATGTTGTAGTGTCCCATTTCCGTTGCGGAGCACGGTACGGGGCTAGCGGCTGAATTGGCCTGGTTGGAATTAGATAATGGAAAAAACTTTACCAGGATCACGGGACAGTAATTGAGACCATTTCCTCGTTATGGATCAAATTATTTAGAAATGATGCCTAAGATGGCAATGGTACACATCTTGGGAATTTTTTATATATATAAGAGTCGCTTGCCCTGTTGGTTTTCGATGTCGCTGTCGTTGTTGGTTTTATGTTGTGTAACTTACGTTTTCGTAAATGTTTTCGATGAATGTTTTCATGGTTTAGTGTCACAGTCTTCACATTCATATCGAATCACTGAAAGAAAGAAGAAGTGTTCTGAATCGTTGTTGGTACAAATGCAGGTGGTGACCAAGTGAACCGAGCTTAACGTTGCGTAGAAGCTCTATTTCTCTCAACAATTCACCAATAAGTGAGTAACTTTCATCCTTCGATGATCCTTAATCATCACGCTTAACAAAGGATAACTTGGTATTGCGTATGGTGCTAATAAAATATATTTAGTAAGAACACAGGAAGATAAATAATCACATGGCTAGCGATAATGTTGAATCAAATATTTAATTGGTTATTGTGGCAATAAATGTTGGACAGGTGAAGCAAAGTACCAAGAATTGGACAGTGAGTATATTGAGCTACGGCTCGAAGGATATTTGGTAACACAGATGAATACCCCCTGAGATTAACAGTGGATATGCGAGCTGCGACTCAAGGCAATGTGGCAAGATAAATGCGAACTGTGGCTTATGTACTTATTCTTTATTATCATGCATGTTATGTTTCTTTATAGCTAAGTTGCATTTACATGCATGGTCATGGACAACTTGTGCACAAGGTTACGGTACTCCGGAACCACGGATCCGATTCGGCCTAGGTAGGAACATAGTGTTGAAGTGGTAGCATGGTTATTCGAAAACCTTCCGGATGGGCTATCTACCCACCGCTGAAGGGGAACCGTCTGACCACAATGTCCAAGACGGCATGTAGTCAGTGACTTTCATATAGACATATGTCACAGCTAACAATGTCTTATGCAGGCAGAGTAAGTATATTTCATATATGTACATGGAAGAACATCGAACGTGGGTAAGATTCACCAAATTGGTGGACAATATAAAATGCTTATGTTTTCTATCATATGAATTGTTAATGGACCCTAAGACAAGATAGCATGATCACAAATCAATAGTGTTACCTTCATATAATTTATTACTGTTCATTTATGATAAAATTGGTTACGGTTGCTCACCAGTACACGACAATGTACTAACCCTCGACTCCAAAGGTGTCGAAAACTTTGTACTCTATTGAAGTTTCCACTTGAAGAAGAAACTAAAAGTAGTTTATTGTCGTTTTAATAAGGGATATGATGTATGGAATGATTGTATCTAATTTCAATATTTTTTTCAAATTGTAAGCCAAGTTTGGTATTTCATCTCGGATGATTAAGAGCCTTATGTTTATCCGCTGCAAAGTTATCAATAGAGAGTTTATTTTAGTTCATAGTTGTGTTATGCAATTTCTCTGTGAATACAATGTGAATTTATAAAATGAGCACGAGCACACCTTGTACAAGTGCAAATCTAGACTTATACGGCATCACGTCCAAGCTGGGACGATAGGTTTTACGAAATCGGGGTGTGGCATATGTAGTTCACTAAATTTTTAATTTTTTTGATATCTTTGTCCTTAAAGCATTGATACCAAATGTGAAGCAGCAGATTTAG
Organism: Iris pallida; assembly: GCA_029216955.1. Classification (NCBI taxonomy): domain Eukaryota; kingdom Viridiplantae; phylum Streptophyta; class Magnoliopsida; order Asparagales; family Iridaceae; genus Iris; species Iris pallida. Next base: position 2,011,747 of record JANAVB010024995.1, read on the forward strand.
TACCATCAGCTGCAATAAGGGTTCCAGGCCATGTTAAGACAAAATGGCTTTTGTAGTATATCAACAAATAACTTTACTACCGTTTGTCGAAGAATATTTGTTCCGGCTAATTTGCACTTAAATACCTTGAATTATCACGTTTTTGCATATAAATACCATGTACTATTTAATAGGCACTTAAATACACTGAACTTTCCTTTTGCACTTAAATACCCTAAACTACACAAATTTTGCAGTTAGAGGTTAACGGTGAGGTGAGCCTCAGAAGGCAAATTTGTCCCTCAATTCACAACCCTAATTTCATCTTCTTTCCTACCCATAACCATGACCTCTTCCAACATTACCCAAGTTCTAATGAAACTCATCTCTAAAACATCTTGAAACAATTCTTCCAAAGTTAACTAGTTGTCACGAAAACAATCTCTAAGATCAATTCCAAATCAACTTCTACATGAATGATTAAGAAAACCCAATACTAGTAGCAAGAAAAAAAAGTCATACATCAAGCACTTGATTCTTCCAAAAATCCAAAACTATCCATACAAGTCCATTTTGTCATACACACAAGCGGTGGTGGTGGGAGAGCCCATTGTTAGGATAAGGATTTTAGGGTTCAAGGAAGAAGATAATTTTTTACAAAAATTAGATAAGTAATTTCTTTTATGTTTAGGGACAAAAATGTCCAATATACTCGTGTGTCTTGCAGGTGGCAGTTAAGTGGGAGGGAAGACTAAAGGAGGGTAGTAAGTGGTCGTGATAGTTAAAGTTAGGTAAGTGCCTATGAAATAGTTCATTCTATTTATTATTTAAGTACAAAAGTAGTACATTTCACGGTATTTAAGTGCAATAGCCATTAATTCTAGGGGTGAGGGCGGTCCAGTTTGGTTGAGTTTTTAGGCCAACCCCGAACTGAATAGTCGTCCCTCCGTTCTCTAAAATTAAGAACCGGACCCGACCGTCCGAACTTACAGAACTGTACCCAACCCAACCTGTCAATTTCATCAGTTCTTTTACTCGATTCTATGCATTAAATAAATCACATAAAAACATATCATAAAAATTTCTCATATTTATTTTGTTACTTAGATAACAAACATATCACAAATTTGTTAGTGTGCTAATCTAGTGCGAGTTCAATTTCAAAAATAATGATCAAATATTAATGATCAATCGTAATTATTAAATCTTGAAACTCGTTTTAGCGTGCGTAGGTTTGTTTTTTTTTTAGTTTTTTTTTAACCCTGAACCAGACTAGGAAATAAAAACTCTAAAAAGAACCAAACCGGGTCGAACCGGGAGCTTAAAAAACTGATCCAACATAATTCAAGCAGCACTTTTTCAGGTTGGTACTTTTTCGGGTTGGTTTTTTTTGTTTTGCTTTTGCACACCCCTAATCTATTCTCATGCTTTCTTAATGCTTATTCAGTTAGGATTGTCCCACTTGAACCTCTCTCTTTTTTCAATCCTTCTCCGAGCCCATCCGTCCTGTTACAAAAGAACATTCTAATTAAGATTTTAACATTACAATGTAAAAATCATCCCAAAAGCTCTAAAGCAAGCCAAAAATAATTCAACGACTAGAATATGCTCAAGGGGTAGAAATCTCATTGTTTTAGACATTGAAATGTTTCAAATAATTTAATACATATATAAGATGAATTTCCACATTATTCTTACAATTTCTCTCAAGCTAGTATGCTGCACTATTATAAAATATCCACCGAATAACCAAAAACAGACTTATTTGCACAAGGATTAGAGGAAAATGAAAGAAGTGAAAGGTGCTTAATTTTAACTTTAATGTATCTTGGGAAGTTAAAACTTCACTAATAATGAAAAAATAAAGAATGAACACATATATTCCAAAGTTGGTCCACGAATGTACACAAATTGTACAATTTACATCCTCTGTTGTCATCTCAGAAGAGTCCTACTGGTAAATATTTTTAATTGCTAACCATTGGACAATAGTAGAACCCCCAGACTTGTAAAATTCCTTTACCTAATACCTCATCCATTTGCAATCATAGATTAATTAGGAGCGACCAATGTAGGTCACTGGACACCACCAATTTGGCGTATTGGATGAAACTTGCTCTCTCAAGCATATGAGAGGGACCAATTACAATAAACAAAGTGAAAGAACCACGGGTATCAAGCAGAAGGCATGGACCAAGTGAAAATAAGCTTCTCAAGAGGGACAGTTAAGAATGATTATAGTAACTCTATGCTCTCTTTCTATAACTGATATAGCTTAGGGTCACAACATAGCATTTGGTTAGTTCTAAAGCATCCAACAGTCCTAAAGCATACAAAAGCAAAGTTTGTTTAGAGAGTTAAAAGACCAAAGTGGATATTACTGATACAAACTATGAAAATGTGCTTGAAATTTGGAAGATATCAATGATTTTTTCAGTAAAAAATATATAGGCAACAATCTCAAGTGATAGTCGATGACATTAGAATTCTGAAACAAAAATACACTAGATATAAATATGATGATATACTATAATCTATAGAGTAAGACTCAAAATTGATTATTTCCATGTATGTACAGGAACTAAGAGCTGATGTTAGCAACTTATAGTAGATAACAAACGTTATTTTCGAATTGGATCATGGGAACAATAGCATGTGCAAAGAAAAGCATAACAAAATACTTAATTTGATAAAATCCAGAGTTGCAGGGAAAAAACAAAAATGAAATATGCACACCATGATGTGTGTTGTTCACTCACCTGTATAAGTCAATAGATTCTTAAAGTTTTTCCAGATCGCTTGCATTCCGATGTAGGAGCTTGCACGCTCTCAACTTCAATTGGTCAAAAGCTGTCTGTAGTACATTCTTTTCTTCAAGTGTAATGCTAGATTTACTTGAATCCTGCATTATTTACATAGTCCAAATTAATGAAATCACATTATTTTTATCAGTAAGGTGCATAAAAGTACTCAAAATTATATGTTACAAACTTACATAGAAGAAAATACTTGTAGGAATTAGTGCCATTGAATCAATCAACAAACAAAACATTGAAAAAGGTTTAAACAAAAATGAACAAACTAAACAAAAATGAACCAACTAAACAAAAAGGTTTAAACAAAAATGAACCAACTAAACAAAAATCATCAAACCATCAGCTCAGTAAGTTTTGACTTGACCAAAATAAATTGCAGACGTTTTTGTGATTCTCTAGGTCCTGAAATGACAACCACCTTGTAGTTGGCAAGTAAAATTTAATACATTGCAAGCCAACGATTACTAATTAGACAAATTAGGTATTTGTCATGGCTCCAGCAGTATGTGACACAAAAGTGAACCTGGATCACGATAGATTAGTATTTAGTACACTTACATCAATTTTCTGTTTAATTTATGTAGCTCACATTTCGGTACAAATAAAACAATCTGAAAAAACCCGAATGAGCTCATTATTATGCCCCCTTTTATCTTCATACATTGGCAATAGCATACGTATAGATCAAATCTTAAATAGTTTAATGATTCAAAATGAAGGTCCAGAGTTGGATCAAACTTCTAAGTGATTAGAAACATTCTTTACTATTAAAAAAATGCAATCTGGTCGCACTTTTAAAGGCAACACAATGCAAGTTATGCAGTTTTTCAGCTTAACCAAGAAGAAGAGGTGCTATCCTACATTGGCAATAAATAGCATAAGTATAAATCCTAGCAAAAAAGAAAGAAGTATAAATCATAGCATATTTGACTAATTGTAATTTTGTCCATTACTAAGTGATTTTCTATTTATGATATACATATGTAATCCAACGTTCAACTTTTTATAACTATGGTTGTGGGTTAATCATAAAGATTTGAAGACCTTGACCTTTTTATACGTAATGAATATAATACTTCTAATATTTTCTACTCAAGTAGGGGGCATTTGCTTACTTAAATAATAGCATCTTAGGTAAATTGAGAACAAAGAATTACTTATATATATATATATATATATATATATATATATATATATATATATATTTATTTGTTTTTACTGTGTATAGAACAAAGAATTACTTATATATATATATATATATATATATATATATATATATATATATATATATATATATATATATATTTATTTGTTTTTACTGTGTATAGAACAAAGAATTACTTATATATATATAAAATATATATATATATATATATATATATATATATATATATATATATATATATTTATTTGTTTTTACTGTGTGGGTTTTTAAACTACTTACCAGAATGGACCATGATTCAGACCACCAAAAACCCAGCGCCATGTGCAGGCAGCGTTGAGATGTTTTGAATCACCCTGACTTGTCTTATTCCTAGTAGGATATGTCAGTGTACTTCCTAGCCCACTTCTGTTTGTTAGATTTAATGCAGTTATTATTGTTACTGACATAGGTTTACTTCATAATACTTTATATAGTATATTGCAATATGCAAGTATATGAGTGTTTCCGTCTATGTTTTGCTTCCCATCAATGTTGTCAAGAGACACCTGTAGCCTAGAGAAACAAGATTGCGCAGGACACAGTTGACTGGTTTGCCATAGTTGGGCTTCAATTTATTTGTCGGCCTGCTCAATGCAGGTAGTTTCTGCCGAGTAGATTTACGGGTAGGTCAATTTAGAACCATACTTGTATTCTCAATGATTATAAATAAAGTTAGTCATGCATTAGCAAGATGAGTTGTTTTTCTCTCGAAAACAGGGCTACCCACCTCTTACTTCTATCATCCCTCTCTCATGTCGTGCCTACAGCCACATGAAACTCAACATGAAGATGCTTAGGTCCTGAGTGCATCGCACGTGTATTAGTTTAAATCGTTCACCTTGGAATCAGCTACAAACTTATCTTTGAAATGGCAAATAAGTTAGGAAGTAACAGTGTATTAAAGCACACCAACTCTCAGCAGTCATGTACATAATTTCACGTTAACGTGTGCTGAACAATGGCACTGCACTAGAATGGTAGCCCTGAATTGCCACAAGACAGATGTGACTTTTAATTTACTTTTTAAAATATGCATAAATATCATATCATGGTAGTATGATACACAATTGTTTTATATTTAAACTGACCTGTGACCTAACTTCCAGAGGTCAGTTATCTGGAGTTTACAGATGAACTGTGACACGGTGACATGAGGATAATTCACCACATTATGCTGTGTATATATAACCACACAGACTAGTTATGGATTACGAGTAAAAAACACTACCCATGCGCTACCATGCAAGCAATATAAACAACAAATTCTAGGATTCTACATGTACACTTAGCAAGTTACAGAGAATACTTGAGCGCCAAATAAATAAATGCTTATGTCATCTTGGCTTACCAGTAAGTTGAGCACATTCTGCATAATATGTAGAATAGCTACTTCACATTGAGAAAGACTTTTATGGAGCTTCGCATCATTATGCATAAAGATAAGGATAGAACAAACTACACGGGATCTATTAAATCCATCCAATGCATACTCCTCGCCCAAAAGTGAAAGAGATGACAAATTGTTCTCCATTATTGAAGCAAGCAACTCCAATACATAAAATAAAAGAGTGCCACTTCGACGAAACATGATCAAGCAAGGCTGCATGTAATAACGGAATATGCAGATCTGATCAGAATCAGAAGTGGCATCACCGTGCTCAGGTATATCCTGTCAATGCAGAAAACTCTAATTATAAAAATGACAATGTACTACTAGACAGAGGTAGATACCACGAAAGCAAACAATTCATTCAATGGAAATAAAGTCACAAATAAGGAAACCTTAATATGCTCCTGCATTAAAATACACTGTATTGTAATGCAATAGTAAAACTAAGTATTATATGTTATCGTGCTAAGAAATTATTTTTACCTTATCAAACGCACAACCAATCCTTTTGTATGAAATATAAGAAATAATCCCGTGTATTGACGGCTATGCAAATAGTATTCAAAATAAATTTCATAATTAATTACAGGACTCTTTCCTCTCCTCTACAACCCCAAACAAATTATCTTTTAGAAACATAATTTGGCATTCACCGCAAAATCAGTCAATATTGGAGCTTTCCTTGATATCGAAAACATGTTAAAATATTTCCTGGGAGACGAGGCTAAAGTATAGTGTTGTAAACAGTCAAAATCGATAATGCTTCTATTTTAGACCACGTAGAAGATTGGTGTCGAGCGCGAGAGAAATATCAAATGTAGAACAGGAATAATTTATCATTATCAAAGTAATTACAATATCTTACATGGAATAATGGAAAGATATTTAGAAACATGATATGGAATCTAGAGATCATTACTATTAGAGAACATGCAGAAATGGCCGTTAGTAAATGAAAGATCGAGACGTATAGAATGCCTTCTCTTTTAGATCATGTATAAGATTGGTGTCCAGCAAAAGAGAAATATTAAATGTTGAATAGGAATAATTTATCCTTAACAAAGTAATTACTGTATCTTACATGAAATAACGGATTTTTTAGAATTATGACAAGGTCTCTAGAGATCATTGTTATTAGCAAACATGCAGAAAACCAGTTAGTAAATGAAAGGTTGTAACATACAGAAGCTGCCCCAACCAGGTAGACAAAGAGCCAGTTGCTCAAATTTCTTATACTCTCCTCCGAAAGTTTTGAGGTTCTGGTGTCAAGAGTAGCTACCATCCTGAGAAGCCCATACATATTGTCCAAAGAAGGCTTTAGTGACTGCAAAAGGTTTGAAAAAAGATGTAAGTAGAGACCTTGGAACATCAAAGCAATTAGCTTATTGGAAAAGATATTCAGGGGCCATGAAATCATTGAGCATATGCAAAAAAAAAAAATTATCAAATTCTCGAGATAGATTCTTGTTAACATAGAATTAGTATTAAACTGTACAAAAAAGATGACTGAACATACCATCTCATTAGAAAGGTTCTTCCACAATAACTTTAGTACCAGGGAACTGTCACCCATCTGAGAAAGGAATGAGCAAGCAGCAGTAGTAAGAGACACAAAAGTTCCTCGATTTGAATCCTTTCCATCAATCTCCAAAATAGATAACTTTTCTGAGAAGGAAACAGGAGTCATTTCAGAAAGAAAGCAGGAAAAGAAATCAATGAGCTTATTACAAGATCACCACAAAAATGCATCAGAAACTTAACTCGAACAACTAAATATATGGCATGATGAACATATATCAGATGGGATAATTTTTCAGTTCAAAGTTCAAACTAATATGGTGGTGCTGCAACAGAAAATTAGGAGGAAGCAGGAAATGCATGGCTACAAACTACAGCACCCAAATACCTGAACAAGTCAGGGATGTCACAGGGAGTGGAATTATATTACTTATAGCATTTATGTTCATATATTGCTATTATAAAGTTGCCAACTAAGCATGAAATTACTATATGATATTAATATTGACCATTTTTCAAATAATTTGACTGTTTACATTATGCAGAACAGAGCATGTTACAGATTCATGTCCATTCAGACATCAGTTATATTTATATCAGAAATGACATCTCGTGTAAATGTGGTATAAATTATGTGTACCATACTCGTAGCATTGGAATGAAGAAATGGCATCATTAGAGTTAACATTATGTGTAAAAAGCTTGGGAGCATCTTATTCTATAGCATAGTTAGAAAAGAAAGAGATTCATCCTAACACAAATATGAGCCGGACCTTCGGCCTCTGTGGGCAACCGCGTCTTATCCTTCGGCGTCAGTGGTCGCCGCACTCTCGCTGGAGGCATCAGACCCGAGGCACGGAGTCAACCTGGGGACCCGTGGGGTTTCTGCGGTTGCTTACCCAGGAGTTTCTGAAGGATCTGTCGCAGTCAACTTTTTCCGTTAGTGTCTCAACGAGCACTATTGCACCCAGGGGACAAACTTGCCTCTACCACAGTGCCCCTATCACCAAATCAGCTAAGACGGGACCCACTTTCCACCTCAAACTCAAACAAACCCACACAATCGTCTCCTGCGGATACTCTGCAACCACAAGCTAATAAATCCTTTGCTGATGCGTTACGACCTGACCGGACAAAGGCCGTATCCCCAATTCTCTGACGTCCACCTGACGGAGCTCACACAACAAACGGAGGAAGAACCTAGCGACATGAAGGTTTCTTTCTCCACGCAGGAGTCATCATCCTTAGCCGCTCCATTCCAATACACCTTCATTCTAAAATTCTCGTCTGGCTGCCCTAAATTAACCCGAGTTCAAGAGTGCGTTGCGAGCTGGGGACTTGCTGAGAACTACTCCGTGGCACCTTTGGACCCGAGTCAAATCTCAAGCGCCGAAGATCACGACAAGGTCTGGATCAAAACATCACCAGAATCGACTCCTTTCCGGTCAAGATCATCAAGTGGTTCCCCGAATTTAACACTAAAGAAGAGTCGGCTATTGTCTCCACCTAAGTCACATTCCCTAATCTCCCTCTTATCTGCTTCGACCCCTCCGCGATTAAAAGAATCGCTAACACTTTCGGCAAGTTTCTGGCTTTGGCAGAGGAAACTAGAAATTTTATTAAAGCCAACTATGCAAAAATTTGCATGGAATTGGATACCTCTAAGGAGCTTCCGAACAACATAACTATTGAAGTGGGGAACAAGACCTACATCCAACAGATCGTCTATGATAGTAATGTTCTATACTGCAATCATTGCCTGCTTCGCGGTCATGTTAGCAAAACCTGCTTCCGCGCACATCCAGAGCTGAGGAAGAAGATCAATAAAGAAGCCGATGTAGGGATAAAGCTGCCCAAACAACAGGAGACTAATGCCAAGATGGGACCGATCCTTCCCCTTCCGAACAGTCACACCCGTTTCGTGAAAGATGGAGAGGATAATGGCAGCATCAAGTTGAAGAAGAACGAACAATCTGTTTGCAAAACCGAGGGGCCGAGCATTAGTGTATCGAATAAATTCAACGCTCTGGATACGGAGGAAACTGAAGATACCGGAGCACAAGACATCTTTGAAGTTCAAGAAGCGACGCCGGTTACCAATGTTCAAATAAGCTCGGAGGAAGATAGCGGAGTGCATGTCTCTCAAGACCATGAAGCGTCGCCGGCTACCAATGTACAAATAAGCTCAGAGGAAGACAATTCCAAGACGAATCAGACGAACAAACAAATGTCTGCTCTGCTGGGAGACGCAACACCTATAGCGAATACTTCCAAGAAGATGCGCAAAACTGTTAGCAGTCATCGGGAAAACAGTGAGGACAACTCCACATCGACTACCAGATTCATCGAAAGCACGGTTGGGAGATGTAAAGACCAGCTGTTGGGAGCCGACTCGAAAGGCACGATTGATGAAGAGATCGAGCTAATCAGATATTTCCGTACAAGACGCCAAATGGAGAAGATGAAGAAGAGGCAGAATAGAACCAATGAGCAAAGCAACAAGAATTTAGCAACACCACCCCCACGATAAAAGGTCAATGCAGCAGCGAGGATAGGGAAAACTCCCAAACCCCAGGATGGATAATAGGCATGGAAGCTCAAAAAGAAAACAAGGAACAGTCGGTCGAATCCAGCAGGGTGACGCCGCCGGCGACTAAATCCGTCAACAAAGACGAGATCGACAACAAGACTGATAGGACGCAGGCCAAAGTTTCCCAGCTGAGTACCAAGAAAAACAACAATCCTACATCATCCCAGCTAGACCGATGAAGACTAGACGCCAGAAAGACGTCAACCAACAACCCCCAATTCCTGATAATGTTTAAAACCATAGTTTGGAACGCGAGAGGTATCCGCGACCCACACACCCGCACCTACCTCAAATCGCTCAACCGCATCTACAAACCCGACATGATTACTATTTTGGAACCCAAAATTGATGGTGAGAATTTAGCTCAACTAGCTTACGAGCTTCGGATGGCCAGCTACAAGCATGGGGGCGACCACAATAAGTACATCTGGCTCATGTGAAACAACAACATCGATCTTGATGTTACCAACATCCAAAAACAGTTCATTACCTGTTCGATTCTTGACAAGACTCTGGACAAAAATATCCTTTTTACGGTCGTGTATGCTAGCTGCAAAGTGGGTGATCGACGTGAACTTTAGCACGGGCTCGTCAACACAGCCGACCTTAACTCTCTCCCTTGGATTTTGGCGGGTAATTTCAATGTCGTGTGTTCGGCAGAGGAGAAGAAAGGGTCGGGAGCTATTAATACGACAGTTGTGGCAGACTTCAATAATTGCATCAATACAAATGGCCTCATCGACGCGGGGTATATCGGCAATTCCTTCACTTGGTCAAACGGCCGATCTAATACTCAGAATACTTGGGAGAGATTGGACAGAGTATTATACGACACCAACTTCCTTATCAACCTCCCGGCGATCACCATCCAACACCTTCCTCGCCTTCATTCCGACCACTGCCCTCTTCTGATATCCCCTACTAGCTCCAACAAAAATCCTGCACCCTTCCGTTTCCAACGCATGTGGATTACATAGTTCTTTAATGGACATTATCAAAGACAACTGGAATCTCTCGTACGAAGGCCAACCCCTACTACTGCTTCATCTCAAACTCAAGCATCTGCGTACAATCCTCCGTGCATGGAACTGGAATGCCTTTGGGGATATAAAGAAAAAAAAGACTTCGTCAACATGTCATTGATTTGCTGAAGGCGGACCTTCAACTGTGTTGGAGTGACGACACTAGTAGTAAATTGGAAGAAGCCAAGACTCAGCTGCAGGTATGTATTGCTCATGAAGAACTTCTGCAGGACCAAGCACGGATGAAATGGCTTAAAGATGGGGATCGCAACTCTAGCTTTTATCATGCTATCATCAAAGAGAAAGCTAATAGCAACAAAACCAGGATGTTTGATGATGACAGATATATTCTAAAAGACGAGGTCGTGCTCCAACGGGCTATTAATCATTTCTCAGATTTCTTCCAAGCTATTCCAGCTAGCAATCATGATGAGTTTTTGGACTGCATCCCCTCTTTGATCACGGAGGATCATAACACTATGCTATGCGCCATGCCAAATGAGGAGGTGGAAAAGGTGATACACTCGCTCAACCCGCAAAGCATCCCCGGCCCCGACGGGTTCACATGGTACTTTTACTCATGGTTTAAAGTATCGGCCGATACCGATCCGATACGGCCGATACCGATACTGTTTGGCATGTTCCGATCCGATACCGACCGATACCAAGTATTGACCGATACCGACATTGGGGGTCTTTGTTCCGGTCAATTCGACAAAGAAAATTAAACAAAAAAGACAAATCAACAAGGGTTTAAAGCATAACAAGGTTGTAGAAGCATGTAAAAGAAGAAAATCACATCAATTGAAGAAAATCACATCTATTGTTTGTAAACCAATCGGTAAGGGTGACTACTATTTCATTTAATTTCAAAACTACTAAGAAATAACACTGAAAATACTTAAAATTATGCCTAAATGTATAAAATATATGTTTTTAAATGTAAATAATTTATTAATAATTATTTGTTCCCCGATACCAAAAAATCCGATACTCCGATCCGAAACCGCCGATACTACCGATATCGCCGATACCAATACTCATAGGAATAGTCCGATACCGATTCCGATACCGATACTTTGAACCTTGCTTTTACTCCCATTGTTGGTCGATTATCAAGCAGGATGTCATGGCTGCTGTTGGGGACTTCTTACGCGGTATGCATATTCCTCCTGGGATCTCAGTAGCTAATATCGTTCTCTTCCCGAAGAATTCCAAGCCAACGTCTTGAAATGACTTCCCCCCCCCCCCCCCCCCCCCATCAGTTTGTCTAATTTTGCTCATAAAATCATCTCTAAGTTGCTTTCGGATAGGCTCGCCGAGGTGCTTCCTAAGATTACTTCTAGGGAGCATTCCGGGTTCGTCAAAGGAAGAAGCATAACGAGAACATAAGTCTCGCTCATGAAATCATCAACACAATCGACAAGAAGATCGAGGGAGGAAACGTGGCAATTAAGCTGGATATGTCCACAGCATATGAGAAAGTTAATTTGCGGTTCCTTCTTAAAGTGCTTCGCAAACTAGGTTTCAATCCGACATGGACTAGTCTGATATACCGGATGATCTCTAATTGTTGGTACTCCGTTACGATCAATCGAAGCACAAGGGGCTTTTTTCGATCGGCCAGAGGTCTTCGACAAGGCTACGCCATCTCTCCAGCACTTTTCATCATCGCACACGACGCTTGAGCAGACAAATCTCCAACCTCACCATCGTGAAGCGGATAAAACACTTCACCGGGAGGCAAGACGGCCTCCGTATCTCACATCTCTTCTGTGCGGATGACAGTCTCATTTTTCTCAAAGGGGACAAAGATAGCGTCGATTGTCTCATGAACACCTTGCGGACATACACTGAAATTTCGGGACAGGTAATCAACTACTCCAAATCATCACTTATTACTTCTCAAAAACACTATATGATTATGCAGGCGAATACCATTGCCATGGCTACTGGTTTCATTAAAACTCTACTCCCCATCAATTATTTGGGATCCCACTTTTTAAAGGCAGAGCTAAATTGGACTATTTCAAAGAATTGACAACAAAGTTCGAGAAGAAGATTGCGGGATGGAGAGGCCGTCTGCTATCCTTCGACGACAAAATTACCTTGCTCAAAGAGCATTCTAACGGCTCTTCCCATTCACGCGTTGTCTGCTATTAGAGCTCCTAAGAAACTTCTGCTTAATCTCGAAAGGATTATGGCTAATTTCTTATGGAACTCTAAGGAGAATCGACGGAGACGATGGATTGCTTGGGACAAAATATGTAGAACGGTGGACGAAGGTGGCCTCGGCATCCGCTCCCTACAGCAGATTATGCATGCGCTTCATGCAAAGCGGTGTTGGGAAGTGATCAACGACAACTCGGTATGGACATATGCAGTGGCTTATTGGGCGGGGGCATATACCTATTTGGGGCACTAACTGGTGTGAGTTTGACATCGATACGACAAGCCCCGGATCTTCCGCCACAATCCTAACATATGTCAGATCATGGCATCCCCTCTTATCCGAAATCGAGTTGGCGATTATGTTGACGTTTGACGCTTCCTCCCGCCGGCGGCTAACAAAGTTCAATCCGAGTTGGTCCTCTCCAATGAACCCGACAGGTACTGTTGGACTCTTACTCAAGATGGCGAATTCACCACCAAATCATTCTGGAATCAATACAGAAATCGTTTCCCTTCTTTCCCGTGGAGCAATTTCTGTTGGAATAATTTCATTCCGCCGCGCACCGGCGCGTTCTTATGGCGGCTATACCACAACGCTATTCCTATCGACGAGAGAATCATGAGGATGGGTTTCAAACTTGCATCTAGATGCGTATGTTGCGTCAACTCGGCCACGGAAACCTTTGTCATCTATTTGTGAAAAGCGAGTTGGCTACGGCAATTTGGACACACTTTGCTCAGGTTCTTCAAATCACTCCTATGATGGCCACGCTCAAGCAAATTGGGAATACTTGCCTACTCAACACTTCTCTCCACAACACTACTGATATTAGCAGATGCATTATCGTCGGGACGTGCCTTTGGGAGATATGGAAGCATAGGAACAAGATAATCTTTGATAAAGGTACGATTAACCCGCAAATTATTATTACACAGGTTACTCTGTCAGTACAAGCTGCCTTGAGAGCACAGAAGCTTGAGGTGGATCATGAAGGTGAGGGGATTATTTCGCGGGATCATAGGCACGTCAACCCGATGACACAAAACCAAGACAACGGGCGGCGCTGGACGCCTCCAACGGCGGGGTATAAACTGAACTTTGCTGCTAAAAATACCGCAGGCGGCGGTATCATTCGGGATACCAGCGGGAACATGGTGATACCAGCGGGTTACCAGCGTGGCAAAAGCTCTTATCAATTTGGCTCAAACCACCAAAGAAGACAAGAGCTTCTCCCACACTCGCGAGCTTCCAGATTGGGTGCGGCAAGCTATTCTCGCGGACACCATTTAGGTTCCTTGTAGCTTTTGGTTATATGGCTTCTCATACTTTTGTGGTTTTTTGCTTCTTGTTGGAGCATGAACACTTTTGATTGGCCGCATGGGCCATTTTGATTTTACGCCTTTCAGGCTTCTCTTTGAAGCATGCATACTTTTGTAGGTCGCTTGGGCTATCTCCCGGCGACATTTTGAGCCTTTGGCTATTTTATATAATATTGTCCTTTCCTTCAAAAAAAAAAAAAAAAAAAGACAATGAGACACACAGACACGGCAACGTGAACATTGCATTGACTTCCGCATGCCCTAGTATATGTTGGAGTTTTTGTACCTGATACGTGTCCAAGACAATGGGACACGAACTTAGAGTGTCCGTGCTTCTTATTCATCTTTTCAAACCTACAGTATAAAGATGTGAACAAAAAGTAACTTATATGAGTTCGGGAGAACATTTTTTTTCATCAAGTTTTTCTTCACCAGGTTCTTGTTCTTCCAACTTCTAAGCCATTTTGTATGGAAAAGGAAACTTGAGAAGAGACTATCATGCAAGGAAACAAGCCTCCTTAAAAAAGGATCCAACACCTCCGCTTCTCTAAGAAATATTCCCCAATTTATCTCTAGTTCCCTTTAAGTTCCACTAACCAAACATCCTCTAAGCTGAAAATCGCAACTATTTCAGAATAATATGGTCCAAGAATTGTAACCTAACACAGGCAATGTCATGAAATTGAAGACAAAAATGTTATTAGCATTCAAGGTTGTGAAAAGCACTAGGCGGGCGGGCACCTTCCGCCTAGCGCCTATGCCACCCTATGTTACCTGGACTCAGGTACGGATGTCGGGTACGGGTACATATCCAAGAGTCGGGTCCTTCAAACTCATAATTGAAGGACACACGGACTCGGCTAAAAAGGATCCAAATTTTGGGTATGGGTACGGGGATATGACTAAGGTTTCGTAAAAAGACAACATGTAATTATAAATTACTAGTAAACTTTACTCAACTAGTTGAATAAGTCCCTAGGGACTGCCCCTTCAGCTCCCCTACTACTTAAATACCAGTCTACCATATTAAAATAAACTATCTACACCATTACCACATTAAAATAAACTATCTACATCATTACCACATTAAAATAAACTATCTACTTCACTACCAGTCTTTCGATTGTCACCATGAAGGATCCGATTGTCACCATGGAGGATCGGATACGGATTCCATACCCATACCCATATCCTAAAGGATCGACACGGGTACTTCTCCTTAAAGTGGAGAGTCCGGGTAACATAGATGCCACCTAGTCGGGTGCCTAGACGGCCGCCTAGACCTAGGCGGTTCAAAAAAATAAAAAGAATCCAAAAAATCTACTAAAAATTGCAGAAAAAATTCATAAAGCCCCAAAACATGCATAGTCGGACGTCAAGGGACTAGACGGGCACCTAAGCGGGCATCGGACGGGCACCCGACGCCTAGCGCCTAGGAGCCGCCTAGGCGGTCGCCATTTAGAACAGAGTTAGCATTGCATGGTAATTTATAGTAAACCATTAGAAGATTAGAGTCGGCAGTCAATGACACTTCTCCATCATCATGCAAGCCTTCTCCCATCAGAACGGGATCGGATATGGAGCATATAAGAAAGCTCCATACAAGATCTGACAATTTTATGACCAACTGTCGACCCGACTTCAAAGTTCAAACCTCTATGTTGGTGCCAAATTTCTGGCCAAGGTAGCTATGAGCATGAGAGGGTCATGCTATAAAACCTAGGTGGCCAGTTGTCAGATAGGTAGACCTACCTTTCGGGTAGCAGTGTGCTCACGCAACCAAGGAGCACCCTCCAAGTACCCTAGACTAAAGAGTCAACTGACGGTGCTATTGTACATAAATAAGTTTTCACAAGAAGAGCAATTGTTCAACAAAGCATTTCTGTTCTTTGATTTCTTCAACATATGATGGTGTTTTCCTTTCATGCCATCCTAGACAAATGTTTTTTTTTCTGAATGTGAAACTAAAATCTAAAAGTGGGGTTTAGATTTGAAGGATGGGAATGAAAAAATAGACTGTAAAAAAGAATGGTTCGGTTACGCAGCAAATGGAAGCTCCATATAAGAATTGACAAGGTTTTTATGACTGTCTGACTACCTGAATGATTGGTTAACGAAATAATATATTTGCTTTTTAAGGTGAAATGTAGGCCTTCTTGATCCTAAATAAGAAGATGTGTTTTACTAGACAAAATAATCAAACAGAATTACAAAGCAGTGTTTAACATATTTCTTACCTAGAATAAATATGTATGTAATAAAAAAAAAGTATGTAAATCTAATATTTCCAAGTGATTCTGGAACTGTAATAAAATTATAAAACATCAGTGGGCTTGAAAGTTCCTCATTCTGTCAAAAAATAATAATAAATGATTCTTAGCCATCCATCCTTCTTCACAAAATAAATAATACATGATTTTGGGCCAAATGTGTGGGTTATAATTGTGCATGTGTGCTATAATAGCCTAAGTACACGATACTATTACAACGAAAGCATGAGAGCTATCCCAAAGCTTTAACCCCTTTGTGAAGGAAAAACCCCAAATCATTTACATTTACAAAAGAACCACTAGTTCAGGTAAAGACAATTCCCTACTAAACTATGAATAAAGTAAAAGAATATCCACCGATTGATGAAAGGAAGGCTATGATCAGGCATAAAAAAGGCTAAAAAATTACCAGGAAAAACTTTAAACCGTGCAATTAATGTGATCAAGAACCCAATCTGGTCTGAGATTTGCACATGACCAGCTTTATACGCTGATTGTAGAACCTCAACAATTCGTAATAAGATAATTTGCTCCATATCATCACCTGCACAAAAGTGACATGGTTGATACAAAAGGTAAGAAAAGAAGAAATTTGGTAGATGTCAAGGAAAACAATTTAGAGGGTCCATTTACTTGTTAAAAGGGGGTCATGTTAAATCACATTTAGGATGCATCTTGCATATATGTTTATGAATACGACTTCTTTATAAAACAAGTGTTGTAGAAGAGAAAAAGAAAGATGGGGAACTAAAATCATATTAGGTAGAAAGAAGGAAATAAAAGCCACCCCAGCATTAAAACCTCATCCTCTTTTATACATAAATAATCAACAATAAAATTATCAATTATTCCTGACAAATACTTCGGACTAGATAACTATGCAGCAAGAGTCCCATGTAAAGTCTTAATTGTTCTCCAGTATATGCATCCAGTAGTGCAAATCTAAGAAGTTTGCACTGGGAATTTAGATTTATCTTTATTATCATTCTTAATGTATATGAAGCACTCAAAGTGTGTTGCAAATCAGAAAGAACAGTAGAAGCCACCCCAGCATTAAAACCTCATCCTCTTTTATACATAAATAATCAACAATAAAATTATCAATTATTCCTGACAAATACTTCGGACTAGATAACTATGCAGCAAGAGTCCCATGTAAAGTCTTAATTGTTCTCCAGTATATGCATCCAGTAGTGCAAATCTAAGAAGTTTGCACTGGGAATTTAGATTTATCTTTATTATCATTCTTAATGTATATGAAGCACTCAAAGTGTGTTGCAAATCAGAAAGAACAGTAGAAGCTTCTTACATAAGCAACAACAAGTCAATGCCTCAAGCAAATCTGCACTCAAACTTGAAAAGTAACAGAGAGAAAAGATAGCAAGCTCCTGGCAGTCTCTTGGGAGCTTTATGAAAGGCCCATACTGTATTTCTCCTGCAAGACCTACAAATACAAGATGGGCATTATTACATATGTAAGCAGGAAGAGGAATATATTAATTAAGCAGTATCATTTTAGCTTAAAAAATGTTTTTTAAATTCCTCAGGTGAGGGTATTGTTTGACGCGGCAATAAGACTTGTTGCTTGCATCCTGGAGGATATACGGATTTGAGTGAGGAAACAACCTCTCGTACCTTACTTTGCTTTAAATTTCGAAGGCAAAATTTTTGTAAGGTGGGTACGATGTAATAACTATGATCCCTATTAATTTGGTTCATTATAATTATTTGAGTGCCATTATTATATTTGAATGTCATTATTATATAAATA
Source organism: Iris pallida (assembly GCA_029216955.1). NCBI lineage: Eukaryota > Viridiplantae > Streptophyta > Magnoliopsida > Asparagales > Iridaceae > Iris > Iris pallida. The sequence continues at coordinate 2,029,799 of JANAVB010024995.1, forward strand.
GGGATTTAATTGCTTATTTCTTTTGGGTTGAAGCAATTATAATTAATAAACAATGTAATGCACTTACTCAAGGTCCTTGCAACAGAACCAAGAAAACCCATGCAAGAATCATCCGTTTCAGACACGAAACGAGCCCCGAAAGCCAATAAACTCCTTGAACCAATCTTGCTTCGTCCAAAAGTGTACTCGGTCTCATTCAGTTGAACCAGTATTTGGTTTGGTTCATTGGCTCGGTTACGTTAAAATCAAAACGCAGTAGCAGCAGCCAAACTGGGGGAAGGGGGGGGGAAGAAATTGAAAAGGAGGGAGAGAAAACTGAAGAGGAAAGTGAAGAAGAGGTTGGGAGGAAGATGACATTGGTGCTGGCTCAAGCAAGAGGGCTGGCAGCAGGGTTGCCGAGGTCAGGGTGCCACCGGTAGTCGACTAGGTCAAAGAGGGGCAGGAAATAGAGGTGGTCGAATGAAGGAAAAAGAGAAAGTAGATGGTGATGGTGGTGATGGTGGTGAGGCTCTAGGATCCGGCAGTAGGGGTGCAACTCGGGCGGGTTAAACCTGAGTCCGATCGAACCAGTTGATGGGTTGGGTTAGGGTTGAAGATAATCGGATTCCGACTCAGGTTTGGGTTAAAATACTTGAACCCAATCAAAAATCGTGTTGGGCTCGGATTCATGTGTCGGGTTACCCGAAGAACCCGAAACCCGACTTATATATATTGTTTCATCCTTCTTAAATAAAAAGTTCAAATTCTAAATTTTTCCACCCAAACTCTTCAACTCCTAGTCCAAAATATTATTCCAATTTGTATTTTGTAATGATCAAGGCTTGATTGATATTTGATTATGTGTTTAATATCTTTTGTTTAAAATTATTTCAAATATTATATTAGAGCCAGATAGACCCGACCCGACCCGATCCTCCGGGCTTGGTCTTGGGCTTCATATGTTGAACCCGAGGACGGGTCGGGCTTGGGCTCGGGCTAGATTCATCGGGTTGGGCTCGGGTTGACCTCGGGCACGACCCAACCCGCCCGAGTTGCACCCCTATCCGGCAGCAGTTCTCCAACGGTGAAGAGAAAGGAGGGAGATGTTGTAGTTGGGGGTTGTCATAGGTCGGAGTTGGGTCTCTATGGGGGACCGGAGGTGAGGTGGGTTTGTCGATAGTGCATGATGAGGTGGAGGCTGGAATAGGACTGCAACGAGGCCGACGAGATCGTGGTTTGTTGGCGTCGTCAAGGCAAAGACACAACGGTCAGGTGCGGGGCGGGCTCATAGAAGATGAAATGATGATATTGGCAACGGTGTCGGCGGGATCAGAAAGATGGTGATGATAGATTCAATGAATGGGTTTGGTTCGGAATGAAGGAGGTGAAGAAGATGATAGGTAGTGCCTAGTGACGATGATGTTGGTGACGAAGTATGAGAGGGAGAGATGACGTAATAGAAGTTGAGATAGGGAAGAAACAAGAATAGTAAGACATAGGTTTGGATAAGAGTTGTGTGCAAAATAAAAGGAAAATATGTTTGGGTTTCTCAGATCCAATACCAAAAGAAATAAGTAATTAAATCCCTATTTATATAATAATGGCATTCAAATAATTAACTAAATTAATAGGGAACAAGGTTAATACGTCCTACCACCTAACAATATTGTCCTCAAAATTTAAAACAAGGTAACATAATAGCAAGTGTGTGTGTGTGTAGACCCTCCCCAACCCTTGCATACGCAGAAGCCTGGTGGCAATGGGGCAGCCTTTTTAATTCCATGGGCCTACCTCTGGTACTGTAGAACTCTTTCAATGACCATTGCAGGTAGTCGTACTCCAATGCAATAGGAGAGTTTTGCAAAGACCATTGCCCAATACGTAGCATAAGTTTTAAAACAAACTGCAAGAAACAATGCATGATATAAGACACAGAAAGTTAGCTACCAAAACATGTGAAAGTCCAGCATCACAACCATATACTCCTATGGTTTTGTTATAATACAGAAAAGTCTATGTAATGTATTTATATTGTCATTTCGAACCTCTTCTCCTAGAAAAAGTATGAAAACTCCATCAGTTTCAGATTTACTAGAAGAAGAATAACTCAAGGATAAATGCTTAGGGTCTGTTTGGATATGTTTTCTGAAATTTTTTTCTGAAAACACCTTTCTGAAAGTAAGTTATAAAGTTGTTTTCTCAGTAGAAAATTTTTGAGTTTGCGTTTGGTTACTTTTATCTGAAAAGTGATTTTAAGAGTAATAAATTTTGAGTTTGCGTTTGGTCCAACTAACAAATTTTTGTATCTGACACACATGTCCATTACATATCTTTTTCGTGTCCACCACAGATATTTTTTGTGTCCACCATATCTGACATTTTTTTCGTGTCCAGCAATTATTCTGTGTCCAACAAATTATTTCTGTGTCCAAACTTTTTTTCTGACATTTTCTTGTGTCCCCAACAGCTCTCGACGAGGACTCGTCACCGAGCGCGTGGCGGAAGGAGTCGAGCGCGAGGCAGGAGGATCCGAGAGCGTGGCGGCCTGAGCTCGACTTCGTCCAGGCGGGGATGGTGGTGGTGACGGTGGCTCGACTTCGTGCAGGCGCCGGCGTCGAAGCCAATCCGGGGGGAGGAGGAGGAGACTGTCGCCGGCGTCGAAGCTCCTCCTCCGTCGGACAGTGGGGGGAAGTAAGGGGCGAAGCAGATAGGACAGGGGAGGAGGAGGAGGCTGTCACCGGCGTCGAGCTCCTCCTCCGTCGACCCTAACCCTAACCCTAACCCTAGCCCTAGGTTGTCGAAGCTCCTCCTCCGTCGAGCTCCTCATCCGCCGCCACCACACCCGAGCTCCTCCTCCGTCTACGCAGCTGCCACCGCACCGGAGCTCGAGGCAGTCGAGCTCCTCCTCCGTCGAGCTCCTCTGGAGGCAGTCGAGCTCCTCTGGAGGGAGCCTGGAAATTTTTTGGAAATAGAAAGAGAGGAGAGAGAAAAATTGTGCGGGGGGGAGGGGTTGGGGGGTGGGGCCCACTGGAAACTTTGGAAAATTTGTTTGAGAAAACAGGTTTCAGTTGCTTTCCCAAAACAGGTTTTAAATGTTGAGTTTGAAAAAAAATTTGGAAAAGTTGTTTTTGGAGTGTACATAACCAAACACATTTTTTGTCATCACTACCGTTTAAACTCAGAAAACTGAGTTTAAACACACAACCAAACAGGCCCTTAACTTGCCCATTAAAAGTAAAGGTAAGAAATGACTACATTCTTAGAAGTATATGGTGGCACCAATTCAGTTCAAAATGATATAAAATCTCTTGAGAAGGTTTGGGCATGTGCAAGGGTAACTGGTGGAAGGATGAAATGGCTCATGACTAGGGTAGACCAAAATGAACATGGATTGAGGTATAAAGGGCAATATGGTAATTGCAGAGGAACTATCCCGAAATGGGAGTGGATGGAAGAAATCGATTCACATATTTCGGCAAAAATGTATAGGATAAAGGTGTTTATTGCTGGGTTCTTACTGTGTTGTATTTTTGCATGATGTCGCTTCATATTTCGCAACAAGGTGACTCAAAACTTTGGAAAAGAAGAAGAGCTGTTTGGGTACTGAAATTATGAATTGTGATGACAATCCAATTCCTCTTATTGGAAGGCTGAATTCATGCTCTCAAGTCTTAAGTGGGTGAACAATAAGGATTCCCTGTTTACTTGAGCATGGATAAATGGCAACTGCTCAGATACATGCAATGACAACAAATTTTTTTTGCCCAAACAACAACTGCACTGAGGTTTGCAACTCACCAGAACTATAGAATCTAGAAAATTAGACGTGCATGTAGTTTCATGTTTTAAAATTTCAAAAATGTGACAGTCAAATGATAGGACATAATCTGGAAGCAAGAAGATGAGCATCAGAATTAAAGAATTGTCACAGCATTACTCTAAATAATCATGCAGATAATGCTTTCGTCAGAGCAATTCAGATATGCATGATGGCGGTTGCTCAAAAAGGCATGAGTCACTTTGCTTATGTAAAACTAAGGACATATGAGTCATATGACTAGGGACATAGATGAAGCATCCAAAAGTAAGGAAATCAATAGGCAAAAATGAACATGCATCAGAAAATTTCCATTTGGCAAGCCAATATAACTTAACTTGCAGAAAAAGTGACCTTCAAGATAGCATAGAACTGAAAACAGATGACATGCTGAAAAACACAAGTGTAGAATCAAATGGAAAAGGTAGATAAAAAGCTAACACAGTGGCCAGGGATGAATTTTCTTATGTATAAAATTTGTTAGTCAGACTAGATTGCGATGTAAGAATCGTGTTGTATAGTTTCAAGTTAGCACTTAAAGAAAAAGATAATATGGTATGGTGAAAGTTGCATTAGTAGAAATAGTCATACCTTGGAAACAGAAGACTGTTTATATCCTAAATACAGCAATATCTTAGGAAGCACACGGATCCAGGCAATCTGATAGCCTGACATTTCAGGGTAGACAGATGTGATTGACAGCACACCTTCACTTTTCACCTTAGAGAGAGGAATTGAGTGTCAAATGCGTGAACAACAGTCTTATGTGCTAATGAACCTAACTGGAATATATTATCAGAAAAATGAGGGAATGAAACCTAAATGATAAAAACGAAATTGAGATAACACTTTTTAAGGAAAAAAGAAGAAAAAAATGACTTGTAACCATAGCTTCAATACAAAGAGATCTGATATGGCTTCCAACTAAATGAATTGGGTCTTACAGGGAGAAGCATTTCTTCTATTGCCGACAGATATGCCATGCAAAGCTTAGAATCCACCTTGCAATTTTCAAATGCACGAGTAAACGCCTGCACAAACAACTAGTTCCCTTCAGAAAGTTGCATTTGTTACACTTTCTTGCATAGCAGAAGAAAAAAAAAAGAGGAAATAGGTTACTTACAGAAAACACTATAAAGGATCATGTAGTAACTTAGCATACAAAAGTTGATTAAGCTGGACAGCTAATGCACTCTTTATTGTAAAGGAAAATTAACAGGTATTTCAGGCAATGCAAAGACGTACATCCAGAAGACGAGTTCTCCAGCTGCCTGTAATTTGTGACACAACCCTTGGAATAAATGGTATTACTGAACCAAAATGTTTTTCCGAAAGCACCTTATTGGATGGAAAATTGTTCCCAACCTGTTTACCAAAAACCAGTGAATTAATTATCCAATACTAGGTTAACAGTTATTCAAAATACATGTCATTTTAAATTAGCAAGAATGTAAGAAGCAATCCAAATGAGTAATGGTAATGTCAAAATACCAAGGCAAAAAAAGCACAATTTCCCCCCAAAGTGATTAAAAATAGCTTAATTATGTGATCTACTGCAATCCCACCATTCCTTAGCAAATAGGTAAAGAAAACTAAGGTTTAAAAGATAATTATGTGATCTACTGCAATCCCACCATCACAGCAGCAAGAGTAAAAAAATCATGTTACAATCAGTTTTTCATGCACGGCAATACTTTGGCTATAAGACTAGAAGAAAACTTACTAATGGCATGCCTTTTGGGGCTGTTCCTTGGTTTCATGAGATTAATTAGCAGGAACGGGAAAGGTAGCATGACCTACAATCATCTGCAGAACTTTTGCTGCTCCTTATGTGAAGCACTCTCAAAATAAAGTCACGTTCTACAGCTAATCCATATTTGTGTCCAACATGTATCCGACATAATACTTCCAACTGACCTACAACCATATTTGGTTTCATGAGATTAATTTGAAAGTGAAAAAGGTAGGATGACCTACAATCATCTGACCTTTGAGGATTTATGGCAAGGCCAATTGGTCGTAGCTGCATTTGTTAGGAACTCGGTACCAACTCATGCAAGGTTGATAGTAAATTGGCAGCCAACTGTAGAAGTTTTTCTGCTCTTTTCGTGAAGCACTCAAAATAAAGTCATGTTCTACAGCTGATCCATGTTTTCGTGCAACATGTATCTGCCTGAAAACTTCCAGCTGACCTACAACCATATTTGGTTTCATGAGATTAATTTGCAAGAGTTAAAAGGTAAGATGACCTACGATCGACCTTTGAGGATTTATGGCAAGGCCAATTGGTTGTAGCTATATCCGCTAGGATCTTGGCATCAACTCTTGTAAGGTTGATAGCAAGCTGCACATCCAGTTGTAGATTTTGCTGCCTTTTGCATGAAGCATTCTCGAAATAGTCAGGTTCTATAGTTTACCCATATATGTGTTTACGTGTCCAACATGTATCTGACAAGATACTTCCTGGACACGCATGTCGACATGGTCTTCCCATGTCTAGGCTCCAAAGAAACCCAGAAAATATCTGAAAGGGATTTGATATGGTCATATCCGTGACAAAATAATTTAGATACGAGAAGTATTCACATTGTGTGCTTGAAAACTTTTAAACCTAGTTACTATCAAAAACATGCATAGATGAATAAATATGGATAATATGCACGCGCGTCTATGTGTGTGTTCAGGTGTATATATAACAGTATCCATACCGTAAGCATACCTAAATTTTCAAAGGAAAAAAGTTGTATTCCAAATATGCATCGTGTCTGTATCTGTGTCCATGTACAATTCTATGCAGCCTAGAAACACATATATGACAAACAGTTGACATGTTTCAGATGATACACCAGAAAACTACCGGGAGTGCACACCTGCCAAAGAAGTAAACTTTCAACGAATTCAAGGAATTTCGTTATAGGAACCTTTGTATCATCCAACATTTCAATTAGGTGCAAAAATATCTCCACGATTCTGACATTCAAGGTGAAATATTTTTCATCCTCCTGCAAATTTAACAGTGAGAACGAAATTAACATTATTTAAAACAAAGAATTTCCTCACCATGTATAGAGTTAGGATTCTAAACAAAAGCCAAACATGGTCAAACCAAAAAAAAAAAGAGAATTGTAATAATCATATGTGCAGACCCACATGCAACCACTTCACTTATAGCCAAGCATGTACACGGTACACCACATGCATGCGCACACATCTTTGTGAGATGCTTACAACTAGCAGTCAAGAAAAAAATGAGAACATAGAAATCCTATCATCATCTTCAAAGCTTTTTACTCAAGAAAATAGTGACCATTATGAAGTACAAGTTAGAAGTCAAGATATCTGAACCCTTAAGATTTGCTACCAGATTTCCAGTGCAAACAACACGGGAAAATCAATAGGTTGCCATAGAACCTTGGTGGACTGAGTGAGCTATCTCATCTATATGCAATTTAAGCCCTTGTTAGCAATTCGGCAAACGGAAAAAATTCGGAACGACAAATGTACGAGTATAAATCGGCACAATATAAGTAAAATACGGTCAAAAATTCGATCAAAAATTCGTCTAACGAAAAACATTCGGATCAAATTTTATTCGTGTTTAGTACGTTTCATATGAACCAATTCAGCACTAAAAATTCGGCATATATATAGGTACCACCCACCTCTACTCCTTCATAAACAAGGGTTCAGTGTGAGAATAAGAAGAGGTTGGATTTTCGGTTTTTCTTTGATTGTTACAAGCAACATGTGCAAAGACTCTTGGGTTTCTTTTTTTGGTTACTGTGAGACTTTTTCTTTTCTTTTCTTTTGATAATTTTTGAAAATAGTGCCAGTCTTAATATCTAAGAGCAGCAAGAGTCAAGAAAGTCAAGACAGTTGGTTACATTTTTTTGGCCAAATTTTTTAAAAATTCATACGGTACGCGTTTAAAACGCCACAGGCTTAAAATTTGCGTACAAATTCGAATTTTTCAAAAGTACGTAAGTATTATACGTTTATGTAAGATACGGAAAAATTCGCGTATAATACGCGTTTTATTCGGGTGATTGCTAACAAGGATTTAAGCATGTACAATGGGTGCTTCCATCGAAGTTTTGCTTCAAATCAATGTTCTCACGTGACTTCTACAACGTAGAGAAACAAGATTTCACAAGAAAGTCGTCTGGTTTGGGGTAGTGAGGCTGCGAGGCTTCAGTTTATTGGTCGGCCTGCACATTGCAGGTAGTTTCTGGTAAGTTTATTTTGCGGCAGGTTAATTTAGAACCATACATGCATTCTCAATGATTACAAATAATGGTTTAGCAAGATGAGTTGGTTTCTCCAAAATAGGGCTACCCACCTCTTTCTTCTTATCCTACCTCTCTTGTGCATACAACCACATGAAACTCAACATAAAGATACTTGCATAAAAGTGCAACTCAACATAAAGATACTTGCGTACAAAGTGCACCAAACATATATTAATTTAAACCAGTCACCCTTGGAATCAGTCAGAAAGTATCTTTGAAATGGAACATAAGTTAGGAACTAGCATTGCATCAAAGCACGCTATCCTCAGAAGTCACGTACATATTTCCATGTTAGCACGTCTGAACAATGGCAATATACTAGTATGCTAGCCCTGAAAACAGATTGTAAAGCCCATAAATATTGCATATTTTAATTATTCCCTTGTTGCAGCACTGCCATCACATACTATGTATCTTATCGATTACGGATATTTAGTCATCTTTAGGTGCCTTATTAAGTCAAAATGAAATCGATTTTCCGAAGACGACGCCAACAACTGCTAGTGAGTGGCCATAGCACACGGGCTGGGGCTAATGGTTCTACCATTCAATCTAAGCAAACATATATGGTTCATATGCAAGTGACAGTATTCTTAATAAAGCTCATATGTTTGGTTTCTTCTTATTCCTGCACCTAAGCAAACAAACCAACTTGAGAGCTACTCCTGTACCTACATTACACCACCACTCAACCTACAACAACAATAAAGTCTTTATCCCAATTTCTTGGGTCGGCTACACCTACACCACCAGTCCACCTAATAAGGGAAGTACTACTGATACGCAACTTGTCCTTTTGACAATTACAATTGATAAGAAAGGCTGCCAATTAGCATTTGGATTTAAGTTGACAACTCAGTCTAGTTGTAAGCAAACCATTTGATTTAATACTTCCCAACCTTCTGGGACATGTAGATACAGGGAGTGTTGTAACTAAGATTTAGTATGAATGTTGACTTTACTACCGAATGCAACGTGTAAATGATGTTTCATATCTCAATTTCTTTCTAAGCAAGACTACTTGGTCCTGAGGTTTCCTTATCCAGTTATCCTTTAATGTTGGGAAAATAGTTTAGAAGAATCCACTAGCAAACCAATCAGACTAAGATTCTTGGAAAACAAAGCACCTTATGTGTTAACAAACTTGTCATAGTAGCAATTTATCAGATGTAATAAAGAGGAGAGAGAACAATCAAGTTGGGAATGACATGGCATTTCATGCAACGCCAGAGCTATACAAAAATGGAAGAATACTAGAATTAAATCAATAAGCAAGAAAAAAAAGGGAAGTTGTTTATTGCATGCACGCATAATCGAAATGAAGTAGCCAGCATAGAAAAAAAAAATCTAACAAAGGAGAGAACCTTTTCAGTTGAAGGATGCATTTTGCCGATAGGAAATAGTTCCCACAAATTCTTCAAATGCATGAGTATGGTACTCCTCATCAAATTGTGCCCATTAGAAAGTGGAAAAGGAAGAACCCCAGAACTTTCATGAGGGGTATGGCTTTTTTTTGTAAGGACTTTAAATGCCAGATTTATACACTGAAGTGTCTTCAAACAACAATCAAAGGATTGTACATCAATTATAGGCTCTACACGAATCAGTGATGCTGATTCTTTGAAACAATTGACCAGTATTGGCATGAGATCATCAAGTTTCTTCGCAAGAAAGGGAAACCCTAAAGCAAAAGGAAAAAAAAAAGCATAAAACCAATAATTATTCTATCAGTACAAGAAATGGTGGAAATAACATGAAGCTTAGCATAAGGAGAGGTCACTGCAACACATCAACTTAAATATGTATCTGGGGGTTTCAACTGTGGTGGTTAGCAGGTTGCAAGGATCATCCAACAAAAATTGCAAATAACATATCAACTATCAAGGAAACCTAAAAGAAGCCATATCAAAAATTAAGAAGCAAACTTAAAGGAAGCAAAATGAGACTTCTTTCTCTGGGAAAATAATAAGACAAGATGCTTTGTAACTCCTAGTAGTCATGTCAAGGAAATCGAGTATATTAAGGAAACCTCGTAGAAGGGAATAAAAAAAAAGAGGTAGCATAGCATCAGAATGTGTTCTCATGAAAAGCAAGCCATTTCACTCCTTTATTTGAAACCCATGTAAGCTTCAAAAACTTCCATGAGCATGCAAAAATCATTCCATCAGCCAAACCCTTAACAATAATAACAATCCTCGAAAATAATTAGGGAAATGTTGGTTCCGGTCCCCTATTTTCCCAAAAGACTTCTAAGGATTCCTCCTTTTATTTGTTTCTGGTCCAAAGTTTTTTTTTATGTTGCCCCTCTTTCTCACATTATATCTCCCTCTTCCGCTTCTTTTTTATGTTGCCCCTCTTTCTCACATTATATCTCCCTCTTCCGCTTCGCCCTTCTCTCTCCACTCTCCCCTCTCTCCCGTGCTCCTCTCTCCTCTCTACATTTCTCTCTGAAATTTATATCTCCATCTAAATTATCTCCACCTGCTCTCTATCTATAACTTAAATCTATCTCCATATCCATCTAAATTTTTCTATTGGTAAAAAATAGAGTTAGTGTGATTCAAACCCGAGATCTCCTTCTACTATACTAAATATTTCAACCACTTGGGCTATGAATTTTTGTTAACAAATATTCAAAATTGTGTATTCATTTGTACACTTTTATTATTGTAATGAAACTAAGCTTTTAATAGTGTTACAGTTATGTGACGTGTGTTACAGATGAGCGTATTATATTACATATAGTGATAGAGTTAGTGTGATTCAAACCCGAGATCTCCTTCTACTATACTAAATATTTCAACCACTTGGGCTATGAATTTTTGTTAACAAATATTCAAAATTGTGTATTCATTTGTACACTTTTATTATTGTAATGAAACTAAGCTTTTAATAGTGTTACAGTTATGTGACGTGTGTTACAGATGAGCGTATTATATTACATATAGTGATATTATGTTACATATGTACGTATTGTGTTACTATTATTGTGATCGTGTTACTATTATCTATAACTTAAATCTATCTCCATATCCATCTAAATTTTTCTATTGGTAAAAAATAGAGTTAGTGTGATTGAAACCCGAGATCCCCTTCTACTATACTAAATATTTCAACCAGTTGGGTTATGAATTTTTGTTAACAAATATTCAAAATTGTGTATTCATTTGTACACTTTTATTATTCTAATGAAACTAAGCTTTTAATAGTGTTACAGTTATGTGACGTGTGTTACAGATGAACGTATTATATTACATATAGTGATATTATGTTACATATGTACGTATTGTGTTACTATTATTGTGATCGTGTTACTATTATTGATATTGTGTTACTAATATTAAAATTAGGCCGCAGCTTACTATTTATCGATATTGTGTCACTGTTGTCGTTATTGTAATACTATCGGTATCATAATACATATTAACCAATTGTGTTACTATTATCAATATTGTGTTACATACTATCGGTATCATGTTAGTATTATCGTTGTTGTGTTATTATTTTCTGTTATTACTAATATATGTCACAGTATCAAAATATTATCTTGTGCATTTGTGTCCGTGCAACATACGTTTTAGGTCTAACAAAATTTTAAGTGAATAAATATAATAATATATTAACAAAAAAATACTAAATGGTTGGGGCCTTTTCTATCGAGAAGAAAGGGGAGAGGATGTTCGGATTTGAGTCCCGATAGTAGCTCATATTCCAGACAAAAAAAAATTTACTTATAAAAAATTATTTCTAAATAATAATGTGCGATATAGGAGAGATAGGAAGAAGATTTTTAGTTTTTAGAAATTATACATATTATTTCAAATTAATAATGCATGAGAGTGTGAAAAAAGAGGTAGGAGGAGACACAGAGATAAAAGAAAAGAGAGGAGAAAGAAAGAGAATGACGAGAGAGAGAGAGAGGAATGAGATAAGAGAGGAGAGGTAAAAAGAGCAAGATATTAACGAAAGAAAGAGAAGTGAGAGAAAGTGATAGAAGAGAGAAGGAGAAAGGACTGAGAGAGGAAGATAAGAAAGCATCATGCAAGCTTAGGTGCTTCATGCTTTGTCATGCAAACATTTGTATTCTGGTTATTGCATCATATAAAGTAGAGAAGAAAGTGGAGTGGATGTTCGGATTTGAGTCTCAATAGTTGCTCATATTCCAAAAGAAAAAAAAATTGTTTTTAAAGTTATAAAAAAATATTTCCAATTAATAATGTGCGAGATAGGAGAGAGGACAAAAATCTTAAATTTTAAAAATTGTAAATTTTATTTCAAATTAATAATGTGTGAGCGAGAAGAGTGATAGAAGAGGTAAAAGGAGACAGACTCAAAGAGAGACGAGAGAGGAGAAAGAAAGAGAGGGACAAGAAAGAAAGGAATGAGAAAAGAGATAGGAGAGACAAAAGAGCGAGGGTTTGACGAAAGAAATAGAAGTGAGAAAGAGAGAAGAGAGGAGAAAGGAGTGAGAGAGAAAGAGATCAGAAAGCGGAAGAAAGCTAAGAGTGAGAAAAGATACAGGAGCGTGAAAGAAACATAAAAAAAAGAGGAAGAGAGATATAGAAAGTGTGAAAGAGAAAGAGATTGGAGTGAGAGAGAGAGAGAGATAAGCAAGAGAGGAGAGACGGAGAGAGAGTGTACAGAGGGAGGGAGAAAGATTGAGAACGTAAAAGAGGGACAAAATAGTCTCTTCCAATTTTTTTTAAAAGCTTTAGACTAAAAGTATTAAAAAAGGAACCTTGGACGGGAACGAAGGAGGGACCCTTACTAGTATTATACACAAAACAGGGACGGGAACCAAATTTACCCTAACAATAATGACAAGAGTTTTTTCTTATTCTTTTTCATCTACGTGGGCTGACAGTTAATCTCTTCTAAACAAAAAGGCCTTGATGCAAGCTTAGGTGCTTCCTGGCTTGTCATGCAAATATTTGTATTATGGTTATTGCTTCATATAAATTAGACATGCTTCCTTTAGTAACCATGTTCTGAAGAATCCTATGCCACGCATGATTCCATACCACAATCCTCTTTTCTCTCTCAATATATATGCAAATTTTACTTTGCCATTAAACCGCCCATTCTTGATACATTTACAAATTCATGTTGAGAATATACTAATATGGATTATACCAAGTCCTTCCCACTCAATAAATGCTCGTCTTGTATACATTTCATAGCACTGCTTGTTTCCTGGTCAATAAACATATTATTGGTACAGTTCACTCCTGAAAAGCGATATTCATCAAGTTGACAATAGCTGAAGAGCCTCACAACTAAAGTACTAGAGGTGAACTAATGCCTTAAATTGAAAATATAATATCACTGATAACTTAAATCACAAAGTTAAACCCCAACAATGTGGTCCTTTCTAAGGCAGCAAAGTATAACTGACAGCAGGATGACTTAGAAGATTAGTCTTGAGGGCAACAAAGAAGTGGTTAATATGCCCACTAGAAAACAGTATACTTCAAATGCAAAGCAAGATTTTACACTAGTCTTGCACAACCATCTCTAAGCATATACTACAAGTTCATATGTCCTTAACCAGTCCGCTTTTCTTATTCCTTTCTTGTCATTTTAAGGAGAAACTTTACCAGGTAACTTGTTCCTGTCAACTAACTAGAAATGAGAGAAATTGGCATTCTACAAATGTAACTGATAACAAGCCCTTTGGCGCAATTCTATGGGGTAAGCTACAGAATCCTTTTCCTCGTTTTAGTTAAGCCAAGGACCAATTCTCAATTATATAGTCCAAAATTGGAACAATTTGCTTTCATACAATTACATCTTCTTTGTACGTTTCTGAAGAAATTTCCAGGAGAAAATATTAAATCCCGTCATGATTATAATTAATTTAAATTGTATATAAGTGTAGCTAAAACAGTTGCAAACCTGCATCATCTTTCTGCACCGCAGTTTCAAAAGAATGTAAACGCTTCTTCTCAACATTGTTCTACAAACATCAGCCGAAGAGAAATGAGAGTGACAAGACATAAGACAAAAAATAGCATGCATATAATTACTGGATTCACCAAGAAAAGCTTTTTGTTTTGAATAAAAGGTGGTTAAAGCGAGAAAAAACTAAGATATCTACAGTATTAGACAATTCCAACTTCCTGCTACTATTCACTACATGGCCATGTATTTGGTGAATCATCTTTTACATATGAAGAAACCAAACTTGCTACACGACCCCAAATTAAAATTCTTTTTCATATAACCTTCTTTCTGTAAACCACAAAAAGTCACTACCTGAAAGGAGTCCCAGATTAGTCAATGACCTCCTAACCATCTACTTTAAACATTGATCTTTCTACACGGAACTTGGGATGTCGTAGGATAGAACAACTTTATTATTGCAGAAATTCAGAACACCTAGTTCAATTTGGACTAGTATTTAGAAAATTCAGCATTGTCTGGTGAACTAGGTAAACGACTAGGGTAAATAGGGCTTTCTTGGCAGAACTTGTCAATAACTCTGAAAAAGTATTCATACAACCTATATAAAGTCTCATTGATTGGAAACTCAAGGCAGAAATAGGATTGATGTGTCATGGGCGAGGATGGTGACGTAATAGAAAAAGCCCAGATATCAGTGGTGGAATCATTTGATGAAGTCATAAAGTTAGAGTACTACTGGAAGCCAAGATCTAAGTAAGTTTCATTAATTTTCAAGGATACTGAGAAGGAAAACCAATGGAACTAAGGTCTAACATACACTAAACAGAGGACTCTAGGGTGTTTGTTCTTAGTTTCTAGAAATTGGTTACATCCCCTGTTTAGTGTATGTTAGACCTTAGTTCCATTGGTTTTCCTTCTCAGTATCCTTGAAAAATTAATGGAACTTACTTAGATCTTGGCTTCCAGTAGTACTCTAACTTTATGACTTCATCAGATGATTCCACCACTGATATCTGGACTTTTTCTATTGCGTCACCATCCTCGCCCATGACACATCTTAGAGCCTAATCGTTTTCCAGGATAAAGGACCAAAAAACTAAGCCAAATCATATCTGGATGGTAAAATCAAAGAGAACTAGAGCCTCTTCTCTGAAATATTACCCTCTTGTTTGGCTGGAATGAAAGGGGGTGCTCATGGCTGTACCAAAGCCTCTGGTCAGAGGACCGAACCCCCTGTTTCCAGACGTAGCCTCTGGTCTTAAAACGAGATCCTCTAGTCCATCTCCCATAATTTGTTTTCTCTAACACTTCAAATTTTCTGTTCGATTTGATGACTTCAAATGCTAGTTCCATATATGAGGGGTATGTAGATCCACGGTCTGCCACTTTCCGGTATGGTTATGTAAACCTATAGCAACCATGTTCTAAATCATGCTTCTATCTCTTTCGCGTTGTAGTATATTGGCATGCCTTGTGATTCTACCATTTCAATCTATCATCGTGTTATTGCATTGTAACATTATGCAACCATTCTAATTTGTCATGTTACTGCATTCAAATGCTCTGCAGTGACAATACACGATCATTTTAACTTACTGTCTTGTCATTGTATTGTAATACCTGCATCAACTTTATGCAGCCCATTTGATAATGCATGTATATTTCTTTCAGTACAAGAACGTTTCACAAAATCTTCAATCTATTCAGAGTCAACACAATTGACATCAAAAGTATGTACTTTTACTGAAAGATCTGCAGGCATACCATGCTAGAAAAAATTTATGTTAACACACTGGATTGGAGAAAACAAGTCTAGAAGACTTGTAAAGTTTTTATTGATCCTAGTAAACAAAAAATAACTTAATTCTGCACCTAATGGTTGTTGATAAATGCCTACTTAAATGTATACATATATATTAAAGCGTTGTTAAAGTCCATGTCACTGCATCAAAACTCCAGAGTTGTGGTGAGGACTAAGGGTTAATTATTCATATTATTCTAACAGGCGCCGCAGGTCGAATGCCCATTTGGGCTGAGAACTGGATTTGTGTAGCCGTATAATCTTTTTCAATAAATCCACTTAAGAGCACGTCAGGAATATTTGAATTTGGGTTGCTCTGATACCATGTTAAAGTATCTGCCACCACACCAAAACGCTAAAGTCGGTGAGAGTTGGGGTTTAATTATTCACATTATTTTATAACAAGAGTAAATGTAGGTTACCCCCTCATTAGTTCATTGGCATCTACGTTGCACGGACCCGATTACGACATGAAATTGACTCTGTGACATGGACACAGCATCATTTTTGGTGTCCTAGTGTCTTACCAGTTGGCATGCTAATTTACTCAACCAATTTTCATGTTGAATTGCAATTTCTGTGACTTTCCATATGGTTCCCTGTAGAGTTTGCAATAATCATTGGTTATTAGTCAGATTTAAGCGGATGTCCTTGCATGCATGCTATCATCTACACATGGATATACGTTGCACTTCCCGTTAACTGCACAAATCTACCATTCTGTTTAAGGTTCTTCCATTAGATTTGTCTAGGTTCTCGCATCAATGTGTTCTTTGTGATCACCTGCATCGTTCCGTCTAGGTTTTCCTTTAGTCTGCCATGGGTGACATTCAGCATTGGCAACAACTTGATATTTCATCAACTCCTATCAAGTGTGGATTTAAAGTACAACTTAAAGATAAACAAAATTAAGAAAAATTAAGAAATATCAAATTATCATCAACTTGATCTGATAAACAGATTGAGTCTAAATATACAGGTTGAGTCTGAGAAACATTAATGACCAGGTTCCCAAGAAAGATAACGAAGGCTTACTACTTGTTGTTAACTAATGCCAAATTCCTAACATAGGAGTTATGGACAAAGGGCCATACCATGAAACCGGTAAGGCCAATAGGAATAAGAGAATTATAGCTTAACATTCAGGCAAGTTTCCCCAACTAAAAAGGTACATCAAGGTCATCCAATTCAATCTGGAGGTTTACCTCATCCAAACAGAAAGCAAAACTCCAAAATCTCACCTAGATTAAGGAGAGCCTGATGGAGTTGTACTCCTCTCATGGGTACAATATATGCCAAAACGCTACCCTGAAGCAAAATTTAAATAGAAAATAATGCGAAGTTCCAACATGAAAACCACTTGAGCATTTAAAGCTACAGTGAAACACTTAGATATGAGATCAAGAATACATTGCAAAGTAAAGCTGAACCTCATGAGAAACATAAAGTAAAGTGCCATCTCTTGCTGATGACATGATGAAAAAAACCTAATATAATACCTAAGAGTTAAAAAAAAAGTTATATGAAAAACAATAAAGCATGACATGAATGAACTTGCTGAACATACCAGTTCAAAAGTTGGATCACTTCCCCCCTTCTTCCCAGTCAACGATGAAAGGCAATGAATGAGCCCATCAAGGACATTCTTAAGTTTATTCTTGTCTTGTAAATAGATCTGGTTGTTTTTTAGAATATCTATATAGTTATCAAGAACCTGTCAGAAAAAAAAATTATATTCATACTTGTAACTAGCAATCCACAAACTAATATTTTGACCAAAACTAAATCAAATTGAACACAAATTAGACGGTTACAACTTATCTTTATGATTATAATGTAATTAACAGCTACAACTTTTCTTTATGATCATAATGTATGTGTAATGACCGAAGAGAATTAAGCTAATATGTAAATCAAAATGACGGAGATGATCGTGAAAGGATGGCTGAGATGGACCTTGTGTATAGTCCTGACTCAAGAGGGCCACTAGACTATCCATACTGCATGTATCTCAGCATAAATATATACTCACGATCATCACCGTGTGTGTGTAAACTCTAAAAGGAGACAAACAATGATAAACCTAAAAGACTCTAAACTAGACATTAAGTAGCTATTTTCCATCAACAACAGGGTCAAGTCAAGCAACTACAACAACTAACAAGCTAAAAAAAAAGTATGAACTAAACAGATGAACCAATAAACATTCATCAGGTATCCTATTACCTTAAAGAAGGGCTTTAACCATTATCCATAACCATGGGGCATAGGCAGGGCCTAGATGGACCCCTAGTACCAAAAACAGGTAGAAGCCTATAAGGCAGACAAACCGAGCCACGGCAAAATGTTTGTACTAAAAAAGACCTATGCATGCCCTAATGTTTTTTACTACTCTAGCGGCATTCACTCATCTCCAGCTGGCAAATGTTTACACAATGTCACCAAGGTTAAAAATTAACACACTTGCAGTTAAAAAGAAATTCACTGCAACTTCTAAGAAATGCTAGTATGACATTTTTCCATTTTCCAATTAAATAAATCAGAAGAGAAAATCAGCTCCGAAGTAACTAACACCAATATAAGTTGGCATGACGGCATTTGAAAGTTGTCTCATGTACCTCGATAAACGATGATTATCAGACATGTTATGTGATGTGTGTGTGTGTGTGTGTGTGTGTGTGCATGCGCAAGTCTAACTTTTCCCCTTCATCGTTGAAATATGTGTGAGTTCAAACATAGAATCATCTTAGATAATTAAGCATGTACATACAAGCAAAAAGTTGCAATGAGGACGAATATCAAAAGACTGAAATGTATCAGAGATTCAGAATACTGACCTTTTCAGCGTATAGGATGAAAGAGGATGAAAAACAATGAACTATAAGGTTAAAAAACTTAAAGGCCATCAGACGAATATCAACTGCCATGTGTGTCATTGCATTGAAGACATAGGCCATCAGTAAGGAAATGACAGGCCCAGAAATATCCTGAGGAACAACATATTAAAACAAGAATTATGTCTTTGAAGAAACCATGAGATAACATTATTATCTTCAGTAAAGATAAATAAGGCTCTCTACAGTAGCATGTATGCAAAACAATGAAAAAGTAAAACCATGGCCAAACTCACTAAAAACTGTAAGTCAAACATGTTTATGTCATTTGGCAGATTAGATCTCCATAGATTCTGATAGTTTGCCATTTTTTTAATTACAAAAACCCACAAGTCTAATACAGACATTATTTAAACAGGTAAATGCTTCCAACATCCAGTTTTGAGGGAGCATGAATAATCTCAAACTATTAGCAGAAGGTGGAAATTAGTAGTCGACCAGTTGTGTTGTTGGTAGTGATCAGTAATCGTGATGGGATGGGATGAAATCATGAAGGTAGTGGACAACTGGTGGTAGCAGTAGCACGAAGAGAAGATAGGGAGAAAGTTAGTGGCAAGATGACCGGTGATCAAGGTGATTGTCATAAATCATAAAAGAAGATGGATTTATTTGATTGTGTATTGTCTTGAAACTTTATAACGATAAATATGCTAAATATACATACAATGGAGGGTAAGATTGCACATGAAGCGTCTTGTAAGTTGTAAGTCTCAAGAAACTAACAGGTTAGATTGTGAGATCAACAGCATGGACCTACCTATATTAAATTAAAATAGAAATAGCAACACCCCTAATATCTGGTTAAAAGGGTATTCCAGTATCCAGCTAAATTACCACCAAGGGGGTGGTCTATTGGTGGCGGTGTAAAGGAGGGGAGGAGTGGGTTCGAACAATTCGGGCAAAACTTTAACTAAAAGGGATGGGGTCTTGGTGCTTAGCCCAGACAAGGACGATCATTAATGACTGGCCTTTATATATATATATATATATATATATATATATATATATATATATATACACACACAACCACACAAAATAATGCTTACCAAGTTACCATATCTTCTCACCGATCTGTATCCCTACCTTATATAGCATTGAAATAAGAGTGTTAAACAAGGAACAACTAATATGAAGATTGTCTTAACTACCTGAAGTATGTACAAGAGTAGATAATTTTAACTGCAGATGAATCAGTTGATATACCCATTCCTATCAAGTCGGTCCTTAACAAATATGAGCATCTAGAGAAATAGTCTATGGACAAGTAAAAATTTAAGACAAAAGGAAAATAGCCATGAATACCTCCTTTGAACATCGAAAAACCTCAGTTTCTAATAGCTGATATAAACTTTCTCGCACAACTTTGTCATTGTCACAAATTCGTTCACGCAGCTTCTCTATTATAGCAACTTTATGTAGTTTTAACTCAGATGGATGCTTCTGAATAAGATCCTTTATCCCAGTTAGTGCCGCTACATTGAACAAAGAGCTCTGTCAGCATCTTAATCATCTCAAGACACAAGAATAAACTTCAAATACACTGGGAAACAAGTTCAAACTTAGGAAAGAGTAACTTAGAAGACATGATGCAACTGGAAATAACTACTGTCGAAGAAAAGAATGCATGATTTCAGAGATGGAAGACAAAATGTGCAATCAATTTCATAAGAAAGTAGAAGATTTAACATCAGAAAAATTCATTGGTGCTGTCAAAGGATAGTGGTCCAAGGGAATCAGAAAGCCGAAAAGTACTAAAAAAAAATCCATGACACTTTCATCATAAAAACTTCACATGTTAAGAGGATCGAGGTAATTAGACAACACCACGATTCAAGATATATGTGCCATGACTAAAAGCAATGTATGGAGAATTTAAATGGACAAGTATCATAGATTACATTTGCAAGCCGAAGTACAAATTACATTTGCAAGCCGAAGTACAAATAGCTAAGAATAGTCAAGAGTGACTTTGCAACTAGCTATGAACCAAATGTAAACCATCTTCAAGTTGGTATCCAACTCTTGTCCAAGCATCTATGAGCAAGAGAGGGCCTTCCACCAAACCAAGGTTTGTTTCATATATGGAGCCCAGCATCCGTTATGACAAAGGACAACAGGAAGTACTACATTACAAATACCCACCCTCCTATTCATCAAGAAGCCTAATTGCAAGCTGTTATGCAAAAAGATTCTAATTACTCATTTTAACCTCATGCGACCAGGAACGATTATTCCAACTAATTACTCGAAATCAAGGTTTTAAGCATCTGCCGAAACTGCCTAAGCTACCGAACCGACCAATCCAAAGCCCTCGGAACAGCTAGAACTGATTAGAGACTACTATCAAAAGTCTTGTTTTCCCTTTCGAAATCATGTAAGCGACCAAAATAAAAACAAGTTTAGTGTTACCGGCCTCTGGAGAAATCGCGCAGGATGCACTGTCCTAAGAGTTAGATCCGAGGTCTATGTGTAGGCTGTTCTCAAACTCTCCTAATGGTAAAATCCCCGTGCTACCGGCTTCTCGTCGCCGCACACATCGAGAGATGTGACCCGAACTTAGCTTTGCCCAAAAAACAACACGAAGGAGAATGAACATAGGGAGGTGGATTGCTTTGGAATCAAGGACCCGAGTAATATAGTGTGATATGAGAGAATGAAGTTGTACCTTTCAAGAGAAAAATTGGTGTCTTTATATAGCATCAAACCGCCCACCCCAAAAGCTGTCTATTAAGGCCATAACATCCGGATCTGGAGAATACTCATTCTCCAACTTTGTGAAGCCAAGGGAACTGTACAGTGTATGACTTGCTTTTTTTAATTTTTTCTAAATATAATAATGGAACAATCTCCCCCAAAAGACCAAGTTCCAAAATCATAAAGGAGAAGAATATGAGTACTAGATATTTGGGCAAATATATGCATAGATGAAATGGACTATAGTCTTGAATCTCACTTAGTGACTATTATCATTGTCTGAAGAAGTACTTGATGGTTTTCTTATCCTATATGTGCTATTTTCTGAATCTGGTTCAAGAAGTTTGATTCAAGACATAGTCCATCAAGCACTTCTTCAGACAAAGACAATAGTCGCTAAGTGAGATTCAAGATTGTAGTCAATCTCATATATGCATAATATATTTGCTCAAATATCTACTATTCCTATTCTTCTCCTTTATTTTTTCGGAACTTGGTTTTTTGGAGGAGATTGTTGCATTATTGTCTTTAAAAAAATGAAAAAAGCAAGTCATACTCCACTGTCCGGTTCCCTTTGCTTCACAAAGTTGGAGAATGAGTATTCTCCAGATTCGGATGTTACGGCCTTCATAGATAGCTTTTGGGGTAGGGTTCGATGTTATATAAAGAGAGCAATTTTTCTCTTGAAAGGTACAACTCCATTCTCTCATATCCAACTATATCACTCTGGTGCTTGATTCCAAAGCAATCCACCTCCCTATGTTCATTCTTCTTCGTGTTGTTTTTTGGACAAAGCCAAGTTCGAGTCACATCTCTCGAAGTTCTGTGCGACGACGAGAAGCCGGTAGCACGAGAATTTTACCATTAGGAGAGTTTGAGAACATCATGCATATAACCTCGGATCAACCCTTAGAGCAGTGCGTCCTGCGCGACTTCTCCAGTAGCGATGAGCATTAAACGGGTCTAGACCAAAAACCGGACCGACCCAACCCGAATAAGGATTCGGTTCGGGTCTGGAGATTATCGGGTCGGATTCGGTTGGGGGAAAACAAATAAAACGGTTATCGGTTGCGGTTTCGGGTTTGCCAATCGGGTTCGGTTTAAAACCGAAAACCGAATAACAATATTGAAATTACCAAAATACCCTCCAATATTTTACCCCCTATATATTACAAACTTTCTAACCTAACACTTCCTCTCCTAACCTAACCAGTCGTCCCGCCTCTATAACCTAACACTCTCTCTCCCGGATCTCGGTGGCTCCAGGCTCTCCCTCTCCTCCTCACTGGCCACTCCACTCCCTCTCCCTCTCCTCTCGCCCCCTCCACTCCACTCTCCTCTCGACTTCACCCACCCCAACGACTCCACTCCCTCTCCCTCCTCACCAACTCCACTCCACTCCACTCCCGACTTCGAGAGAGCCAAATAGAGTCCGACCGGAGAAATCTCTCACTCGGCCACCCTCTCTCGACCCCCCATCCGGCCATTCTTGAGTCGTCCGTTCCAAACCCCCCTCTCCTCTTCGAAAACCCCAGATCTACATCAATACCTACAAATCTGAACATAACTGTGGAGATCTACATCTACAGATCTGAGCATAACTGTAAGTAATTTAATTTTTTATCTGTTGATTTAAATTTTACTGCTAGTTCTAATTTTTACATGTATTTTTTTGACTGTTTATGTTCAGATCTATAATTTTACATGTTAATTTTAGACTTTTATATTTAATTTGTACTATTGAGTTAAAATTTACTGTCAGTTCTAAAGTTTACATGTATATCTTTTAGACTTTTACTGTCAGATGTACATATTAATGTTGAGTTTACATGTCAGATCTACCATATTTTTACATATTAATGTTACTGTCAGATCTAGCATATTTTAAATATGTTAATTTTACTGTCAGATCTACCATATTTTTACATGCAGATTTATATATACATGTAAATTTAATTTAAGATCTACATATTACTGTCGGTACTAAAGCTATATCTTTCTTGTTATATGATAATTTTGTTCATTGGAAGGCATTGTTTCACTCTAGACTCATATATTCATAAGCATTTCCAGAATTCCAGGTTCTATATCTCTTTGTGAAGAGGTTGATGTTAGTTGCATTTTGGAGTTTGAAGTACGCAAGAATTAGCTCCCTTCAGGGTGTGCAAGTCTGCAAGAATGCAAGAAGTGTTCATTAGAATCATTACTTGATTGCCTGTTGTCTTCCTTGATTTGATTGTATACTTTGGAATTTTGTATGATATTGTATTATTTGGTCAAATATGTCTCAATTTCTTCATTTGTATTCTTGGGTCAACTATGTCAAGTTCAATCTGTAATGTAATCTAGAAGATATTGTATTCTTGGGTCATTATTGGGTCAAATGATTTTGTATTATTGTTACAAGGAACTTGAAATTTGTAAAGTTCAGTATGTAATATGGATGACATAAGACTTGTATACATTTGTTTTTTTTTCTTTACAGTTTTTTGTTCTTTGTTCACTCACTGGTCTTCATGTTGGTTTGAACCAAAAAAACCTCGATGACAGAAGACTTACATTTGTTTTTTTTCTTTACAGTTTTCTTCTTTGTTCACTCACTGGTGTTCAGGTTGGTTTGAACCAAAAAAAGTCCATATTTTTAAATAAGAATCCCAATTTTAGGCCAAGCCAATTATAATTAAAAAAAGGTCCAGCCCAACCGAATAAACCGATTGCAACCAAATAAACCGAACCGATTTAATCGGTTCGGTTTGATTAGGTAATGGCTCTAACCGGTTCGGTTTCGGTTTTCATTTTTTCAGTTTCAGTTTATTCGGTTTTGGATAAATCGGTTCGGTTGGAACCGAATAACCCGAATACTCACCCCCATTCCCCAGAGGCAGTAACACTAAACTTAGACGGTTAAAGGATTTCAAAAGGAAAAACAAGAGTTCTGATAACTATCTAACAGTTGAACTGGTTAGAAGGAATAATTGGAGGTGAGGCCACCACATGAGCGGAAAAGCAGAAGGAAGCTTCTGTACAATCCCTGTGTTAACGAATGAATGATTTATATATAATGTGAATTGTGTAAGTGCCAGGTTAGGATGAGAGTGGGGTGGGGAATAAAAATAAGAAAAGTAGTTTTGCTTGGTTGAATTGGTCAGGAGAACCATTCAAAATTTGTTTAAGACTTGGTTTTTTTTTTTTTTTTTTCAAAACAATTGAACAACAGAGACATGGTGCAAGCAAATCCCTAATGGTCAATATCATTAAAATATGCCCCAAAAATGCAATGTGGTGTCGGTGCCGCCGTGTCCTTATTGTGTTTTATTGAGTACCCATGCAATATAGGAAGCATAGGAAAAAAGGGTTAAAGTTGGAAGCTTTGGGCACCTTTCCGCATCTTGGCATTGTGGTGAGACGTCTGCTGGAGGAGCTCCCTCAGCGTCAGCCCCTTCTTGTTCACGGCGAGCCCGGCCCTCTCCGACGCCACGCTCTGCTCCGGAAGCACAATAGCTGCTCACAAACCCAAGCAAACA
The DNA here is from genome assembly GCA_029216955.1 of Iris pallida. NCBI lineage: Eukaryota > Viridiplantae > Streptophyta > Magnoliopsida > Asparagales > Iridaceae > Iris > Iris pallida. The sequence continues at coordinate 2,054,701 of JANAVB010024995.1, forward strand.
CCATTATACAGCAAATTTGTGACGGAACCATCGAGGGGATCGGGAAATTTTTTACCTTTGGATTTGATCTGGGTGTCGGTGAAGTTCTTCGGCGGCGGCAACTTCCGGCCGATCTTCCGCTTGAATTTCTGAAAGTCCACTCCGCGTTTGGGCTTCTTGGAAGGACCAGGCTTCGAGCGCACCATGGTGATTCTGAGAATGAAGAGGGAAGGGGGTTAGGGTTTAAAGAGGGTTTAATCACAGTTTTATGTGATTAACAACATAAAGGCGGTTACTCTTTTTATTTTATTTTTAGGGTTTTGATTGATGACGGGGGAGAGGACAGGCGTCTCCCTAACACGTGGCACGTCGGTAAGTCCCCGATGAGTAATCAGGCGGTAAGGCCCTTATTAAGAGGAATTTTGACTTTAACTCCCACTTTATTTACCACTAGTAAATGTACATATTTTACATGTATAATAATATATAATTTAAATATTATTTAATTAGAGTCAAATATTTTTTTTACTTATGTTGTTAATCACCATTATATAGTAGAAGATATTTAAGGGTGCACCTCACATTGTTTTCATAATATAAAATATCTTACACTTCTGACGGAATTCGTCTTGTCAAGACGGTCAACTTATTTGATCCAAACAAATTAACGAAAATGTCTCTCTCCTATTTTATTCTTCATTTATCCTCTCATCTCCTCCTCCTCCTTCGTGGTCAACCCGTCGCCGCTGCTCACCCCCTCCCCCACCCCGCCACAGCAGCAGCAGTAGCAGCAGCCGTCCCCTTCCCCGTCGCCGCTCGCCTCCCGCTGCCGCTCCCCGCCCCCGCAATAGTAGCAGTAGTAGCAGTATCAGTAGGTGTAGCAGCAGCCAGTGGGTGGGTGGGCGAGGAGGGGATGGGGGAGGGGGAAGGGGGAACGAGCGGGTCGGGGTGGGGGTGTCACGTCCCGATTCTGAGAATGAATCATAAGTCTAACCCGAGCCCAAGTCCAACCCGACCTCGGGTTCAATAGATGAAGCCCAAGACCAAGTCCGGATGATCGGGTTGGATCGGATTCATCGGGTTTATCGGACTCTAATATAATATTTAAAATAATTTTAATATATATATATATATATATATATATATATATATATATATATATATATATATATATATATATATATATATATATTAAATTTATTTTAAATATTATATTAAATTTATTTTAAAATAAATTTAATATATATATATATATATATATATATATATATATATATATATATATATATATATATATATATATATATATATATATTAAATTTATTTTAAATATTATATTAGAGTATATATATATATAATCGGACTCTAATATAATATTTAAAATAAATTTAATATATATATATATATATATATATATATATATATATATATATATATATATATATATATATATATATATATATATATAAGTCGGGTTTCGGGTTCTTCGGGTATCCCGACACATGAATCCGAGTCCAACCCGATTTTTGATCGGGTTCAAATATTTCGACCCAAACCCAAGCCCGAGCCCGAATATCTTCAACCCTAACCCAACCCATTAGCGGGTTTATCCGATCGGGCTCGGGTTTAGCCCGCCCAAGTTGCACCCCTAGGTATCTTATTCGGTTTCGGTTTTAAACCGAATCCGAACCCGAACCCGAAAGCCGAAACCGAACCCAAAAACCGATTAGAATGATTTACAAACCGAACCTGACCCGATTTCTTTTTGAACCGAACCTAATAGCTTATTCGGTTCGATTTTTGTTTGTAACCTACTAATGCTCACCCCTAGGCCTCGTTTAGTTCACGGATTCAAGGAATCCGGAAAGAAAATTTGTTCCTTTCTTTCGTTTGGTAGCCACAAGTTTGGAAAATACTTTCCTGACATGGGAAAAAATAGGAGGGAAAATGGTTCCTCTCATGACCTTTTTAGGGGCACCTCCACTTCTACTAGGGGACAACCCAAATTTTTTTTGAAAAAATTACAAGTTTGCCATTGGTTTTTTTTTACTAGGGGGGCAGCCCAAAAAACACTATATAAGCCAATTTGATTTTAGATTTGATCTCTCTCTTTCTTCCTCCCTCTACTACTTCTCTTCCTCCACTATTTTTTTCTTCTCCTCATATAAACCTATAATTAACCTAACCTAGGTGAAATTGTCCCCCAACCTAAAATTGTTGAAGATTTTTGGTAGAATACAGTGTCAATCACTTCTCCCATTAATTTGTAAGTCGTCGAATTTATTTTTGTGTAATATTTTAAGTTTTAACCTAAATTTTACATATAAAAGTTGAATTTTGTATTTAATGTAGAAAGAAATAGAAAATGGAACAACCCGGACCATCAAATGCTGGATACTCTCCTCCCACAACGTCCGAAGAACACTTTGACGCATCTAAAACCCTCGTGGTAACTACACTTGAACTTTACTTCGGGTGAAAAATTGGACTTTGACACAGAGGACTGCCACAAATGTGGCAGTCCCTCACATATATAGGACTGCCAGAGATGTGGCAGTCCTATATATGTGAGGGACTGCCACATTTGTGGCAGTCCTATATATATGAGGGACTGTCACATTTGTGGCAGTCCTCTGTGTCCAAGGAAATATGGCAAGGAAATATGAAAAAGAAAAATTAAGACCAGAGGATAAATGTGTGACGAACAGCAGAGAATATGTAAAACATCAAAGAGAACACCTAGTAATCAAGCATGTTCCTTGCAACGAAAGGATTTACAGTTAAAATTGACTTCTTCGTTTATATCTTCCAATCCCATGCTAACACATGATCTTCCATTGAACTATTACAAAGCTTTCAAAGTTAAATTCTCACTTTTCACTCACTAGGTTGAAAAGTGAAAACATAACAACAGAACCAAACATATAATACTACGTTAACATTTCTTTATATCTAAAATTGAAACTGAGAACTTGTAAGCTTAATGTAAAATTAAGCAAGAATTTCATTATGTCAGATATATGTTAAAGCAAAATTAAGCAAAAATTTCACTATTTATGGGTTCACCACCGTTTGTGTCTGGGCATTATGATGTTACTTTCAAGTAGCAACTATATTACATTTATAACTAAATTTTAGAGAACTAAGGATTATATGTTGCAGACAGATACGCTTGAAGTGTCTCAACTTGTGACCAAGTACAGACTCCTCTATAAATAATAATACGCTTTATGTAGTTGTTTAGTTTTGACTTTTAACTTCTATTGTAGGACTTGCGATCTTCCGAGGTTGCGGTACATGCTCCAATTGCAATCGATGTAGGGCATTTATTTTGGACCGATCTTTCGTTTCAATCAAGCGACGATGCGGTACAATGGTGTCGAGAAGTTGGACGGGAAAACAAGTTGGTTCTAGTGATATCCAGATCGGCCCGAAATCGCCCGGGACGACAAAGTCTTATGGTTGGCTGTGAAAGAGGTGGTGTGTTCAGATCGCACAAGAAAGACACAGTTATCCAAAATAAAGTTCCAAAAAAGAAAGCTGGAACGAGGAAATGTGGTTGTCCATTCACGATCCAGATTAGAAAAGAAGAAGAAGAGAAGTGGTCAGTACAAGTGAAGAATGGAACCCACAATCATGAGATTTTTGAAACACTATTGGGTCATCCGTATGTCGGACGGTTGAACCCTACGGAGAAGAAGATAGCCGAAGACTTGTCCATTTCCGGTGTTGCACCGAGACAAATATATTCAGTCATACGCCATGAAGATGAGAAGAACTTGTCTACGATGAGGTCAATATACAACGCCCTATCTTCTTCGAACGCTGTCCGGACCAAATTAAGAATGGCGATGCAAGAAGTGCTGAAGTTGCTTGCCGATAATTATTACGTTGAGTTCCATAGAACACATCCCCAGAGTAAGGAAGTAATTTCAATCTTTTGGGCTCATCCAGATTGCACAAGTCTGGCCAGGTCTTTTGCCGACGTGTTAGTCCTTGATTGCACGTACAAGACCAACAAGTTCAAGATGCCTCTCCTTCATATTGTTGGATTCACCTCTACTCGGAAAACATTCCCGGTGGCATTTTGCTTCATGAAGAGTGAAAAACTTGAAGACTGCACATGGGCATTGGAGAAACTGAAAACACTTTACAGCGGTCATACAGAGCCGTCAGTTCTTGTGACCGACAGAGAGTATGCCCTAATTAATGCTATTCGTATTGTTTTTCCTCAAGCGGATACATTGCTATGCACTTGGCATGTCAATCGGAATATTGAAGCCCAATGTAAGTTGAAGTTTCAGAAGGAGGAAGGTAAAATTGACATGCAAAATTTTCAAGAATTCTCCGATGACTGGAATTGTGTGTGGCGAGCCTCTACGATTGACAGTTACGACGCCGCATGGTACATGTTAAAGGAAAAGTGGGAGGCGAGAGAGCCGGCATGTATTTCATACATCAAAGATACATGGCTTGAACCGCACAAAGAATACTTCGTCTTAGCATGAACGAATTTGGTGAAGCATTACGGCACGACAACTACCAACCGTGAGGCAGGAGCTGTACGAGGAGTTAGAGACTCGTCTTCCATTCTACTTCTGTCTCCTAAGCGAAGAAACGGTTGCAAGTTTGTTGTTAAGTATCCCTTGCACCGACAGTGTTACCGGGACAGACCACTACATGTCAGTCCCGTCTGCCGGCTATTTATTTGCCAATAGGTACATGATACCTCTCGTAATTTTCTCGATGGGTATTAGAGAAACATTCTTTCCGATGTGCGCACCTCCGCCGGACCACGGACATTCTAACCTATGTACTATAGGTCACATCGGTGATCACTTCGTCATACTAAAGATGATTGGTCATTCTCCGATTCCTCCACCTTCAACAGTTTGGTACAAAAGAGCACCGGTCGAAGCCAGAGCTTGGACCACACCTTTCGATCATCAAATCGACCATTGTAAGAAGTTGTTGAAGTTTAAGGAGCCAAGAGACTTACCTGCAGACCACTGTGACGTCGAAATCGACTGAGTATTAATGTGTTATATGGAGGACCACTTTTGTATACTTTTTGGCATTTTGGTTATAGAGTACCACTTTTGTATACATTAAACTATGAAATATGAAGTCCAATATATGTTTCTTAATTTTATCCATGTGTTATATGTCTTTTATCTGGGTGTTATACATGTGTGTTTTGTGTGTTATACATGTGTGTTTTGGGTGTTATACATGTGTGTCATACATGTTTGCTACTTTTCAACATTTCAAGTAGGACTGCCACACACAGGGCAGTCCTTCACAAGTGTAGGACTGCCCTGTGTGTGGCAGTCCTAGCTAAAATGTTCTGTGATCAAATCACAGAACATTTCAAGTAGGACTGCCACACACATGGCAGTCCTTCACAAGTGTAGGACTGCCCTGTGTGTGGCAGTCCTACTTGAAATGTCCTGTGACCAAATCACAGAATATTTCAAGTAGGACTGCCACACTAGGGCAGTCCTTCACTAGTGTAGGACTGCCCTGTGTGTGGCAGTCCTACTTGAAATATTTTGTGATCAAATCACAGAACATTTCAAGTAGGACTGCCACACACAGGGCAGTCCTTCAGTCCTAGCTAAAATGTTCTGTGATCACATATCCAACATGAAAAACATATCACATATCCACACAAATAGTGTCAACACATATCCAACATATCCAACATATCACATATCCAACATATCACATATCCAACACATATCCAACATATCCAACATATCACATATCCAACATATCACATATCCAACATATCACAACATATCACATATCCAACATGAAAAACATCACATATCCAACATATCACATATCCAACACATATCCAACATATCACATATCACAACATATCACATATCCAACATATCACAACATATCACATATCCAACATATCACATATACAACATATCACATATCCAACACATATCCAACATGAAAATATCACATATCCAACACATATCCAAACAGAAGTATATCAACATATCCAACACACATCCAAAATAGTTTCAACACCCAACACAAGTATTCAACATCATACCATCAGAAGTCAGACAATCATACTACATATCATGGCGGGCCTTCGAACGAGACTCCGCATTACGCATGAATGGAAACTCAACCTCGTCGTCGATGCGCTCAAGCTCGTTGGCGACCAAGGTACTAGTGTCGACCAAGACACTAGTGTCACTTTGGCAAGCGCTCCGAAGTGTCTTGGCCAGTTCCTTTGCCCTTCTAGACTGTAAATGAAAGTATAATTGAATTTAGTATACAAACATGAAATTCTCGAACTAACTACTAATGCGAAACTCACCATCTTCACCAATGAAGCATACAAGATGTTTTTCGAAGGAAGATTTCCAACAGCTACTACGGCCGCGGGACCCGGGTTTGTAGGGTTCAACAACTTAGGATGTCCGACCCGCCGGAAGTACGGCATATAGTCCTTGCTACAGTCGGCCATCTGGGTGACCGGTTGACTCTCATCTTCTCCAAGCAGGTGCCTTTGCCACTCGGAGTAGAAGTCGGTCACCCAGTCAAAATACGCCGGTTTGTAGTTCAATGGTTGGGTCCCACGGGGAGGTTCCAACATCTGTAGTGTACGCTTCGGCACATTTTGTACGAAGCCGAACTGCCGAAGTATACGATCAGGCATGTACGGCTCCTTGATATCATAGCATGTGATCATGCCATGAAATAAAGAAACTGGTTGGATGGCCCGACTCCCCTCGCGAAAATTCCGGTATGGATCCCAAAATATCTGTAGGAAAACAGTTAACAGCAAAAAAAACTTAACATGAAAAAATAAGGTTAGTCCCAATTTATTACCTCTTCTGGTACCAAATTGTCAAGTACTTCACGAATGGAAGCTAGTATTTGCCAATCTTTGGTTTCCACCTGGGTCGGCCTCCATCGAGCCACTCTAGGAAGGTGTTCAAAATAGATTGGGTTCTGGTCACCCCGCCTGAGCATTGGAAAGTGCTCGTATATCCATGCCTATTCAATTTATAAGTTAATAGTCACAAAATATAAACAACTAAATGAAGTATACGAGATTAAATCATTCAAAGTTTTCTTACATGTAGCAGAGTATGGCATCCGGCAATTGTCTTAGTCCCGACACGGGATGCGATGCCGAGCTCGCGGTAAAGATAGGCGAAAATACCGCTACCCCACGATATATTGATGAAGTCATCCACGGACAATAAATTGAGCATGTATCTCGCATGTATCGAGGTTCCAGACTTGTCCGAAATGCCCACCGTTCCTAGGACGAACAGCATGTAAGCACGGGCCATCGCGTCGACCAACTCATCATCATCCTCATCCAATTCCATATTTGTGAAGTGCTCCACCAGAAATGACAGAGGAATTCCATATGATTTCTTGAAGCCGGAGAGAGTTGTAAAACTAGTTTCCTCAAGTCCAAGGTTACTTGAGACAAACTTGACGATCTTCGAGTACCATTTTGTGGATTTTTTATCTCTGTAATGTTCTTTGATCATGACGCAACCGGTAACTGGTAGCTCCAGTATCTGGTAGACGTCGTCAAATGTAATGGTCATCTCCCCGCATGAGAGATGAAACGTGTTGGTCTTCGGGTGCCATCTCTCCACAAAGGCGGATATCAGGGCACAAACCATTGTCCTATAGGCATAATCAGCCAAATTATGCAAACCGCTCGGTACGATTTTCTCCTGGACGGCTTCCGGTAAGCTTCTAAACGGCCAAGACACGGTTTTCTTCCCGTGACTCACAGCCCTAAGCATACGATATGTCCTCTGTATATCAAACAACATATAAAAACATAAAACATATGAAATACATATAGATATCATATACTAAACTGCTAGCTTACAAAAGTAATGTACATACCGGGTCCTTCCATATTGCATATGCAATATGGTTCTCAAAAGAAGCCAACATTGAGCAACCTGGCGGCCGGACAGACGGCTCAGAAGGACTGGCCTCCTCAGATGGAGCAGAACCAGCTTGACGTGGTGGCAGGAGTTGGCTATTTGGCACGTCGTCGTCATCACTGGAAGAAGGAGAAGGAGTACGAGCTCGTTGCTTCGACCGAGCTTGTGCAACCGGTGGGGGTCTCCGTGTCCCAGTCCGACCATGGCGCTCCGGTTCGGAAATTGTAATCGGACGCTCAAGAGGACGTTCCGCGCGTTCCTTCCGCTTTGACGCGGTGGGGCGTATTCTTTTTGGTGCGTCCGGAGGACTGTTACCCCTATAGAACATTGGATTGTGCGATCGTACAATTAATAACTAATGCAAACTAAAATAGAACTGTTACCCCCTATCCCCCACCCCCCAGAACTGAGTACAGTAGGACTGCCAAGCATGTGGCAGTCCACATGTAAACAAGGACTGCCACATGTAAACAAGGACTGCCACAGTCCTGGCAGTCCTTGTTTACATGTGGACTGCCACATGCTTGGCAGTCCTACTGTACTCGGCCAACAGACAAACGAATCGCTAGTTTGTCGTTTTCTAGGGTTAGGGTTTGAAGAGAAATTGTGGGTTTGTCGTGTTCGAAAATGGCATTCATAAACCCTAAAGACATTCTAAACCTAAATTATCAAAAGTTTTTAGACAATTAAAACTATTCTAGGGTTTCGAATAAAATGTAGAAAATTATAGAAGAAATTAGGAAAGAACGTACCTAGAATCCTATTTCTTCGACTTGCGTGTCATCTCGTCGAATGTGGGAGTGTTCTTGAAAGAAATTTGGTGGAGGAATTAGGATTATAGTGGTGGAGGAGAATTTTCTAGGGTTTAGGGAGAGGGAGAGAGAGCTCTTCTTCTTTTTCTTTTGGAGGAGAGAGAGAGGAAATGATGAAATGAATAGAAAATTTGAGTTTGGGGGGTTGGGCTGCCCCCTTGTAAAATTTGGGCTGCCCCCTAGTAGAATTTCCACCAAATGGGCTGCCCCCTAAGTAAGGGCTGCCCCTTAGTAAATGTGGAGGTGCCCCTAAAAAAAACTCCTCCTCATTTTCCAACATTAATTACCAAACATTATGACAAAAGTAGCATTGATTTATTACCTATTTTACCAATTAACTCTTCATTATAATTATGTTGACATTGGATATTGTTGGAACAATGATATATTTTTTCCTTCCTTTCCTACACCAACCAAACATAGGAAAGAAAATTTGATAGAAATTCTACTTTTCCATCCCCATGAAAAATTCATGGGAATTGATTTCCTTTCCGTGATCCAAACGAGGCCCTAGTGTCCGCACACTTTCTAGTTTCTACATGAGCTACAAGTGCCGGACAAATATTATGAGGATTGCACTATAATAAGTGAACTGGGGGTCAAAATGGTAATATTATTAAAGGAGGGACTAGAAAAGAAGAAATGAAAATAAAAATAAAAACAATTAGAAAAGAGGGGTTGGAGGAGAGAGAGAGAGAGAGAGAGAGAGAGAGGAGCCAAGGGGCTGGTGGTAGCGGTGTCGGTCCGGGAAGGGGGCAGCGGGATCTCGGCTCGTAGCGAAAGAGGAAGAGTAAAGGTTAGGCGGTTATTTTTATTATTATCATCATCATTTTTATTGGGTTTTTATGGATCTTGAAAATCCATATTTAATCATAAACTTCGTAGCATTAAATAACTTGGAAAGATGTTAGAGGCCCACCCCACAAAAGTTGTTGTTGTTGTCGTTGCAAGGACGCGGATACGACACGGGGACGGAGATACGGGCATGGACCAATACACGTCCTACCCGAGGTCCTAGTTTTACCTTGGTTTTACGGCATGGCCCTCTCGTGCTCGTAGCTACCTTGGCTAGGAATTTGACGCCATGTCGGCAGTCATGTCATAAACCTTGTTAGCAATCACCCGAATAAAACTCGTATTATAAGCGATTTTTTTTTCGTCTTTTGTATAATACTTGCGTACTTTTGACAGATTCAAATCAGTACATAAATTTTAAGCATGCAAAGTTTTAAACGTGTTCTGTATAAATTATTCAAAAATTTGACACAAAAAACATGGTGGGAACCTGTTTAATTAACCAAAATTGACAACATATTTAAGAATGTGAAGTTTCTAACCTCAATATTTTAATTTTTTGAATATTTGGCCGATTTTTTGAACGTATTTTATTTGTAGTGAGCCGATTTATACTCGTACTTTTGCCATCCCGAATTGTTTCCGTTTGCCGAATTGTTAACAAGGGTCATAACTACTTAATTATGGTACTATAGTCTGTCTACACAAAGAAGAATAACATAGAATTATGAAAAGAGAAAAAAAAAGGTACTAAAAGAGTACATAGCAATGTTGTTGTCCATTGCTGGTGGCTGATGTGACTTCAATGGTACTCTTCCGTTGTAGTCGTCGGGACCCTCCGTGGTGAGATTGTGAGAGAGAGGTACAAGTCAAGAGAGGACCGAGAAGACGAAACACAGGAGATGATAGTATGCCTGAGGCCACTGCAGTCATCGGAAAATGACCTTTCCTCTTCCCATTTGGAGATCTAGGGGCTGCATAACGAACGGGATAGCATCACGAGGGTTACATGTGGTCATTCTGATCCGTTATGGTTATAGAAACCGTTGAGTTGGAATTTTTTAAAACCAACTTTTTACTAATACTATATTGGTATCATCAGTATTACATTGATACGTCAGCCGTCATAATAAGAAAAGATGCATTGAGGTGTCGTATTCCTCCAAAGACGACATGTTACATGATATTTTTCGGACACGTTCGTTGAAATTAGAACAATGATCGCTAGTGACAACAGTGGATGCCTTCATAAGCTTCGACAACAATAGAGTTATGTGAAATCCGTAATTGGTATCAGCCATGATAGTCAAAGGCGTACCTCGCAGCAAGGCGCAACACAGCTGCACCTCGCACCTTACTAGGTGAGGCGCCTTTCAACAAGACGCAACCAAGAAAAGGCACGTCTAGGCACACATTATTTTTATTTTTTATAATTATTGATTATTTATCTTTTATAAAATAAATTGAGATAGGGAGATAGCGCTTATCTCATTCAAGTGGGAGTAGGAGGGATATAGTCATTTCCACGGTTGCTAAAGTTGGCTACAGTTGAACTAGAAAAACTAGAATTTACTAAAAGTGTGGTAGGGATAATACAAATTCTTGTTAGTTATGTTGACTACGACTCTACTAGTTCACTTGGTTATGTTTTAACTTGTTTTTGTTGCTTCTAATATGTTATTTATTTCCTACATTACTAATTTATTTGTTTATGTATATTTTTATTATTTTTTATTTTTGCGTTTCGTTTTGCTCGGGTACGCGCGCTAAGTGCGCCTTGTGCCTCGGGCAATATGGACCCTTAGCGCCTCGAGTGCGCCTTTGACTACCTTGGTATCAGCGACATCCCATGATTAAGTATTACATTTTCCTTTTCATACTTTCTTAATTCTTAACCGAGGGTAATTATGCTTTTGTTGTAAGTGATGAGAATTTTAGAATTTTATTTTAGGAATGGATCCAACTACTGCAGGAATATTCATGTTACATGACCTTTTCATTACAGACATGAATAAAATAGTGGAGTTTGGAAGAAAAGCAATGTTTTATGTAAGGGTTCTTTCTGGATATGAGGAGAGAAGAATTAGAGCATACAGATTGCAGCTTCAACAACGAATGGAAGCGGTAGGTTTGTCAGCCTTCTTTCCCCTTCTGCATATAGATTGTGAGTGCTGTATTGGAATTGCATTGGATCTCTATATTGCATGGCTTTCACTCCTAATCTCTCTTCCTGCTGCTGTTATTCCCAAATATTCTGGAAACTGTTAATGCATATTTGTTTGAACATTATCCACTACCATATTGAATATATTTACAATTCAATATAAACTATTTTTAATTTTGTTTGTCTTTTCTTGATATGGTTGATTGTGAGCATTGTTGCACTATCACACCTAAAATTGCTTTAGATTAGCTCCTACCTTAGTTCTGTGTGACTATCAAACTCCTGGGGTTGTGATTCATGACCGAAGTACTTGATCCTTCCGATTTACTTGGCCAGTGGTGGATATATTTTTGTTCCCAATTCCACGGTGGTACTTGAATGCAATCTGGAGAGTGACAGAGTGAGTGGGTTATCAGAGTAGCAGTACAGCAAACAACTTATGTGAGATGTAAACAAATGGACTTTGCTACCGTCTTTTATTTTTCCTCGAAAACAATTCTCTACGGTCAGTTGTACTTTCTCTGTTCCACAAACCTTGATGATGCACTTTTAAGTTGACACATGAGGTCTTAAGATGATAATTTCTTCCTCGCTTATTAAACTGTACATTTGAGTCTCTAGGACCCACATCTGTTGTTGTATAGGTTTATATTTCCAAATCTAAAATCGGAATATCTCAGTTACCACTTGGTATGAACTTATTTGTCATTTGTTGGACTTGTTATCTTTAAATCAAAATTTCTGTTAGATAATAACTTTTACTAAAGATAGACATTTATCTCAAATTTATTGTCAACAATTTGATGGATTATGGACTCGGCTAGCTCATTTTTGCTGGCAGATCATTCCGTTTATTAGATGGATTCTAGATAATTACTTTACTACTACCTTCCGCCATATGTTTAATGTTGAAAAGATTCAGTCAGTATTGGTCTTTCTTGCCAAAACTAGCTGAAACTGCCAATTTTTTGTTTGAATTGGGTGCAATCGGCAGTACATTTCAATGTTTTCTGAAAGCAGAACTTTCGAAAGGCCAAACTTGCTTGAACTTTTTAAGGTTTTGGCGTTTTGCCGGAAGGGGCTGAAGTGTGTACTTGATTTAGGTTTACTTTCATTTTCATGATATAGGAAAACTTTTGATCTTATACAACAAGTTGGCTAGTAACATGTGCAAGTTTCATGTTAGAATTTGATTAAAAATTCCTAAAATATGTACTATTTTATTAATTAAACCAATATAAAACTATGTTAAACATCATTGCCATTATCATTTAAGCCTTCTCCTATCAAAATATGGTTGTCTCTTGAAGAGAGAGAGTTCTCAAAGAGAATTAACAAAGTTTATACTTTATAGAACCGGCTGCTAACCCTATGTGGTCGTGCCAAATTCCCGGCCAATACATAAGCAAGATTTGTGCCACAAAATCTCAAAGGCTAGTTGTCTATTAGATTAGCCTACCGTATTTGTCAGTCGATTTAATCACATGCAAGGAAAACCTTCCAAGTTCCCTTAGACCAGAACAGAGCCCAAACGAAGAGGTAAAATCATGCAATTTGCTATGAATTCCATTTTTCTAGACGACACATTAAGCATAGAGCGAAATATGTTTAAAACTTGAACCCTTCATTATTGTCTTTCAATAAAATTTTGATTAAGCTTTTCCGAAGTTCCAAAACTCAATACTTCAATCTGGAACCACCTAAACTGTTGATACCAATACAAATGTTGTGTTTTAAACATTGATAAGAATACAATCAGCAATAATGCCAATGACAAGAAGAGAAAAAGTTGAATAAATGTTCTAGTCTTACAATACATAGAATACCAAATTTTGTATAGGCGAGAAATATGTCAGGTGTATCGACATGACAATAAAAATACTATAACTGCATTATAGTTGAGCAATTATATGATTGTTTATCACTTGCACATTTTAGTGGTCTGAATGATGGGTCATGTATAATCAATTATGTTAAATGTTTCATTAACCAATAGTTTCCCTTTAAATTGTCTATGAATATATACGCAAAGATAAGAGACCACGTTTGACATGAGGAAAAAGAAGTTTTAGTTGAATTATATATTAGAAATACTTGGAAATTAAAGACTTCCTTGTTATGTGAATTGGAATATAGGACAATCATAGTAACGGACAAATAAGATCAAGGTGATTGAGATGTCAATACTTGATTGAATGTATATCTAGGAACTATATAAGTAAAGACTCGAAATATCAGGTACAAGAGTATTTTGATTAAAGAGGACAATGGAGTTTTGTAATTCATGGCTGCTAGGGTTTACTTCCAAAGAGATTATAATATGGTTTTAAGAAAGATGAAGATCAGTACACGAGAAGTGGAAGGCCTTGAGGGATTTAATCATGATAATATCTCGAGGATAGGGCTCAATCCCAGTCTCTCGCGGAGTAGGGCGATGCCATGAAGGCATCTGATCATGCTAGTTACTTATAGAGTAAGGCTCGAAGGCAATCCCTCATAGAGTACACAAAGTATTGACCATCCAGTCACCCCCTTCATCTTGTGCTGAAGGTATTCCATGTTTCTAACATTTGAATAGATAATGGATTACAATAGGGACGAGTTCAAAAGCCTTTCCCAAAGATCTTCTTGCTGATCTCTCAAAGAATACAAAAATACATTATTACCATGGAATAGAGCCTCGACCGACGACCGGTGATCTTTGTTAAGTACATCCTAAAGGGATTAAGGGAGAATACCAATACCAGAAGCAAAATAGTTAACAACGATCAATTTATAAACATATCATTTCATTGATAATGGATACATCAAGATCAGAAGAGGTATAGAGTTCGTCCCTACTCACTAGGTATCCATGCCCAGGGACTTTCATTTACAATCCCATGGACAATCTGTTGACCTTGTTTGTTCGAAGACTTGTGATGGTAGAGGGTCTGATATAATCTACTTACAATTGCTTTGGAAATCAGAGATTCTGGGATATGTGCTTTCTCTATAATTTTTTAAGGAGAAAATTTTCCGTGTCTGATAGAGGGTGTGTGAGCTGTTGTGGTGATGAGTCATCATGACATTACAAGTTTGTTTGATGACGAGGACGACTAATCTAGTCAAGTTGCCTTGATGACAGTTGGTATGGTTGACGAGTTTGGTCTGACTTGACAAGTGCAGTCGAGATTGGAGTTAGCTGAATGGTGGATCATCTCCTGGTAATATGGACAAATCATTGACATCTCTAACAATGTGGACACAACTAATGATAGATGCTGAAGGTTCCTGTTTGATATTTGAAGTCTTTCTCAGAACTATGGTTATTAGGTCAAGATTATCAAACTTTTCCTTTTTAGGAATCTGAAATAAGGGTAGTTTGGACTTTGGATATATGTGACCGTTGCTAATTTTGATCTCTACAAGGCTGTTGGAGAATTGACTAAATGGTAGGAAGTTGCAAAACCAACAGCTTTGTGTTGAAGGGTCAGAAAATTGGAACCTAAAAATCCATGAAGAGGGTGGAGTAAGCAGCATCCGAAATTTCTTTTGATTGTAACGATAGGCAGCGAATTATTCATCAGTCTGACCTTGAATTTTATGGACATTCCTTGACAGTTGTGGTAATAGTAAAGAAAAGAACATCAGTGCTTCAACAAAAAGTACAAGCAGCGGTGAACTGGTAATTTCTATTAATGGCTGAAAAGTAACCCTTATGGAAACTGGTCATTTGTCCTCTCTTCTCTCTTAGCCACCAAGTATTGGTGGTTTATGCTTTCAGAAAAATATTAATTTTTGAACAGTAAAATTAAACTTATTACCATATAAATTTGGCTAATGCGCTGCTTTGTTTTCTAAGTGTATTTGAATAGAAACCCTTCTCGGTGGCAAAACAATCATGTATCTTTTTATCTCCCTATGGAACCCAGGGTTATATTGGGATATTTTAGCAAATGTCCCCATTACAAATATGAAAACTAGCATATGCCCTCACTTATTTAAAAAGCTAGCAAATACCCCATTCCTTTCTATGCAACATTTAAAAATTTAAGATATGCCCCCACTATTTTAACCTAAAATTTGATTATTTTACACATAATGGGGGCATTTGCTAGTTTTTTAAATAAGTGAGGGTATATGCTAGTTTTTATATTTGTAATGGGGGCATTTACTAAAATATCCCTATTAGTTTTGGGTTGAGAAAATACTGACTTTGGGAGCTGGCATAAGCTGCAAGTTGAAGTAAGTAGCAATAGATGTGGATTGTTATCGTCTTTTATAGCCTTATGTACCCCTAGTGTCGACATTCTAGGATTACCTAAGATTCAATTATTCATCATAGAGAACAAGTTACTTCATAAATTAGCAAATATCAAACTTTGGAAATCAGTTTTAAAGGTAAGGTAGGTCAGTAACTACTAGATGTCATTTCTTTGCGTGTAAAATAGAGCTATAATACCTTTCTCGTGGCTAAAACCATGGACGTGTATGTTCCCATCTTGATAGATAGAAATATTAAATATTTTTTTTTCTATCTTGATAGATAGAAATATATACATCATAAACTTAGATTATCTGTCGTCACTTTTCGACATTACATCTCAACCAAATTCCGGCCTACTATATCACAGGTAACTACTAGTGTCTTAATACTTAGTACGCTACAGTATGTTCATTGATACTTATCTTTGTTATTGTATATCCTATGATACATGTCCTTTAGCACAGGGTTATCTACACATGACATTTTGATACATAGGTTTTCATTTTTCGAACATTGATTATTCTTAACAAGCTACTGGATTCTGATTGAAACATCATTTGAGGTCAAAATAATATCCGAGACCAGAACCTAAATAATGCAAAATACTTTTGATGGTGCACTTACGTTGTTTATATTGATGGACTTGGTTCTTCTACCCTTTTTTTATATATTCTATGACATTTGCAGAATTCAAGACTAAAATATTTTTATGTCTGAAATAAGCGGCTTGGAAGGATGGTTGTGAAAAGCCTGCTTGAGGCTAGGCATGAGGCTCACGAGACTCATCCCTTAACGCCTCAATGTTAGGAAGAGGGAGGCTCCCTTCATGATGTGCACCCCTCTTAGTAAGGCTCAAGCTCATCCGAAGCACCCCCATACATATTCCTTCTGATTTACACCCCTCAGCAACACTCAAACAAATTGTGTGTGTAGAAATCATTGGTGGATCTGTCTTTTGGTACACCATTCATAAGAAAATGATGAGAACAACTAAAAATATCTTAAACTTCGATCAAAAGAAAAAGAGAAAAACCTAAGAGAAAAAAGTTTTAGTGAAACACATTTCATTTTTCATACTCTCAATCCAAGTTCTCTTAGGTCTATCGTAGCTCTAGCAACTCCTTTGACTATTAGCCTATTATTCCTTCTGGCTTGTGCATATATTTGTTTCCATTGCACATTCAGACAGGTTTGCTAAACATATGTTTCTAAATGGTTTAGTTGCTCTATTGTTATCCAAATACATAAATAAATATTGATATATATAATTGTAATGTTGTACATTTTGGGCCAAGCCAACAACTACAAGTTTGTAGTATAAGTTAATGCAGTTTATTGAGAATTAGAGGAGATCCTCATGAACAGTTTAGCTATTAACCTCACGTTAGGGGTGATGGTTTGGTTCAATTTTTAGGCCGACCCCTGACCAGACCAACATTCTTGGTTCTCTAAAATTTTAAACTGGACCTCTTAACATTTAGAACTGCACCAATCTAACCCGTCAATCTCAATTCAGTTCTGTTCTGTTGTTCGGTTCTTCACATCAAACAATTCATGCTAAAACCCGTCAAAACTTTGTCACATGTATTCTACTAAGCAACAAACATGTCCTAAATCTGTTATGTCCTAAATCCACTATCACTTGAATTTAACATTTTTTTTATCAAAATATAAATGATCAAGCATTCTCATAAATCTATAAACTCGTTTTTGGACACTCGGTCTGGTTGGTTCGAAGGTTTTTTTAGTTTTTCAACCTTGAATGGACCGGGAAATATAAATCAACTTGAAAGACATGTCCGGATCGGACTGGGAGCTTAAAAATACTAATCCAATCAAACCCATGATTTTTTTTTATTTGGTTCGGATCTTTCACACCCCTACCTCATGTTGCTATTATTAACCTCCATTAACATATTGTTAGTCATTTAGAAGTGCCACCCTGATACTCTGCTACTTTTATGTAGTTGTTAGCCATGAAAATAACAATTTCTGCTTCCTTTTCATTTTAGGCACAAGCTAAGAAGGCTGAACTGAGAAGGGTTCCTGAAAAGGCTATTCTAGCGGAGGTTCGCCGCATGGTGGAGGAGATGCAAGCGCTTAACAAAAAACTGGAAGAAACTGTAAGATTAGCTGGAAATTCTTAAAACTCTCAAAGACTGCTACATCTAAAATTATGCAGGCACAAGAATGCTTGATATGCAGGAATTTATTAAAATGACTGTTAGATCTCTTGCTTATTGAGTTTTGCGAAAATCACCTCTTTTTGCATACATATTAGAAATCTGAGATGTGCTTATGTCTTCCCAGTTCCCACTGAATGTTGTGAACTTCAATTCATTTTAGATACATATAGGGTGTTCAGGTGCCACTAGGTGCAAGTGTTTGAGATATATGTGGCTTATCATATGATGTTAAGATCATCTCATTATATGTACATACGGACTGTTCCAGTCCCATGAGGCCCCCGCTAATGCCGGTTCATGAGGGTCAAGATGCATGGTCTTACCCCCATTTTATGTGGAAGCTGTTTTCATGAATTCATCTCACATCCTCCTGAGCTCCAAGCCACTCCATATAGATACATACAACTTAAATT
Source organism: Iris pallida (assembly GCA_029216955.1). NCBI lineage: Eukaryota > Viridiplantae > Streptophyta > Magnoliopsida > Asparagales > Iridaceae > Iris > Iris pallida. The sequence goes on from JANAVB010024995.1 coordinate 2,073,251, forward strand.
CTGACATTTGCGTAAGATGTCTTTCTTATCGAAAATATGCGTCTTTCCTAAGATACATGAGGGGCATCCTAATGCCACAAGGTAACGTGTGTTTGAGATATTTTCTTGCTTTATTTTATGTTATTCACCTAATGCATGCACCAAAGAGCTTAAGATTTCAGTACTATCCCATGTCTATGTTGTGAAAAGCGCGCTTAAGCGAAAATTTGAATTTGGACGCCTCGCTTAGGGAAATCTCGTCCCAGAAAAACAATCGTCGCTTAGGTGCACTTAGGCAGCGCTTAATAGCGCCTCGCCTAGTGTTAGTCGCCGGAAAAAGCGCCTTGGATCAGAAAAAACTGAACAAAACAAAATTGACCCCGAAAAAAATAGGAACTTTGGAGACTTAGCTTTTACGTCTGATGGTATTTTGGTGCCTATGTAGTATGTATACATTGTGTGGCTTGTTGACTATTTTGACCATAATATTTTGATGACTTCGCATTTTGATTATAGTATTTATATTGTTACTTTGTTTGATTGATAATTGGTATTGTTATTCATGCATATACTAATAGGATTGTATGAAAAAATATTGAAATTTATATGTATACAGAGTATTTTACATGTAGGAGGCTCCGTAGGTAAAAATGAGTAAAGTGCTAACTATGTGCCGCTTAAGCGCGCTTAAGCGAGGCGTCAGCTTTGTCGCCTCGCCTCGCCTCACGGTTAATATAACATAGCCCCATGTTATGAGGATGATATTTTCATGACTTGGCAATTTACATCTCCAAGCACCTCTTAAAGATACATACAAATTAAACTACTGAGCTCTGCTTAGATATTTATTGCTTATCAAATATTGCTAAAATCATCTCCTTAAACTGGTGCTACAGATAAATGTTGTATGTGATTGTGTGTTTCTCATTGTAGTTGAATCTGTTTAATGGAAAAGATTGTGTTAGCTTCTTTATGATGAATGATGCAATATCATGGTTCCATGCTCTCTTCTTCATCTGTAGGCTATTCTCCTCGATTGTCGTTGCTGGTGGCACCTAATGCATTTATTTCATACATACTTTGTAACACTGTTGGTGGTAATATTTATTCGCTATTCTTGCTTAAGCTGACTCCCAACACCACAAAATGAAAAAAAAAAAATAATAAGTGTATCATTTTTTTGTCTTGAAATTGCCTAAATGTTGGTGCCAAAATCTGGGCATGCATTAACCAAGAAAGGAAAGACAGTTACTGGATGATTGGTGGAATTGGTGAAGGTGCCCATACATGTCAGGAACTGAAATTATTAGGCGATTCTTGCTCCTTTCTATACCCTTCATTGTTAAAATCTGGACTTACAATCCTTAATCACACTTGGGATTTAGATGAAATTGGGAACAACAAATTCATTGTAGTCAAAGGCGTGCCTCGGGCGCGACTAAGGCGCGCTTCGGAGAAAGGCACAACATATGCGCCTCGCACTTCACAAGGCGAGGCGCATTTCTCCGGGCGCACCCAAGGCGTGCCTTTCGGCAAGGCGCAACAAAGAAAAGGAGCGCCTAGGCCCGCCTTATGTATTTTTTGTTTTTTATAAAAAAAATGAGACATGGAGATAGCCCTTACCTCATACAAGTGGTAGGGAGGTAGCCCTTTCCATGGTTGCCAAAGTTGGTACAATTTAACTTGAAAAACTAAAATTTACTAAAAGCGTGGTAGGAAAATACAAATTCTTGTTAGTTTTGTTGAGTGTTATTGTTGCTATGCTAGTTCACTTGGTTATGTTAACATGTTTTTGTTGGTTTTAATCTGTTATTTAGCTCTATTTCTTACGTTACTATTTTTTTATGTATATTTTTATTATTTTTTATTTTGCCTCACTTCACTGCGTCTTGCGTCTCGGACGATATGGACCCTTTGCGCCTCAAGTGTGTCTTGCGCCTTTTAACTACCTTGAACAAATTATAGAATGGGTTTCATGTATACTAAGTAGCTATATCTGCTGTTACTGGTAATATGTTGCATGGTCTACTTTTTAGCACACATCTCACAGTGAAATTGCTTTCAATAGTTCTAAACCTAATCATGACTTTAAGAAAGAAAATTGGGAACTTGATTCTACTTCCAGTTTGGAGTCTTGGACATAAATTAGGCTTGTCCTGCTTTATTCTGTACTTTTGTACCTACTGCTTATAGTAATGTCGTATCATATGGTTACCTGTTTTGTTTTGGAAAAGAATGGTTACCTGCTTAGAACAGTTGACGAGAGATATTAGGCTGGCTATATACCTTTGAGTGTCCATATTACGTCTACTTCTAACCGCCCTTTTGAAGTTGTCACAGTGATGGTAGTTGCAGTTTGTTTGCTTGCTTCTAGTATATTAGTGAGTCGGGATTTAGCTTGAAATCTTTGCTTCTTCTAGTTTTGTTTCTCTCCTCTGAAAAGTAGCAAAATGGAAAAGTGCAGGCTAATAAAGAACTTTTCTTGGTAATGTAGCACTCGTTGGATATTCTTTCTAGATCCTGTGAATTCTACAGAATTACGAAGCGTCCATGATTTAATTGGTAGTTTGAAGTAATAGAAGAAAAAAAAAATTGGCGTAGTCCTCAGAAGTACCATTTAGCAATTACATCATTTCCTAAATATATTAAGGCTAAATTACCCTAATGGCACCCCGACTATAGTAGTTGAGCGTTTTTGGCAGCTAACTTTTCATTGCTCGATTTTGGTACCCAAACATCATAAATTGTTGTTTTGAAGCACATTTTCGTCAATTTTGGAGCACGTTGAGACCACTTCAAAATCATATCTTGTAGTACAAAAGTGCAATTTAAATATTTATATTGCCAGATATTCTTTTGAAGTGGTCCCGATGTGCTTCAAATGAGCAATTTATGAAATTGGGGTGCCAAAATCGAGCAGTAGAAAGTTAAGTTGCCAAAAACATCCGTACGCTATAGTTGGGGTGCCATTACGTTAATTTAGCCATATATTAACAACTCTCACTCGTTAAACACTGTTCATATGGTTTATTAGGTGTAAACTCTTACAAATCATCCAATTGAATCAGTAAGCCGTACCAATTTCTTTCCTTCTTCAGGAAACTGCAATTGAGGAGTATTTCAAGCCAGTCGACATGAGTGCTAATATCATAGTGGACATGCAACTTAAGAAGGAAGAGCAACAGATGAAGCTGATGATGAAAGCAGTCGAAGAAGAGGCTATGCTTCGGAGAGAGATGGCAGTGAAAGAAGCCCAACAAAATAACGTTGATCCAAGTGACCAGATCCAGCATACAGAGTCCACCACCACCCAGCAAGAGCAAACTAAATTACATGATAATGACACCGAGAGCTCGAAAAGAGCATCGATGTAGAATCTCCTCCCCGTAGACACTTGTCGGTTAATAATGCTTCTGTTAACTCTTATGAGGATTTTTGACTGGAAGTAAGAAAGAACACTCTGAGTTATTGTTTCTTGCTAACCACAGAAGCAGAGTTTGTTGTAAAGATTCAGAATCTGTATACTTTTTGAACAAAATTTTCTATTCATTTCCATGGACAAAGAGAATCAACATAATCTCACTTGCTGGTCATGTCTTTGGAGGACTTGTTGGTTGATTAGATTCACTTACTGTTACATTTTAGTCTGCTGATGGAATAATTTACACATGTTTGGATCAGGCTTGGTTCACCGTGAATTCTCTAGCAACAACTCAAATGCAACCAAACATAATCTATCTTGATATGTTAGGTTTGTCTTAACATCCTAACGGCTGGAGGGTTCCCTAACCCTAACTAAAAGTTAGGGTTAGGGGTTAGGGAACCCTCCATTCCCTAACCCTAACTTAGAAGGCATTCGAAGCAATTAGTGGTCAGCCCTGGTAAGGCTAGGTGAAGAACCCACATGGCTTGCCGACAAGGAAACCCCTAATGTCAGAATCGACTCTCCCGATCGATCCGATTCTAAACTGCCAGCTTTGAATGGTAACTTCCTGTACAACTGCCTGAAAATGGAATTCCTTTTTTTTTTAATTCCAGCACGTGCGGGTTCAGTTAAATCGTCTCCCCTCACACGATTTTAGCCGATCGTCATGTCGTTTCGGACTCTTCGTGCGGATCTTGTCCGCACTGGCTTTTTCATCATCGCTCCCGAAAATGGAATTCATCCTCTTATAACTGAAACGACTGAAGAATATAGAGCAAATGCTCTCAATTTGAAACTTCAACCATTGTTATTTATGTAACTTAATCTTGCCGAGCTAGTAGATGAGATGAAATAGTCATTGCATTGTGTTGTGCACTGATATACTTGGCACCGAACTCAGCTCGCTATTGTGGTCAGCGATGAGAGGTATAACCCTCTTTTCTAGGCAGACAGTCTCGGGATCGAACTGCGGGAGAAGTGTGTATGTGTCAAAATTGGAGACAGTGGACCCAAATAGCATGCAAGGCAGCGCACAAAGTCCCGTGCGTTACGCCGGACATCGGAAAAAAAAAAAAAAAAACTGATCATTTTGCACAGGGAGAAAGTATTTGTTGAGGTAACATTCTTCTCATATGAATCTCAAGCTTCAAATAAATATAATACAGCCTCCGCTATCTTTGTAAATTAAAATTCAAAGATCCACACTTATGAGTTTGGTTACAAGATGAATCGCAGTTCCTACTCCACTTTATAAATTAAAACTTGAACAATTTCTCGCTTGTCTGTAACCTGAAGATATAGAAGAAATAGATGTTCCTGACAAACATGCAGTGCAAAAGCCAACTGCAGCATACAGAGTCCAGTAATCTTACTCTTCCTTCATAAGCTGTCGGTATATAACACAAACCATTCAATCCCGACGCTTTTGCTGAATTCTCTCTCGTTTATATGCTTTGAAGAGATCAAGGCCAAGAAAAAGATTGAGCGTATTCATCCCAACCATGCCAAAGAGGGCCAGCGGAAGCTCAATTCCCTTGCCAAATTTTGGTGCATCAATGATAACTTTGTATGTGATAAGGGCGTGGCATGCGCACCTCGCTGTGAAGAATGTTGCCCAGTTCAACACCCACTCCACTCTTACAATTCTGCTCTTGGCATTACGAAACCCAGCCATCCGACGCACTTTTCTAATGTGAAGAAAGATGGAATGCAGCTGCCAAGGACAAACAGCCACATCAGTGGTATTTTGGCAAAGCAAGTATGCAATTATGAGTCTACTATAGTCGTGAAAGTTATCAGATTTATAATAACGGGTCAAACATGGTTTAAAGTATCGGCCGATACCAATCCGATACGGCTGATACCGAAACGGTTTGGCATGTCCCGATCCGATACCGACCGACATCCGATACTGACCGATAGCGACACTTCGGGTGTCTCTTTTCCGGTCAATTCGGCAAAGAAAATTAAACGAAAAAGGCAAATTAGCAAGGGTTTAATGCATAATAAGGTTGTAAAAGGATGTAAAAGAAGAAAATCAATCTATTGTATGTAAACCAATCGGTAAGGGTGACTATTTCATTTAATTTCAAAACTACTAAGAAATAACACTGAAAATACTTAAAATTATACCTAAATGTATAAAATATATGTTTTAAATGTAAATAATTTATTAATAAATATTTGTTTTCCGATACCAAAAAATCCGATAGTCCGATCCGAAACCGCCGATACTACCGATATCGCCGATACCAATACTCATAGGAATAGTCCGATACCGATACTGTGAACCTTGGGTCAAAGCATGATGTATCTTATGTTCATGGACGTTGTTACATACATATATGGATGTAAATATATGCGTTGATAAATTTACAGGGGCCATTTTCCCATGATATGGATATTGCAAGCATTCACAATCAACTCTAACAAGTCCTTGCAGGTCATATCAACCTGTTCTAATCTCTCAACGTTAATTAAGAGCCTCTTTAAGTACAGCTTGCGCTCTTCAATGGCATACATGTTCAAACAATTTTTCGTGCATACATGTGAAATTCCCTAAAATCTTTATGAACGGAATGAGGATGGAACAGATACCTTTACGATTTCAATGCTTTTCCCTCTACCATGAATTGTATCCCTAGACTAGCTGTTGAAATTATCCTATGTTGCAATGGTGAAGTAACCAACTCCTTAGGCAAACAACCAACTGATTCTTGTAACTAAACCTTGAGGTGTTCCCGAGAGTCGGATGAAAGGATTCCAAGGACCAAGAGTACGGAAAAGAATTCATCAATGCAACTAGAAAATGATTGCCGAATCTTGAGGTGTTTACGAAGTGTCACAAAAAGGACCTGATCCAACCAGGGTTCTGAAGCATTAACACAACCAGATATTGAAGAATAGTTTTTTTTTTTGAGGTGTAGATATTGAAGAATAGTAGCTCTGCTCCTTAGTAACTTACTTTACCAACACATAACATGATGTGACGTATATAGCTTAGCTTCATAAACCAAGGTACATACAAAAGAAACTTGACATTGCTACACATCCGCTCTCAACCAGACATCAATCATCTGACTGGTGCATGCTTTTCAGCCAAAGTATCTTCAACTATTAGACAATGATTATTGACATTGAACGATCCCACCAAACAGTTAGAAAACCAACTATATTAGGAATACAAGGATTATCTTTGCCAAGTTTGCATCCAGTTAGGCTATCAAGCCGATACGGGTGGATCTTTGGGTGGTCAAGTTCGGCTCATTTACGAGTTGGAGTTATTGAGCCAAGCTTGAGCTTGATAGGTATGTTCAAGCTCAAGCTCAAGTTTACTGCATTCTATTCCAAACTATTGTTTTCAGAGAGGAGACTTTTAGGGTTGATAAAGTAAGGGAGGTTCCAAAAGAAGGAAAAGAAGAGGGACTCTTGCTGATGAAATCAGTAATTTTGTTGTTAATTCTGTAGATTATCGATACGTAAATTTCATTTTTGCTGATTATACGTCATTTTTTCTTACAAACAGATTCCTTAACCAAAAAACATATGAATAGCGTATTTGTTCATTTCAAGGAGAAAATTGTAGGGATAATATGTCCATGCTGCAATTAGATAAAATGTAGTTGTATGAAGATCCGATATACCTCACAGACGAGAGTGAGAATAAGATAGTTGATTGTGACATTTCGGTACAGAGCCAGTGTAAAGCAAACCAGCAGTACCAGATGGTGGACAAGGATGGAAGGGATCCAACCACTATAAAGTCGGTATCTGAGCATGTCCAATTGATCATATGCAAAGTAACCACAAGAAAAGCACAGTGCAGAATAGGCACCTAACCATGTACCACCAAACAACTGATCATGGGTGAACATGTTCCCGACACCCTCAACCATCCATTGATTTACCAGAATGAGGACAACTGCACAGAATCACAAAATGATATTCGAGTCACGGAGCTGGGACAAGATATGTGGATACTAAAGAAATAGTAAGGCAGAGTTGTCAACAAAAACAGAAAATGCGATAAAAGTACCCACAGCATCTTAGAGTGTTATGGTCCACTCTGAAGTATGATTTTAGGAATTGATATGCCACAACATAAATAGCCAGCAGTAGTAGTTTCAGAAAACATGGAGCCGTAGTAAATATATTTGTTAACAGTTAAGTTAATTGTTAAGCCTTTGGCTTCTTAATATTGCACGCTTTTAAGTTTTAACCACGAAACTAATAATGCTGGTAACATACCTGAATCTAGTAGAGTATATGATCTGAAAACATAAACTATTTGTATAGACCGACTTATTGAACATAGACCAAATCAAAGTATGCATAACAGAGAGCAAAACAAGAACAAAGAGATAACACCTAGCGTAAAACAATCATATAAACCGGAAGGCTGAAAATCTAAGTTATGCAAAAGGACCTAGAAATGTCAAACGTATTTTGTAATTATGAGTTTGTTCGGATCGAGTTGTCCATCTTTGACAGTCAAATAATTTAAAAGTCGGTTTAATCAACATAGAAAGACCCTGTTTCATGGTTTTCATCTTGATTACTGGACAATAGTTATCTTTTATCTAGTCACAAAAACTTGAGAAATAAGAAAGGTATAATGTATAGTTGTGAGGTAAAACCATAAATTTCAGCAAGGAAGCCACATATTATACCACACATTCCATGCAGATCTCTATCACTTTTCTATATGTAATCACTCTTCATGCAGAGTAACTCTTCACGCAGATCTTGCTACACTTAGTTAATAAAATACTTACCTGGAACGTGGTACGTCATGGATCATGCTACAGATTCAGGAATTGGGTATGCTATTTTCAGCACAAAGGTAAGTTCAGTTGGTTTCAAACTATTACTTGGGTAGATATTAGTTATTTAGTTCAAAAACCTTATGTCATCATATGGGGAAAAAACTTGTATACAACATCATAAAATGCAAAAAAAATACATTTCATTCAATAAAATATAAAACTTGACCTTCATAGTTATACATCAACAACTAGAATGAAACATTCCAAGAGGATGGTACGACCCTCGCCAAAACATGTAAATAAACAATAGAATAAAATAAAATGTCAAAAAGATTTCAAAGCTTTGTATAAAACAACTAAATCATCATAAACCATCAGAAGATCCTCTTCTTTGAATGGGCGAAATACAAAAGAGAGTGAGAGATGGCTCATGGGACATGATCAATGAAGCAATGAAGAAGCGATTGCAGTACGAACTACGAAGTCAAAGTTCATGAGAAATGTCTACCTATGGAGCCCCCAATTGACAAGAAAACTCATTTGCTTTCTGTCAATGAGAGAATCTTATGCAAAAACAAGTTTATAGTAAGATTTGAACAAAAGATTTGGATCACCAAATTTGCCAATCCGGATTGTGTACAATAACAATCCAAATCGGAAATGTACCTCCTACTGGAAAGCCCGTACCAGAAAGTTGTCCAATGGGGGTTAGGGTGTACCATGTAATGTGTGGTAATAATTAACAACAACGAGGTCCTCAACATAATTCAAACCTCAAAAAGTAGCAAACACCTTGCACCATCCAAGGGAACCCCCTTGTGCTTGTTTCTGTTTGCTTTCTGTCTTTAACCCTCCATTCAAGCATGAGAGGCTTTGTGTTTCTTGATAACAATATTTCGGTGAATCTAATATTTATATTTGTCCAATTTACAGAACATCACATCTTTTTTTTAATTACTGATTGGCTCTTAGGTATATAGATGTTAGTGTCATTCCCTATGGCAAATACAGTCATCTTTTATATTCCTTTAGCTATTAAAAGATTATAAGGGGGTAGCTCACTCCAGAGCACCACGAGTTATTAAAGCCAAGCTTACACGACAAGCACCTGTTCATCAAGTGTTGCCTTGTAGAGGTACTACATTAACAAAACTGACTGCCTACCTGCAGTCAGGTTGATAGGTCCATCATAATGAAGAGTTCCAACTCTTCGCCTTTGGATGAGGTTCCCCTCTTGGTCTCCAGATAATATTCCCACCTGTTCGTCCCTGAGGTCCAATTCCCCTCCTAACGAAGAGGATCCACATATTTTCCCCCTGGTGAAGAGGCTCCGCTAAGATGAGGTTCCTCCTCTGACTCTTGATTAAGAGATTCCTTGGCTTTCTCAAAGTCGAGCTACCTCTCTCAACTATTTGGATGAGCAGATTTGTCATAGTTACATACATCATGGGATTCGCACCAGGCTCTATGCCCTTGATGCAAGCTACCACAATATCGGCACTCGCCAAAAGCTCGGCCTACTATGCTAGGGCATCATTTCGAAACTCTTACTACCAAGGTCGTTTCCTGCTCCGATCAATGACACAATCCAGCAGTGGTCTTTATTTTGCCATGTAATTTTGTAACTTCTTACTAACGATATATTTGCTCTTAAGATTGAGGGGCCTAATTGATTCTGTTGAGGCTAGTTCTCTCTAACAGATAGCTAGATAATTGTTACAACCCACGGCTGACTTCGCCAATTCACATCTCAGAATTAGCTGACTGCACCAGAGGAACCACACTTTGACTTGCTCTAGCAGACATTGATGAGATATAGTCCGTTAGGCTCCAAAAACCACTGACCAGCTCCTTAGTTCCTCCAAAGAAGGCTTGGATCCTAGGTCCAATAAGATGGTCCCGAGAAGAAACATACAAGGACTCTCGGCATAATTTGTAACTATTTCCTCTCATGCAAATTGTCCTAACGCCACTAAGACCTCGTTTGGTTCGCGGAATGGAAGGGAAAGGAAATCAATTCCTTGTCATTTCCTTTCCTTTGGGAAACTTTAATTCCTATTGATTTTCCTTTCCGATGTTTGGCAATGCCAAGGAATTTGGAAAGGAAAGTGAATACTTCAATGTGGGAAAGTGATTCCTTCCTTGGATGGATGGAATCACTTTCCCCCCTAATTTTTCTTCCATTGGGAATCACTTTCCTTTCCTCCTCAATTCCTTGGGTGCCCAAACATAGGAAAGTAATCACTTTCCTTTCCCAACCGGGAGATTCCGCGAACCAAACGAGGCCTAAGGGGACGTTTGGATGAAGGTTTTGTATTCCTAGGAATCCAATTTCTATTCATTTTCCATGGAAAATGAATTCAACATTCGCATGCCCATGTTATGTTAGGTTGGAAATATGTAGTCCGAAAAATTCAATTTTTCCATTCACATGCTTGGTTCATATAGGAATAGGAATCTTAATTTGTTTATTTTTTTCATAAATACCCTTTCATTAATTTCATAATGCGTCTATTATCTAAATTCACATGTTTGGATAGAAGTTAGAATTTTGAAAGTAAAAGGAAGGTATTACCGTTCAAACAAAATACCCAAAGAGCATTTTCAGGAAAGCAAAACTATTCCCAAGGGGACCTTGGGTTTTACTTTCCCACAACAAATGGGAATATGAAGCCCCTCCTACTCAACACCCCCCCCCCCCCCCCCCCCCCCCACCCAAAACAAACCACCCCTCCTCTCTCCCAATTCTCAATCCTAGACATCACAAACATGGGTAAGAAATCCAGAACCCATTCAGAAGCCTCCAAACTTGAACCAAGCGCCCCCTAAGAGCTCTATATAAAGAAGATTTAAAAGGAGAGAGGAGGCTTCTTCCTCCTCCTCAAACTTCGCACTCTAGCCGTCCCTCTTTCAATGGGAATATTCGGGTTCACATCGACTCGTCGCCCACATATCACAACAAAATCAAGCATCATTATTAACAATTACGTCCCGACCACCTCGTCGTACTTAAATCCGTTTAGAAAATTGATTAAAAAGTGCAGGCTTCGTCCATCTACGCACGAGCAGGCGAGGCTTATGTGATTATATTCATTAAACTACTAAAGTGCGAGATTCTCCCTAGTGGAAGAATATGAGCCGAATTAACTATACACAAATTGCATAGAATAATCGGACAAGGAACAATATTGCTGACAAATATTATAAAAGTATAAAAAAAATTCCCAATTTAAACCTACAGATGATGAATCTATAACCATGACTACAAAGTTGGGGTTTTCGCGTGCTTCGCCCCAAAAAACCCTATTTTTAGAGGAGACGGCTCACCGGAGAGGGAAGTGACGGCGGAGTGCAGCAAGGAGACGGCGGTGTTGAAGAAGAGGGGGTCGCCGGAGAGGGAGCAGCGGAGGAGCCAGCTGGCGGACTGGTAGAAGAGGAAGCCGCCGACGACCGCCGCGAGCTCCTTCCGGCCATGGAAGGAGAGCTCGAAGAGGAGCGAGATCGACCACAGGAGCAGAGTCGCCCAGAAGAACACTGCTGTGTCTCTGCTCGCTCTCGACATTTTCTCTTTCGTTCTTTTTTTTTCGCGGAGGAAAGGATGTTGATGAGGGGGAGAAGTAGAACTGCTCGGTTTTCCATTTCCAATTCCCAGTTACCAGTTACCCACCCGACCGGATAGTCAGTTCCACGGAAGTGAGTATGTCCACGTACTACTGCTACCAATTCAACGACATTACGAAGATGGAATCAGTTCCATGGAAATGCGTAATTTTGCTTCGACATTTCCATGCTGTATTCACAGATTTAAGTATTTTTGCCGACGACTTACTACCACAAACTTCATCCTTGACTAATATAAATATTTTTCAAACACTTAACTAGATCATTGAAACAATATAAAAAAAAAATAGAACATTAGAGATATTAGGATATTTAATAATAGAATCTCATATATATATATATATATATATATATATATATATATATATATAAATTAGAATTTGGGTTAGAAATAACCAATCAAAAATAATCAATGCTAGAGTTATATATATATATATATATATATATATATATATATATATATATATATATATATATATATATATATATATAAATTAGAATTTGGGTTAGAAATAACCAATCAAAAATAATCAATGCTAGAGTTATATATATATATATATATATATATATATATATATATATATATATATATATATATATATATATATTTTAGAATTTGGGTTAGAAATAACCAATCAAAAATAATCAATGCTAGAGTTTTCATCTCAAAATTACTCTTAACTATACTATATATATATATATAAATAGTGATTTCGAGACTCCTAAAAGAAAAAAAAATAGTAGTAATACAAACTCCTAAAATGTCTGATGGGTCCCACACGGTCACAGACGCATCATACTTAATTCTAGTTGATTAATCTAATTATTAATTATTGCAACCTAACCCCCTTTCCTTGAGCGCCACCGACGGACGATCCTCCGGCCGGTGGTACGTCCCCCTCAGTCAGTGGCAGGTCTCTCTTCTCTTTCCCGGCAGATCAATTTCTTTATCATTGTTTCTTCCCGAAACAAAGTGTTTCTATACTTAGAAATTTGATTCCTAATTAAAATCTTCTGATGGAAGCAGCAAAAGTGACAGCTCATCCTACGCCCACAGTTTTCTATACTTTAAAATGACATATATGCCCTTCCTCTGGAGGAAGGAGATCTATCAGTCTCACCACCCATAACATCCCATACATACATACACTAGCATATGTACACGTGCCTTGTACGTATTTAACATTTCTTAATTAGTTTAGAAGACTTTTTAAGAAGACCAAAGGATAGTCTTCCTAATTACTAAGTTGTCCTTATTAAAATTAATGAACTATTTTTAATTAGTATAAGTATGTAAGGGTATTTTCGGAATTCAAAAGTTTCACCATCTAAGTTTTCCTATTATATAGTAGAATAGATATAGAAATTAGAATTTGGGTTTGAAATGACCAATCAAAAATAATCAATGCTAGAGTTTTTATCTCAAAATTACTCTTAACTAGACTATATAAGTAGTGATTTCGAGACTCAAATTCTGTCACTTCCCGTTTCCAGAATACGTATTCTAAATACATGTACTGCTGGAATGTATTCATTTAATATTTATCATGTATTGCTCTGTATTTAAATTCTTTTAATTTTCTGTTAATTAATTTCCTGCAATTTTATTTCTGCACTTTACTTTCTGCTTTTATACTCTGCTTTGGCTTTGCTATGGGTTCGGCTCAGATTGGTTTAATTATGTTGGTTCATCATGAACCGAAATAAACCCCCACCTACCACCACTCCTTCATTTAAAGCCCCAAACCCTTTCTCTCTCTTCATTACTTCTTCTCATTTATCTTCTTCTTCCTCATAACTCTCCCACCAACCTAAGAGAGCAAGGCAAGTGCCAACTTGCTTCTTGATGGATCCCCATTTTTATTGTTTCATCATCCTCCTTACTTGATTCTAAGCCTCTTTAGTACTTAGCATTTTCAATTTCCATGGCTTATTTGTTATAGATCTAAGTTTGTTATATTTTCGGATTTCTTAGGTTTTGATCTAGTAAACTTTGTTATCTTCGAGTTTCGATGGTTCCATGTTGTAGAGAATTTCGTTCTACCCAATTTTGACCTATGGAAGTCCATATTTGGACTTGGGATGAAGGATTTATGAAGCTTGGAAGCAATGGCTTCCATGGTTCCCATGGTTCTGTTCTCAGAAAATTCGGAGAAGAAGAACAGTCCCAGCCGCATCAAATCTTCATTCCTCAGCGCATGGAAATCTTTATTCCCACAGTGCATCAAATCTTCATTCCTCAGCGCATGGAAATCTTTATTCCCACAGCGCATCAAATCTTCATTCCTCAGCGCATGGAAATTTTTATTCCCACAGCGCATCAAATCTTATTCCCCAGGCGCATGATATTATTTATTTCCCAACCTTTCCCCAGGCGCATGATATTATTTATTTCCCAACCTTTCCCCAGCGCATGAGATTATTTATTTCCCAATCTCATTCCTCAGGCGCATGGATTATTTATTTCTCAATCTTATTCCACAGCGCATGATATTTATTTCCCACAGCCGTATTCCTCAGGCGCATGAGATTATTTATTTCCCAATCTCATTTCTCAGGCGCATGAGATTATTTATTTCCCACAGCCGCATTCCTCAGGCGCATGAGACTATTTGTTTTCCAATCTCATTCCTCATGCGCATGGATTATTTATTCTCCAATCTTATTCCTCAGGCACATGAGATTATTTATTTCCCAATCTCATTCCTCAGGCGCATGCATTATTTATTTCTCAATCTTATTCCACAACGCATGATATTTATTTTCCACAGCCGCATTCCTCAGGCGCATGAGATTATTTATTTCCCAATCTCATTCCTCAGGCGCATGAGATTATTTATTTTCCAATCTCATTCCTCAGGCGCATGGATTATTTATTTTCCAATCTTATTCCACAGCGCATGATATTTATTTCTCACAGCCGCATTCCCACAGCGCATGAAATCTCATTTCCCACAGCCAATCATTTCCCTCAGGCGCATGATATTATTTATTTCCCAACCTTTCCCACAGCGCATGAGTTTATTTATTTCCCAATCATTTCCCTCAGGCGCATGATATTATTTATTTCCCAACCTTTCCCACAGCGCAGCGCATGATATTATTTATTTCCAAATCATTTTCCTATTTATTTCCAAATCATTTTCCTCAGGCGCATGATATTATTTATTTTCCAACCATTCCCCACAGTGCATGAGATTTATTTATTCCCCAATCATTTCCCACAACGCAGGAGATTATTTATTTTCCAATCATTATTTATTTCCCAATGTTTATTTTCCGAATTTGGTATTAATTAACATTGGTTGTTATCTTGATTCATTATTGATCATGCGTTCCTAGATGGAACTAAGAGACTGGCTAGTCGTCTTATTGAAATGAATGAATGAGACACGTTCATATTAAGTATGAACTACTATAATCGATTGGCCGATCCCGAATATTGACATACAGGCACACATGCAGGCTTCAATTTATTAATTTATTTATTTTACTATAAAAGAAGCATGTGTACTTTATGGTCAAGGCATGATTGTTCTGTGGTTAGTTTGGATTGTTGCATTACGCTATGTAAGACCTACAACCTAACCGCACGGGCATCGTTGTAGAGTTGTGCATATCGTACCCCGTACTAAAGTACTCATTCCGAATGACCATGATCCACGATATGGGATTTCACTCAACGTAGTGACTATTAAGTTAAATAAAAATAATGATTGCATGGAGAGAATGGATTCCCGAGTTCTTACATGGCAGCCCTCTTGGGACTAGTAGTACCCGACAGGCCGGCTGGTCCCCACAGATACTGCAAACCTGCCACACGGGCATGGAGCGGTATCTGGTAATACTATTTATTGTATATTGTATATTGATGACGGGCGTCCCGCTGGGACTCGTCTAATTCATGATTGGCGCAATTGATTGATTGGATCGACTAGCCTTGCTTGTCCATAGTAAGAACTGAGGAATCCCTAATTGCATAATTCCAGGGTAACTTGGGACTCACAGTAGTAAGCCGTAGGAGTTGGATGGCCGTTTAAGTTGATTTGTTTGTGTACTGTACCTACTCTGTTACCTAACTGAGATGATCAGAGCATCAGGACATGACGGGCCAACTTCTGTCCTTGTTTGGTTGGGAGGTTGGTTCGAAGTGTCGTAATGTTATGTGAATTCCAGTAGCAAGCAGAGGTCTATTATTATATTCTCTTATTTACTGGTTTAATGTCTCATATCGTGCTTCCTTGCGGTACTTGCTATTAGAGGTCTAACCTCTCTGGTTTTGCATGGCCAGATTTAGAGCCGGTTCCCGAGGACTCAGCTTACTTCCACCTCCAAGATGGTCAATACTAGAGGGATGATCGCAGGAGGACTCGAGTGGGTTCCTTACCTCCCCGCTCGTTTTGTTATTTACTTTATACTTTGCCGCTTGGCACCGACATGTTAGTCGGATTGTCTTGTACTTACTTTTACATAATTGTAATTAAGTCAGACTGCAGCTGATAACAATTGTGTATATGTTGCTATATCATCTGGCTATGTTTTGTAAAGCCAGATCTCAAGAACATTTTGACTAAGCGTTTGGGACGCCTTATTGCTTTATCTTAAATGTTCTCTGTTATTGCTTCTTGTTTGAATGATTGAGACAATAGATGTGAAGTGACCATAGCGAGACTTTCATGTAGTATGCACCCTCTTGTCTTTTAGACAGCATTGATCGTATTATACGGTATTCATCTACCCGTAATACGTAGCTGGCGGAGTCATTCCCCCGCTCTCCAGTATTCTGGTTCTGGGGCATGACAAGGTTTTAGTGGTGGCCCATGCAGGTCTGATTTCAGACTTGTGGGGTGTTTTAATTTATAGGATGTCTCAATCACACGTGTTCCCCCTTGATCTCATGATTCATTATTCTCAACCCTTGCTTGACATTCCGGTATCCTTTGACTTCATTGATCCTTCATGTCCGATTGTTTGATTGTTCTCTTGTCCCTTTTCTTAGGGGCACTTCGTCCGCATCGGTCAGAGCTGGACAACAGCAGGAGCAACATGGACAACCTGACCCTGTTGGCCAGCAACAAGGGCCAGTCTCGCCTCAGGAGGCTGCCCAGGAAGAAGTGATAGTGGAAGCAGCAGCTGGATCGCAGTATCCGGATGTTCCACCACCACCAACAGTTCCACCTACCCAAGTGGACACACCAGCCCTTCTAGAGATCATGAGAGGAATGATGGCTACTCAGCAACATCAGATGTTGGTCCAGCAGCGCATGCACACTCAGCTACAAGAGCAGAATGTGTTGCTTAACCAAGGATTGCAGACGGCATTGGAAAGATGAGTGAGGACTGATTCAGGAGCATCAGCCAGGTTTTACAAGTACAATCCCCGCCGTTTCGAGGGCACGGAGGATGCCATCTCAGCAGATGCATGGCTTAAGGATATGGAGGCTATTCTGACAGCAGC
Source organism: Iris pallida (assembly GCA_029216955.1). Classification (NCBI taxonomy): domain Eukaryota; kingdom Viridiplantae; phylum Streptophyta; class Magnoliopsida; order Asparagales; family Iridaceae; genus Iris; species Iris pallida. Next base: position 2,090,499 of record JANAVB010024995.1, read on the forward strand.
GAAGGTGCCGGCAGAAGAACGTGTGGATCTAGTGAAGTTGTTACTTCAGGATCTCGCACGTGATTGGTGGGAATCAGAGGAAGTGGGCATCAGGCGTCCTGTGGCTTGGGACGATTTTACAGCAAGATTCAAGACCAAGTACTATGGAGTTGTGGCGCAGTTTGAGCTACAACAGAAGTTTATCAACCTCAGACAGGCTGGCAAGACTGTAGATGCTTATGCAGCGGAGTTCTGTAGATTGAGTAGGTTCGCCCCAGAGATGGTAGCAACAGAGCGCCAGAGGGCCATGAGGTTTCAGCAAGGGTTTCACCTTGAACTCTTACAATTGATAGAGGGGCACAATTACCAGACTTTTGACGAAGTATTAACGGCAACTCGAAGGCATGAGATCACTATTCAGAGGCTTGCAGTGAGGACTGGGGGTCAGAAGAGATCCCATAGTCAGATTGAAGGAGGAGGGGGAGCGGCGCCCCGAACAACAGCACCATCCACTGGCATTCGTATCCACGATGTGGCGATACGAGGACCAGCACCACCACCCAGGCAACATCAACAGCAACAGAGGAAGAACCAGCAACCCCCGGCGGGCTGCACTTATTGTGGGAAGATGGGACACACTAGAGATGTGTGTCGGACATTGAATGGACTGTGTCTGATATGTGGAAATCCAGACCATCGGGTTACCACATGTCCCATGAATTCGAGGGCAGGAGGACCAGGGCAGCAGTTTCTTGCTCTGCCAGCACCAGGGACAGGCCAGTATCGAGGACCAGCAGTGGCAGTAAGGCCGTTGGCACAGCGTCCATTAGTACCGCAGGCTCAGATGTTTCGGCAGCAGGGACCGCCGATGCAGCAACACCAGCATAGACCACCCCAGCATCACCAGGGCAGGGGCCAGCGACAGCATCAGGCTAGGCCGCAGCATGGAAATCGGCAAGGAGGTCGAGGGCAAGCATTCACTTTGTCCTTGGAAGAGGCATTGGCATCGGAAGATGTTGTGGCAGGTAACATTCTCGTTGCCTCATATCCCGCAGTAGCATTGTTTGATTCGGGAGCATCCCATTCATTTATATCTGCACGATTTGCGACACGACTAGGAATGGAGTTCGAGGCATTGCCAGGAAAGTTGAATATACTCACTGGTAATGGGCTCGTAGGAGTTAGTCGAGTTATTCTAGCATGTAGCGTTGTAGTTTGCGGGCATTCCTTACCCGCCCGGTTGATAGAATTTCCTGTTGGAAATTTCGACGTTATCTTAGGCATGGACTGGCTAAAAGACAGTCATGCGACAATAGATTGTCGTAGAGGGAGTGTATCTTTTGATATTCCAGGCGTGAAGAGATTCACCTTAGTCAGATCAGAGGCAACTCAACAAGAGCAGGGAGTAATAACGACAATGGAAGAAGTTCAAGTTCCGAAGGTAGTTGAAGAATTTCTGGACGTATTTCCCGAAGAACTTCCAGGTCTACCACCGGTTAGAGATATTGAGTTCAGTATAGAATTGGCACCTTGAACTAAACCGATATCAGATCGGGTTTACAGAATGGCGGATTCAGAGCAGGCCAAGGTATATCAGCACATAGAGGAACTAAAGGAGAAGAAGTTCATCCAAGCTAGCATATCACCATGGGCAGCACCAGTGGTACTTGTGGGAAAGAAGGATGGGTCGTCCAGATTGTGCATTGATTACAGGAAGCTTAACGCGGCGACAGTAAAGAACAAGTACCCACTACCCAGGATCGACGACTTGTTTGATCAGTTGAGCAAAGCTAGAGTTTTCTCCAAGATAGATCTTCGTTCAGGGTATCATCAAGTGAGGGTTCGGAAGGAGGACATTCCCAAGACAGCATTCAGGTCGAAGTATGGGCATTATGAATTCTTAGTAATGCCGTTTGGTTTGACCAATGCTCCAGCTATATTTATGGATTTGATGAATCGCATCTTTATGCCGTACTTGGATCAATTTGTCGTTGTGTTTCTCGACGACATTCTTGTATACTCAACTAGTGAAGAGGAGCATGAAGATCACCTCAGGAAAGTGTTACAGGTTCTGAGAGAGAACCAGTTGTATGCCAAGCTCAGCAAATGTGAGTTTTGGTCGGATCACATTTTATTTTTGGGTCATATCATATCAGGAGCTGGAGTAGCAGTGGATCCCAAGAAGGTAGAAGCAGTAGAAAGTTGGCCAGTACCCAAGACCGTAGCAGATGTACGGAGTTTCTTGGGATTGGTAGGATATTACAGAAGGTTTGTATCAGACTTTGCAAGGCTTTCAGCCCCCATGACCCGCTTGACCCGGAAGGATGTACCATTCGTCTGGTCGGCAGAATGTCAGACATCATTTGAGAATCTGAAGCAGAAGTTGATATCAGCGCCTATTCTTACATTGCCAGTTGGACCCGGAGGTTTTACCGTTTATTGTGATGCGTCAGGTAAAGGACTTGGATGTGTCCTCATGCAACATGGGAAGGTGATAGCGTATGCATCTAGGCAGCTTCGGGACCACGAGAAGAATTATCCAACTCATGATTTGGAATTAGCGGCAGTAGTATTTGCTTTGAAGCTATGGAGGCATTACTTATATGGTGATCGAGTGGATATGTACACGGACCACAAAAGTCTGAAGTACATTTTTACTCCGAAGGAACTGAACATGAGGCAGAGAAGATGGTTGGAGTTGATTAAGGACTATGACGTGGAGCTTCAGTATCACCCAGGCAAGGCTAATGTGGTAGCAGATGCTCTCAGCAGGAGAGGCGGCGCATTTATGTTAACAACACAGAGGCATATCTTAGAAGACCTTCAGGAGATGGGCATCGAGGTTGTACTTTCTAGTGATGTAGGAGTTCTGGCGAGTCTACAAGTTCAATCCAACTTGGTAGATAGGATCAAGGCAGCTCAGGCACAAGACCCAAGGATTCAGAAGCTTAGGGCAGAATGTGAGTCAGGACTCAGGAAGGAGATGAGAATTCATGAAGATGGTACACTTAGGTTTGGGTCACGTCTATGTGTGCCTAGTGGAGATATCAGACAGGAGGTTATGGCAGAAGCTCACAGTTCTCAGTATTCTATTCACCCTGGAGGGACCAAGATGTACCAAGATATCAAGCAGCATTTCTGGTGGAACGGGATGAAGAGGGAGATAGCTAGATTTGTTTCCCGTTGCTTGGTATGTCAACAAGTGAAGGCAGAACAGCAGAGGCCAGCTGGGTTATTGCAACCGCTTCCTATCCCAGAATGGAAGTGGGAGCATATTACAATGGACTTTGTGACCGGTTTACCAAGATCACCAAGTGGTAAAAATGCTATTTGGGTGATAGTAGATCGGCTTACAAAGGTGGTGCACTTTCTTCCTTTTAGAGTAGGTCAATCTACGAAAAAGTTGGCAGAATTGTATATGCAGCAGATAGTCAGGCAGCATGGGGTCCCAATCAGTATTGTGTCAGACAGAGATACCCGTTTTACATCACATTTTTGGAAGAGCTTACATCATAGCTTGGGTACCAAGTTAAGATTTAGCACGGCTTACCATCCGCAGACGGATGGGCAATCAGAAAGAACGATTCAGACTTTGGAAGATATGTTGCGAGCTTGCACCCTAGATTTTGGGGGATCTTGGGAGAGCCACCTGCACTTAGTTGAGTTTTCTTATAACAACAGTTATCAAGCCAGTATCCAGATGGCGCCGTTTGAAGCACTATATGGTAAGAAGTGTAGGTCGTCACTAGCATGGGATGATATCGGGGAGAGGAAGATGTTAGGTCCGGAAATGATTGTTCAGACAGTTGAATTGGTCAAAGGAATTAGAGAGCGACTTCGAGTTGCACAGGATCGGCATCGTCATTGGGCGGACCAGCATCGTAGGCCGCTAGAGTTTTCTGTTGGGGACCACGTGTTCTTGCGGATCTCACCTACCCGTGGGGTCATTAGGTTTGGCGTTCGCGGGAAGTTGAGTCCGCGGTACGTGGGCCCATTTGTTATTCTTGAGAGGATAGGCGATGTTGCTTATCGTTTATCCCTTCCACCTTCGTTACGAGAGATGCATGACGTATTTCATGTATCTCAGTTGCGAAGGTATGTATCAGACCCAAGCCATATCCTTGATCATTCTGAGCTGGTTGTTGGTACCAACCTGTCTTACGAGGAACAGCCTGTGTCTATTTTGGACCGAAGAGAGAAGGTACTCAAGAACCGAACAATTAACCTTGTCCGGGTTGCTTGGGGTCATCACTCTTTAGGAGAGTCAACGTGGGAACGTGAGGATGATATCCGATCACGGTATCCGCACCTGTTTGACTCACAAGGTATATCTCTTTCTGTATACCTTGATTGTCTTAACTCCTCATGCTTGCCACCTTACGAGTAGAATTGCTTGGTATCGTAGAATGTCCAACATAGATATGTTACTTGTTATTATCATTGTAGAATGATTGCTTACTCAATTGTTTATACTTAGATTAGTTTAGCTTCGATATTTCTATCATGCTTGGATCTGAAATTTCGAGGACGAAATTTTTTCTAAGGAGGGTAGAGATGTCACTTCCCGTTCCCAGAATACGTATTCTAAATACATGTACTGCTGGAATGTATTTATTTAATATTTATCATGTATTGCTCTGTATTTAAATTTTTTTAATTTTTTGTTAATTAATTTCCTGCAATTTTATTTCTGCACTTTACTTTCTGCTTTTATACTCTGCTTTGGCTTTGCTATGGGTTCGGCTCAGATTGGTTTAATTATGTTGGTTCATCATGAACCGAAATAAACCCCCACCTACCACCACTCATTCATTTAAAGCCCCAAACCCTTTCTCTCTCTTCATTACTTCTTCTCATTTATCTTCTTCTTCCTCATAACTCTCCCACCAACCTAAGAGAGCAAGGCAAGTGCCAACTTGCTTCTTGATGGATCCCCATTTTTATTGTTCTATTATCCTCCTTACTTGATTCTAAGCCTCTTTAGTACTTAGCATTTTTAATTTCCATGGCTTATTTGTTATAGATCTAAGTTTGTTACATTTTCGGATTTCTTAGGTTTTGATCTAGTAAACTTTGTTATCTTCAAGTTTCGATGGTTCCATGTTGTAGAGAATTTCGTTCTACCCAATTTTGACCTATGGAAGTCCATATTTGGACTTGGGATGAAGGATTTATGAAGCTTGGAAGCAATGGCTTCCATGGTTCCCATGGTTCTGTTCTCAGAAAATTCGGAGAAGAAGAACAGTCCCAGCCGCATCAAATCTTCATTCCTCAGCGCATGGAAATCTTTATTCCCACAGCGCATCAAATCTTCATTCCTCAGCGCATGGAAATCTTTATTCCCACAGCGCATCAAATCTTCATTCCTCAGCGCATGGAAATCTTTATTCCCACAGCGCATCAAATCTTATTCCCCAGGCGCATGATATTATTTATTTCCCAACCTTTCCCCAGGCGCATGATATTATTTATTTCCCAACCTTTCCCCAGCGCATGAGATTATTTATTTCCCAATCTCATTCCTCAGGCGCATGGATTATTTATTTCTCAATCTTATTCCACAGCGCATGATATTTATTTCCCACAGCCGCATTCCTCAGGCGCATGAGATTATTTATTTCCCAATCTCATTCCTCAGGCGCATGAGATTATTTATTTCCCACAGCCGCATTCCTCAGGCGCATGAGACTATTTGTTTCCCAATCTCATTCCTCAGGCGCATGGATTATTTATTCTCCAATCTTATTCCTCAGGCGCATGAGATTATTTATTTTCCAATCTCATTCCTCAGGCGCATGGATTATTTATTTCTCAATCTTATTCCACAGCGCATGATATTTATTTCCCACAGCCGCATTCCTCAGGCGCATGAGATTATTTATTTCCCAATCTCATTCCTCAGGCGCATGAGATTATTTATTTCCCAATCTTATTCCTCAGGCGCATGGATTATTTATTTTCCAATCTTATTCCACAGCGCATGATATTTATTTCTCACAGCCGCATTCCCACAGCGCATGAAATCTCATTTCCCACAGCCAATCATTTCCCTCAGGCGCATGATATTATTTATTTTCCAACCTTTCCCACAGCGCATGAGTTTATTTATTTCCCAATCATTTCCCTCAGGCGCATGATATTATTTATTTTCCAACCTTTCCCACAGCGCAGCGCATGATATTATTTATTTCCAAATCATTTCCCTCAGGCGCATGATATTATTTATTTCCCAACCATTCCCCACAGTGCATGAGATTTATTTATTCCCCAATCATTTCCCACAGTGCAGGAGATTATATATTTCCCAATCATTATTTATTTTCCAATGTTTATTTTCCGAATTTGACATTAATTAACATTGGTTGTTATCTTGATTTATTATTGATCATGCGTTCCTAGATGGAACTAAGAGACTGGCTAGTCGTCTTATTGAAATGAATGAATGAGACACGTTCATATTAAGTATGAACTACTATAATCGATTGGCCGATCCCGAATATTGACATACAGGCACACATGCAGGCTTCAATTTATTAATTTATTTATTTTACTATAAAAGAAGCATGTGTACTTTATGATCAAGGCATGATTGTTCCGTGGTTAGTTTGGATTGTTGCATTACGCTATGTAAGACCTACAACCTAACCGCACGGGCATCGTTGTAGAGTTGTGCATATCGTACCCCGTACTAAAGTACTCATTCCGAATGACCATGATCCACGACATGGGATTTCACTCAACGTAGAGACTATTAAGTTAAATAAAAATAATGATTGCATGGAGAGAATGGATTTCCGAGTTCTTACATGGCAGCCCTCTTGGGACTAGTAGTACCCGACAGGCCGGCTGGTCCCCACAGATACTGCAAACCTGCCACACGGGCATGGAGCGGTATCTGGTAATACTATTTATTGTATATTGTATATTGATGACGGGCGTCCCGCTGGGACTCGTCTAATTCATGATTGGCGCAATTGATTGATTGGATCGACTAGCCTTGCTTGTCCATAGTAAGAACTGAGGAATCCCTAATTACATAATTCCAGGGTAACTTGGGACTCACAGTAGTAAGCCGTAGGAGTTGGATGGCCGTTTAAGTTGATTTGTTTGTGTACTGTACCTACTCTGTTACCTAACTGAGATGATCAGAGCATCAGGACATGACGGGCCAACTTCTGTCCTTGTTTGGTTGGGAGGTTGGTTCGAAGTGTCGTGATGTTATGTGAATCCCAGTAGCAAGCAGAGGTCTATTATTATATTCTCTTATTTACTGGTTTAATGTCTCATATCGTGCTTCCTTGCGGTACTTGCTATTAGAGGTCTAACCTCTCTGGTTTTGCATGGCCAGATTTAGAGCCGGTTCCCGAGGACTCAGCTTACTTTCACCTCCAAGATGGTCAATACTAGAGGGATGATCGCAGGAGGACTCGAGTGGGTTCCTTACTTCCCCGCTCGTTTTGTTATTTACTTTATACTTTGCCGCTTGGCACCGACATGTTAGTCGGATTGTCTTGTACTTACTTTTACATAATTGTAATTAAGTCAGACTGCAGCTGATAACAATTGTGTATATGTTGCTATATCATCTGGCTATGTTTTGTAAAGCCAGATCTCAAGAACATTTTGACTAAGCGTTTGGGACGTCTTATTGCTTTATCTTAAATATTCTCTGTTATTGCTTCTTGTTTGAATGATTGAGACAATAGATGTGAAGTGACCATAGCGAGACTTTCATGTAGTATGCACCCCCTTGTCTTTTAGACAGCATTGATCGTATTATACGGTATTCATCTATCCGTAATACGTAGCTGGCTGAGTCATTCCCCCGCTCTCCAGTATTCTGGTTCTGGGGCGTGACAAGGTTTTAGTGGTGACCCATGCAGGTCTGATTTCAGACTTGTGGGGTGTTTTGATTTATAGGATGTCTCAATCACACGTGTTCCCCCTTGATCTCATGATTCATTATTCTCAACCCTTGCTTGACATTCTGGTATCCTTTGACTTCATTGATCCTTCATGTCCGGTTGTTTGATTGTTCTCTTGTCCCTTTTCTTAGGGGCACTTCGTCCGTATCGGTCAGAGCTGGACAACAGCAGGAGCAACATGGACAACCTGACCCTGTTGGTCAGCAACAAGGGCCAGTCTGGCCTCAGGAGGCTGCCCAGGAAGAAATGATAGTGGAAGCAGCAGCTAGATCGCAGTATCCGGATGTTCCACCACCACCAACAGTTTCACCTACCCAAGTGGACACACCAGCCCTTCTGGAGATCATGAGAGGAATGATGGCTACTCAGCAACATCAGATGTTGGTCCAGCAGCGCATGCACACTCAGCTACAAGAGCAGAATGTGTTGCTTAACCAAGGATTGCAGACGGCATTGGAAAGAGGAGTGAGGACTGATTCAGGAGCATCAGCCAGGTTTTGCAAGTACAATCCCCGCCGTTTCGAAGGCACGGAGGATGCCATCTCAGCAGATGCATGGCTTAAGGATATGGAGGCTATTCTGACAGCAGCGAAGGTGCCGGCAGAAGAACGTGTGGATCTAGTGAAGTTGTTACTTCAGGATCTCACACGTGATTGGTGGGAATCAGAGGAAGTGGGCATCAGGCGTCCTGTGGCTTGGGGCGATTTCACAGCAAGATTCAAGACCAAGTACTATGGAGTTGTGGCGCAGTTTGAGCTACAACAGAAGTTTATCAACCTCAGACAGGCTGGCAAGACTGTAGATGCTTATGCAGCGGAGTTCTGCAGATTGAGTAGGTTCGCCCCAGAGATGGTAGCAACAGAGCGCCAGAGGGCCATGAGGTTTCAGCAAGGGTTTCACCTTGAACTCTTGCAATTGATAGAGGGGCACAATTACCAGACTTTTGACGAAGTATTAACGGCAACTCGAAGGCATGAGATCACTATTCAGAGGCTTGCGGTGAGGACTGGGGGTCAGAAGAGATCCCATAGTCAGATTGAAGGAGGAGGGGGAGCGGCGCCCCGAACAACAGCACCATCCACTGGCATTCGTATCCACGATGTGGCGATACGAGGACCAGCACCACCACCCAGGCAACAGCAACAGCAACAGAGGAAGAACCAGCAACCCCCGGCGGGCTGCACTTATTGTGGGAAGATGGGACACACTAGAGATGTGTGTCGGACATTGAATGGACTGTGTCTGATATGTAGAAATCCAGACCATCGGGTTACCACATGTCCCATGAATTCGAAGGCAGGAGGACCAGGGCAGCAGTTTCTTGCTCTGCCAGCACCAGGGGCAGGCCAGTATCGAGGACCAGCAGTGGCAGTAAGGCCGTTGGCACAGCGTCCATTAGTACCGCAGGCTCAGATGTTTCGGCAGCAGGGACCGCCGATGCAGCAACACCAGCATAGACCACCCCAGCATCACCAGGGCAGGGGCCAGCGACAGCATCAGGCTAGGCCGCAGCATGTAAATCGGCAAGGAGGTCGAGGGCAAGCATTCACTTTGTCCTTGGAAGAGGCATTGGCATCGGGAGATGTTGTGGCAGGTAACATTCTCGTCGCCTCATATCCTGCAGTAGCATTGTTTGATTCGGGAGCATCACATTCATTTATATCTGCACGATTTGCGACACGACTAGAAATGGAGTTCGAGGCATTGCCAGGGAAGTTGAATATACTCACTGGTAATGGGCTCGTAGGAGTTAGTCGAGTTATTCTAGCATGTAGCGTTGTAGTTTGCGGGCATTCCTTACCCGCCCGGTTGATAGAATTTTCTGTTGGAAATTTCGACGTTATCTTAGGCATAGACTGGCTGAAAGACAGTCATGCGACAATAGATTGTCGTAGAGGGAGTGTATCTTTTGATATTCCAGGCGTGAAGAGATTCACCTTAGTCAGATCAGAGGCAACTCAACAAGAGCAGGGAGTAATAATGACAATGGAAGAAGTTCAAGTTCCGAAGGTAGTTGAAGAATTTCTGGACGTATTTCCCGAAGAACTTCCAGGTCTACCACCGGTTAGAAATATGGACTTACAGCTCATTTAATGATGATGTAAAAAAAGGTTCCTTATAAAGGCACTTCATTTTTTGATCAGGACTAGCCCATTTAAAATTTTGTATTATTTACAAGTTTGCCATTGAAGAAATTGATCAGGGCTATCCCACTCTTTGGTATAAGTCACTAGTGCAAACAAGGACTGTCCAATTTTTTGGCAGTCCTACAAACTGAATGGACTGCCAGAAAACTGGGCAGTCCTAAGTCACAGCATGTGAAACAAAGGACTGCCCATTTTTCTGACAGTCCTTACTGTTTGTAGGGCTGCCAGAAATTTGGGCAGTCCTTGTTTGCACTAGTGACTTATACCAAAGGGTGGGATAGTCCTGATCAATTTCTTCAATGACAAATTTGTAAATAATACAAAATTTTAAAATGGGCTAGCCATGATCAAAAAATAAAGTACCTTTATTAGGAACCTAAAAAAAAGGAAAATAAAAGGGAGAGAGAAAAGAAATAAGAAAAGGCTTTAATGATGAGCATTGTTGATATTTTCCGACTCAAATCACCAGCCAAAATGAGCTGGACGCACGCGGGCTGAATACCAGATTCGGATCACAGTCGCTATCGGTGCTACGGACACGACCGCCATTTCGGCAGAATCCCAGATCCATTTTTGTCCATCCAAGTCCAACCCACCCTCTTCATTCCCTCCTCCAAATAATATTATGGCGGCATCCACCACTCTATACTCGTATGGTGGGAATCTTTCCCATCAGTCCTGGCAATTGAGCATTTCTAGAAGATTGAGACATGTTGTAAGAAGAAATCAGAGAATTGCAGCAAAAATTGGGGAAGAACAGTTAGATCTGGAAGAAGAATTCTTATAGAATATTTGGGGAGGAAGAAGCTACAGCTATGTGGATAAAATTGCATATATCATCGTATCCTTTTCCTGCTATTACAATGCATTTATATATCAATGCTCTATTGCCTTGCTTGCTTATCAAGCTAACACTAATCTGGTGACTGTACAGGTGAGCTGGCTGATTGGAGTAGCTGGCAATCACCTGAGAGCACATGGAGTAACTAACACACTCACCTGAGCACCTGAGCACATGGTACCAGGCTGTTTATTACCTGAATTAACTGTCAGGTGACACTGAAAGGAAGAAGGAAAGAGTCAGGTTAAGAGCCATTTGATTAGGCTCGTAACAATGCCTCCCTCTTAATTGACCTTGTCTCAAGGTCAAAATGAGGAAATTTCTTGATGAAGTCCTCATAAGGAACCCATTGAGCTTCTTCCTGGGAGCAATCCTGCCACTGTACGAGCAAATCCACTGCTGCCCTGTTCTTTCTCTGAACCATCCTTCTGTCCAGCACCCAATGAGGCTCCAGGACCATTGCTTCTGTATAAGTGGGGTTCTCCTGATGCACTGTGAGGGTGGGACTAAGAGTCTTTTTTAATTGAGATACATGAAAGACTGGATGGATCTGGGATGTAGCAGGAAGAGCAAGTTTGTATGCAACAGCCCCAACCTTAGAAAGTATCTGATATGGGCCAAAATATTTTGGGGAAAGTTTTTGGGGTCTTCTCTGTCCCACAGTGACTTGTCTATAGGGTTGCAACTTCAAGTAAACCCAGTCTCCAACTATGAACTCCCTGTCAGTTCTATGGTTATCTGCTAACTTCTTCATCCTGTTTTGAGCTAAAGTTAGGTTGTCCTTGAGGATTTGTATGGCATTATCCCTAGACTGCAAATTCCCTGCTACCTCATTTTCCTGAGTTGACCCTGGTACATAAGTGAGCAGATGGGGTGGAGGCCTCCCATAGACTGCTTCAAAGGGAGTGGTGTTAATGGCAGAGTGCCAATTGGTGTTAAACCAAAACTCAGCCCATGCAAGGAACTTACTCCACTCTCTAGGCTTGTGACCACAGAAACATCTGAGATATCCCTCTACACATCTGTTTGTCACCTCTGTCTGCCCATCAGTTTGGGGGTGGTAGGCAGTGCTATACTTGAGTTGAGTGCCTTGTAGCTTGAAAAATTCTTTCTAAAACTGACTGGTAAAGAGGGGATCCCTGTCAGTAACTATAGACTTAGGCATCCCATGTAATTTGAACACTCCTTCAAGGAAGACTTGAGCCACTACAGCAGCAGTATAGGGATGACTTAGTGCAAACAGATGCACATATTTAGTGAGTCTGTCCACTACCACTAGAATGGTGGATTTATGGTAACTGTTAGGAAGTCCCTCTATAAAATCCATGGAGATATCTTCCCAGACTCTGTTTGGAATTGGCAGAGGTTGTAATAGACCAGCTGGGGATACATTCTCACTCTTGTTCCTTTGACAAATATCACAAGATTTTATATAATTTTGGACTGCTTTCTTTAACCCTTTCCAGTAGCATACCCTCTTGATTCTGTGCAGTGTCTTGGCAACTCCTGAGTGTCCAGCTTGCAGTCCATCATGATGTTCTTTAATCATCAAAGAAGCAAATTCTGAGGGTGGGTCAACTAACAGTCTATTTTTATAATAGAGAAGATCATCTATCAAAGAGTACCTGTCAGTATTCAGCTTCCCTTGTTCCCATTCTTCTTTCTTCTTAATATAGTAGGCTGATTGATTCATTTCTTCCCTGAACTGTGTGAGCCACCCTGCCTGGACCATAGTTACAGCAGATAAACTTGGTATTTCTCTTCTGGATAGACTGTCTGCAGCCATGTTTTCCTTTCCCTTCTTGTACTCCACTCTATAATGGAACCCATGTAGTTTGAGTATCCATTTATACTGTGCATCAGTATACACTCTTTGTTCTAGCATGAATTTAAGAGATTTATGGTCTGTTCTGATGATAAAAACCCTTCCCCATAAGTATTGGGACCATTTCTTAACTGCCAAGAGTATTGCTAACATTTCTTTTTCATAAGTTGAGAGTACTTTGGCTTTACCTTTCAGTGCTTGGCTTAAGTATGCAATGGGTCTGTCTTCTTGCATAAGAACTGCTCCTACTCCTTCACCACATGCATCACACTCTAAGATGAACTCCTTCTGGAAGTTGGGCATACACAGAACAGGTGGTTCTGTGAGGACTTTCTTCAATGCTTCAAAGGCCTCTTGAGCTTTGTTACTCCACAGGAATGCATTTTTTTTGAGAAGATCAGTTAGAGGCTTGGCCAAGCTGCCATACCCTCTGATGAACCTTCTATAGTACCCAGTCAACCCCAAAAAACCCCTCAATTCTTTGAGAGTGGTTGGTTTAGGCCAACTTATTACTGCTTGAATTTTGTCTGCATCAACTTCTACTCCCTGACCAGAGATAACATGCCCCAAATAGCCCACCTGTTTTTGGAGAAATTGGCACTTGCTTCTCTTGACCTTCAGTTGGTGTTCATCTAACTTCTGCAAAACTTTCTCCAAGTGTACATAATGATCTTGTTCTTTAGGACTATAGACTAAAATGTCATCAAAGAAAACTAACACAAATTTTCTGAGATAGTCTCTAAATACATCATTCATCATAGATTGGAATGTGGAGGGGGCATTGGTCAAGCCAAAGGGCATGACTAAAAATTCATAATGGCCTTCATGGGTTCTAAAGGCAGTTTTGTGGATGTCTTCTTCTTGCATTCTAATTTGGTGGTAGCCTGACCTCAAGTCCAGTTTTGAAAAAAAATGAGCCCCACTTAACTCATCAAACAGTTCATCAATGAAGGGTATAGGGTATTTGTCCTTAATGGTGTTAGTATTAAGGGCCCTATAATCTACACACATCCTCCAACTACCATCAGATTTTTTTACTAAGATTACAGGGGATGAATAAGAGCTACTACTGGGTCTTATGATTCCTGTTTCAATCATCTCATGCACCTGTCTTTCAATTTCATTTTTGTGAATGTATGGTTGTCTATAAGGCCTACAGCAGACAGGTAATGACCCAGGCAGTAAGGGTATTTTGTGGTCATAAGGTCTTTTGGGAGGTAATTCTTTAGGCTCTTCAAAGATATGATTGTACCTGTCTAGTAGTTGCACCAAGTCTTGAGTGTTGTTCTCCTCTGGGGGTTGAGCTTGGACTGCACATAACTGTATGATGTATATCTGAGCCCCTTGCCTCAAGTCTTTGAGATTGGCTTCATTCAAGGCTTCTCTCTGATTTTGTATTCCTCTGAAGATGTGGCTGACTCCTTGATCTTCATATCTCATTATCAAATCTTCGAAATTCCATAAGATATTTCCCAAGGTTCTCAACCAATTTGCCCCCAAAACTACATGACAACCTGTTAAAGGCAGTAATAATAGATCAAATATTATTTTTCTACCTTGGCAGTCAATTGCAACCTTTTGGCAGAGTCCTTGGCTTTGAAGTTTATCCCCATTAGCTACCATCACTTCAAATCCCTCCTTGTTAGTGAACTGAAGACCAATCCTCTCACAGAATTGGCTGTCTATGAAACTGTGAGTAGAACCTGAATCTACTAATATCATCACAGGCTTATTGTGTATGCTTCCCCTCAGCCTCATAGTTGACTGTTGTAATGTTCCAGAGAGAGCTTGTAAGGATATGGCAAAAGTCCCTGGAGGTGGTGCCTCCTTTGATTGGGGTGTCTCCTTTGAGTCTTCATTGAAAATGTCTTCTGTTTCTTCTACTTCTGGTTCTTCAACATCACTGATCAACATAAACAGCTTCTTCTCCTTGCATTTGTGCCCCCTGTACCACTTGTCATCACAAGTGAAGCATAAACCCAATCCTTTCCTTCTATCAAGCTCCTTAGGAGAGATGGTAGAAGTTTTTGGTGTATCAACAGGCAACATGGAATGAGCAGCAGGATAACTATGTGTTTTCTTGTCATTTTCATGACTAGAAAGCTGAGAAAATTTTTGGTAGGGTGCTGCTTTATGGGAATACAGCTGAGTTTTGTATCCTTTCTTCAGAGAATGTAATTTGGCTTCATAAAGCCTTGCCCATTGCATAGCTAAAGGCAATGTGGGAGGATTTGCCACCAATAATTCATACCTGATTTCATCTTTCAGGCCTCCTATATACTGACTAACAAGGTCAGGTTCCTTAGTCCCTCTGATTTTCTTAGAGAGACTCTGGAATTGAGAGTCATATTCCTCCACCATGCCAGTTTGAGTGAGTCTTTTCAATTCCATAGCATAATTTGTGAATTGTGAGGGCCCAAAGTTGAGCCTAATGGCTTGGCAAAAATCTGCCCAAGTGATAATTCCCTCTTTGATTTGAATGAGCCAATCAAACCAATGGACAGCTCTGCCTTTCAGCTGAACAGAGCAGACTCTAACTCTCTCCTCTTCAGGAATATGATAAAAGTTAAAGTAATGATGGATTCTAAGAAGCCATCCTTCCACATCAGGACCTCCATCATACTCAGGCAATTTCAGTCTCAGGGAGGGTTTTCCCCAAGTTTGATTTGTATTATCATGTTGATTCCACAAGTTGGCAGGGGCAGGATTCATTCCTCCTACTGTTTGGAAAGGGTGTGGATGGAAAGAATGGGGAGGCCCAGATTGATTATATGGGGGTAATGATGATGGTATTGGAAAGTTTGTCACAGAAGGGGGGGTGTGATGTTGATAATGCTGTGGAATATGATTGGAATAACCATGATTCCATTCCATTCCTGGCATTCCAGACATGGCCAATGGTGAACCTATGTTTGCAGGGATTGATGTAGGGAGGGGAGGCTCAGTCTCTCGTCTGGATCTATTCATTTCCCTCATCATACTTTCAAACATGTCTGTGAGTTGCAGGAATTTACCTTCCAAATTCTGAACCCTCAGATCTGTGGCCTGTGCTTGACCTTGTCGATCTCCCAATGACTCTGGTCTGAAATTGTTGCTCGATTGTTGCTCCTCGCCGACCTCATTGAGCAGATCCATTCGCTCTGATACCAAATTGGTGGGAATCTTTCCCATCAGTCCTGGCAATTGAGCATTTCTAGAAGATTGAGACATGTTGTAAGAAGAAATCAGAGAATTGCAGCAAAAATTGGGGAAGAACAGTTAGATCTGGAAGAAGAATTCTTATAGAATATTTGGGGAGGAAGAAGCTACAGCTATGTGGATAAAATTGCATATATCATCGTATCCTTTTCCTGCTATTACAATGCATTTATATATCAATGCTCTATTGCCTTGCTTGCTTATCAAGCTAACACTAATCTGGTGACTGTACAGGTGAGCTGGCTGATTGGAGTAGCTGGCAATCACCTGAGAGCACATGGAGTAACTAACACACTCACCTGAGCACCTGAGCACATGGTACCAGGCTGTTTATTGCCTGAATTAACTGTCAGGTGACACTGAAAGGAAGAAGGAAAGAGTCAGGTTAAGAGCCATTTGATTAGGCTCGTAACATCGTACTAGATTTTTGGTTCGATCGATCGATTCGAAATTCTAGAGTTTCGTAGAGAATTCGAATTCTAGGGTTTTGCGGATTGGCCTTCAACTTTGATTCTTGGTTAGTGAAGTTTCTTGAATTTTTTTTAATAATATCTAGGACTGTTTGGAATTTGCTCAGTCGATCGATTTCTCGAATTGTAGGATTTCGGAGTGGATGCTTCCGTTCGAATTCTAGGGTTTTGCGGATTGGCGTTGGACTTTGATTCTTGGTTTGAAGTTTCTTTATTTTTTTTAATTACTATTTAGGACTGTTGGGAATTTACTCAATCGATTGATTTCTCGAATTATATGATTTCAGAGTGGATCCTTCCGTTCGAATTCTAGGGTTTCGTGGATTCAATTGAAGCTCGACTGCGATTAATTTTTTTTAATTTACCGGAATTTGCTCAGTCTATAGATTTCTCGAATCATAGGGTTTTGAAGTGATCTTCAATTCGAATTCTGGGGTTATGGTGTTCGGTTGGTGTCAGGTGCCCGATTGTTGGGATCCGCCATGGCACCTCCTCGAGATGAACTGAACATCAATGAACAAGAGAAGACTGGAAATAACAGGAAAAAGGAAAAGTGCGGCTAGGGTTCTAAGACCATCTCCAATGGGGGTTTCTATCTTCCCTATTTCTATGGAAGAAATCCATTTTAGAAAAAACTTCTCCCAATGGTAGTTTCTATCACCATTTCTATCCTAGGTGGCAATGATGTAGGATGGAAACTTTCTAGGAGGGTTTCTACATGTAGAAACTCTCATAGAAATTCTACTCTCTCTCATGACAATTATTGTTGGGTCCCACACCATTAAATTAGTCCTTTTACTATGTGACACATAGGATAGAAATGGAGAACCATTGGGGAGCATTTTTTGTATATGTACAATTTCTATGTAGAAACTCTTCCAACTAGGATAGAAATCTCCTTAAAGTACAATGCCAAGTAGGATAAGAACTCAATTTTAGAAATCACCATTGGAGATGGTCTAAGTATTTATTGAAATAACTTGCAGACGAAAGGAAATACAGTAAAGCTAAAGAATAAAGCAACTGGATTGTTCTTTTTGCATAACTAATCCTCTCTTCTCAATTCCTTTATATAGACAGGAATCAGTTTATGACTAACGACCGTTTGGGGATATTAAGACCATCTCCAATGGTGATTTCTAAAATTGAGTTCTTATCCTACTTGGCATTGTACTTTTAGGAGATTTCTATCCTAGTTGAAAGAGTTTCTACATAGAAATTATACACATACAAAAAATGCTCTCCAATGGTTCTCCATTTCTATCCTATGTGTCACATAGTAAAAGGACCAATTTAATGGTGTGGGGCCCAATAATAATTGTCATGAGAGATAGGAGAATTTCTATGAGAGTTTCTACATGTAGAAACCCTCAGAAAGTTTCCATCCTACATCATTGCCACCTAGGATAGAAATGGTGATAGAAACTACCATTGGGAGAAGTTTTTTCTAAAGTGGATTTCTTCCATAGAACTAGGGGAGATGGTCTAAGACCATCTCCAATGGTGATTTCTAAAATTGAGTTCTTATCCTACTTGACATTGTACTTTAAGGAGATTTCTATCCTAGTTGGAAGAGTTTCTACATAGAAATTATAGACATACAAAAATGGTCTCCAATGGTTCTCTATTTCTATCCTATGTGTCACATAGTAAAAGGACTAATTTAATGGTGTGGGGCCCAATAATAATTATCATGAGAGATAGGAGAATTTCTATGAGAGTTTCTACATGTAGAAACCCTCCTAGAAAGTTTCTATCCTACATCATTGCCACCTAGGATAGAAATGGTGATAGAAATCATCATTGGAAGAAGTTTTTTCTAAAATGGATTTCTTCCATAGAAATAGGGAAGATAAAAACCCCCATTGGAGATGGTCTAATAACCCAACTAATTAGTGATGATGTGTCACAATTAGTTGGGTGACCAGGCAACAAGTGGCCCAATCACAATACCACAACACAGTCAGCTAATTGTACTAGGCCTACTGCCAAATTTAAACAAAAGCAAAAGCGGGAAGACTGAGAACTTGATAATGGCTAAGGATACTCCCCTCCCTGTGCTCGACTCCACTGCAGGCTACATCACTTCTCCGATATGTTCTTCTTAGCAAGCTCCGGTGTGGTGAGTACAAGTAGGTCCCTAACATTCTCCTCCCCTTAATTTGACCTTGTCTCAAGGTCAAAGTAGGAAAAGTCTTTGAGAAATTGCTCATAAGGAACCCAAGTGGCAGAGCTCTCCTCACTGTCCTCCCAGTGCACTAGCTAATCGACCGCGGCTTTCCCTTTCCTATGAACCAGCCTCCTCTCCAAGATCCAGTGAGGTTCAAGAATGATTTCCTCGACACTAGATGGACTCCCTGTTGAATATTGATTCTTGTACTGATGTGTTTCTTCAATTGGGAGACATGAAAAGTCGGGTGGATTTGTGCTTCATTGGGTAGATCTAGTTTGTAGGCAACACTCCCTATTTTAGCTAGGACCTGGTATGGACCATAAAATTTGGGGGATAGCTTATGGGGCCTCCTCTGAGCGAGTGTGATCTGTCTGTAGGGCTGAACCTTCAAGTATACCCAGTCTCCCACCATGAATTCTCTTTCAGTGCGGTGGAGGTCAGCAAATTTCTTCATTCTTTCCTGAGCCACTAGCAAGTTGTCCTTCATGAGTTGTAAGGCATTGTCTCTGTGAGCTACCATCTCAGCTACTTCTGGATCTTTAGGACTATCAGGCACATAAGTAAGGAGGTTAGGAGGTGCTCTCCTATAAACGACCTCATAAGGGGTTACCTGGGTAGAAGAGTGCCAATTAGTGTTGAACGAGTACTCTGCCCACCCCAAATATTTGCTCCATTGCTTGGGTTTTTACTGCAAAAGCATCTTAGGTAGCCTTCTACTGCTTTGTTTGTGATCTCTGTTTGCCCGTCGGATTGAGGGTGGTAAGCAGTGTTGTACAACAATTCTGTGCCCTGTAGTTTGAAGAGTTCCGTCCAAAACAAACTGGTAAATATGGGGTCCCCATCAGAAACAATAGACTTTGGCATTCCATGCAGTTTACATACTCCCTCCATGAATACCTGAGCAACTGAACTAGCAGTGTAGGGGTGTGTTAAGGGGAATAGGTGGATGTACTTAGTCTGTTTACCACCACCATTATAGTTGTTTTGTTGTTGCTATTCGGCAGTCCTTCAATGAAATCCATGGAGAGGTCTTCCCAAATGAGATTAGGAATGGGTAGGGGTTCGAGGAGACCGGGGGTGATAAAGCTTCTCCTTTATTTCTTTGACAAACTTCACAGCCTTGGATGTAGTCCCTCACCATTCTTTTCATGCCCTTCCTCTGCAAAGTTTTGCTTGTGCCTGAGTGCCCTCCTACAACTGAGTTATGGTGCTCCTTTAACAAGGTCATCACAAAGGGGGAGTGGGGATCAGCTAAAAGTTTCTGTTTGTAGAAGAGTAGTCCATCTCTGAGGGCATACATGTTAGTATCCATCTTCCCAGCTTCCCATTTAGCCAACTTCTTCTGATAGTACAAGGAGTTACCCATCTATGTCTTGAATTGATCAAGCCATTCTGCTGATACTAATGTAAAGGCCTGTAGCTGACCCTCCTTTCTTCTAGACAGACTATCTGATGCACTGTTTTAAGTCCCTCTTTTGTACTCCACCTTGTAATTGAGCCCATGCAGTTTCATCATCCACTTATAATGTGCATCTAAGTGTAATTTTTGCTCTAACATGAACTTTAGGGCCTTGTGGTCAGTCTTGCATGCTCTCACTGTCATAGCATGATGGAACTGATTCCCAATAACACCTTCACTCAGGATGATATGCTTCTGGAGGACAATCGACATGTCCGACCTCTCTATTATACGGAGTATATCGATACCGTGAAGGTCGATCGCATTCTAGTCGACCCGGGATCTGCACTCGACATTATGCCGAAAACTTTGTTGGATGCACTTAAAATCCCAGTCCATAACCTCTCAACAACGATCACGACTATTCTGGAGTTCAATTCTGGAAGAAGTGAACCGCTGGGGAAGATTCGCCTCAAAGTCCAAATTGGCAATCTCCGTACGAAGGTCACCTTCTATGTGATTGACAATCACGTCTCCTACAACGTATTGTTAGGAAGGTCGTAGTTGTATGAATATAACATCGTGCCATCTACTCTCCATCAATGCTTCAAATATGTTGATGACAACGGAGAAGTACGGAAGGAAGTAGCTGATCTTAATCCCTTCCGAGGCATCGAGACATATTATACAGACTCCATAATGTATAAAGAAGAGTTCATGAAAGTCGTACTAGCTATGGACACCGAAAAAGACCGAAAAGAGAATCCGGACGAGCTCCTGGTTATTCCAGTTAAGGGAGGCACTTCTCGTCCCTCATCTTCTCAGACGCTGACCATCAATCTCTCTCCTTCCACCAAGTATCCTCCTGCTGAAAAAATGGAGCGTAGAGAGCTCACCTCTTCCGAGCCTCTTGTTATCGACCGAAAATGGGGGTGACTTGAGTGAATGAGACATAATGACAGTTGAGATAGTAACAGAATAGAGAAATTAGTAAGAGATTGAGAAAGAATTTGGGGAAGAACAGTTTGATATTGGTTGAAGAATGAAGTTGACAGGAAAGAGGAATTAGAAGAAGAATACAGAAATCACAATCATTGCTTACATTGTTCTCCTTCCTACAGTTATTTATAGGTAGTTGCTAAAGGCCTGACAAGACTACTAACAGAATGGAGCTAATTGGTGCTGACGTGGCTGATTGGGCTGACCTGGCTAACTGCCAACAGCCTGTAATCTCTACTGATACTGCTACCTACTGATACCTGCAGTATGTTATTGAATTGGGATGTATCATGATTCTTGACTGGTTGGTGAAGTTTGTTTTTATTCTTATTTACTACTTCTAGGAGTTTGCTCAGTCAATCGATTTCTCGATTTCTAGAGTTTTGGAGCGATTTTTTTATTCGAATTCTAGGTTTGTGGTGTTCGGTTGCCATTCAACTGTGATTCTTGACTTGTTGGTGAGTTTTATTGAAGTTCTTGGTTTGTGGTGTTCAGTTGACATTCAACTGTGATTCTTGACTGGTTGTTAAAGCTTATCTAAAATTCTTATTTACTACTGCTTATTTGCTCAATTGGAATTTTAGGTTTCTGGTGTTCGGTTGGCATTCAACTGTGGTTCTTGACTGGTTTGTCAATTTTGTTGAAGATTCTTATCTACTACTGCTTAGAATTTGCTCAATCGATCGTTTTTGTCAAATTATAAGGTATTGAAGTTTCTTGGAATTACAGGGTTTGTGGTCTTCTACTGAGGTTCAACTGTCATTCTTGGTTCTTGACTGGTTGGTGAACTTTCATGGAATTAATTAATGCTTAGAATCTGCTCAATCGTTCAATTTCTGGAGTTATAGGGTTTCAGTGTGTTCTTCAATTTGATTCAAGGGTCTTTGGTCTTCAACTGACTTTCACCTGTCATTCATGATTATTGACCGGTTGGTGAAGTTTCTTGAAGTTCTTAATACTGCTAAGAATTTGCTCAATTGATCAATTTCTCTAATTCTAAGGTTTTGAAGTGATCTTCAATTTGGTCTTTAGGGCTTTTGGTATTCAACCGATGTTCAACTGTCGTTCTTGACTGGTTGGTGAAGATTGATTTTGAAGGTTGGATGAAGTGATGGTAGTCAGAGTTGGAGGAATGGAGAAAGACAGAGAAGCACAGGATTCCGAAACAGGGGCAACAGACGAATTTGGTGTTTCTTCTGACCTGAGAGTCAATGTACCACCGACTTCGTTGGGTTCTAGCTTTCATGGATCAGACGAGTTTGGGTTCTGGGAAGCACCTCGGCCCGGTCTATTTTTCTTGCTTACTTTGAGATTCAAAAATTAGGTATTTCTTTACAAGTTTGGTTTTGGCAATAATTGGCATGGATTTGTATCAGTTTGTCAGTAGGAAGGTTAATTTACTTGTTCATACCTTCTTGAACCTATGCGAAATAGGGGTCTTCCTTTCTTGTTACTACTAGTTTCTAGTCCTTTTACTATCGTACCGGAAGTTATTCCACTCATTACTTGATGCAAACAAATATTGGATTATTTGTCTTTTGATGACTCTTCTACATACTTTGATAAGCCAATGATTTTTTCTTACTTCAGATTTTGGTTAACAACCATGTTAACTGATTATGATAGATCTGCAGTATTTTCCTTTTTGTACTACCTTGACACAACACGAGCTTGAAAGAGATTATAGAATCACTTTTCTTTTATTTGGGTTAAAAATAATCACATATTTTTGCCCTTTTTGATCCTACTGTCCATGTGAATTCAAATCATAAAACATAAAAAAATAATTAAAAAAATAAAAAAAATCATAGCACTTTTAGGGTTATTGGAATATGTTTGACAGTGGGGGGGGGGGGGGGGGGGGGGGGGGGGGGTGGGATTGATGTAGGGCTGCAAACGAGCCAAGCTTTTGTAAGCTTGAGCTTGGCTTGACTAGAATTAATCGAGCTCAAGCTCGAGCTTGATAAAATTTTATTTTAGAGCTTGAGTTTGGCTCGAGCTTGTTTATATTAAGCTTGAGCTTGGCTTGGTTTGAGCTTGAGCTTGGCTTAATAAATAAGCTTGATTCAAGCTTGATAAACAAGCTCGATACGCTCAAAATCAAGCTTGTTAACCCGCTCAACTTTATTTCAAGCTCATTAAGCTTGATTTCAAGCTTAACGAGCTTGATTTCAATCTAGTTAGGTTTGAATTCAAGTACATGTAATATTAACAATTTATTTAAAAAAGTTCCTTAATATCAATTATTAAGGACATATAAGTATATAACGCACAAATATATATAAAATTAGAATTTAATAAAGAACAAACGAGCTTCTAAACGAACTCCTAAACGAGCTCTTAAACGAGTCGAGTACTTCTAAGCTTGAGCTTGGCTCGTTTATTAAACGAGCTCGAAAATGAAGCTTGAGCTCAGCTTGTTTAGTAAACGAACCGAGCTCAAACGAGCTTTTATCAAGCCGAGCTTCGAGCAGCTCGCGAACGACTTGGCTCATTTGCAGCCCTAGGTTGATGGTTGCGATACACTACTCTTGATATCTATGTAACTTCGTTGTGTTACTACCTTGACACAACACAGGCTTCAAAGAGATTATAGAATCACTTTTCTTTTATTCTTTTCTTTTATTTGGGTTAAAAACAATCACATATTTTTGCCTTTTTGATCCTACTGTCCATGTGAATTCAAATCATATCACTTTTAGGGTTATCGGAATATGTTTGATGGTGGGGGAGTTGTTTTCGGGGGTCACTTAGAAACTGGACCTCCTGCTTGGTTTCTACCACCGCTCTTCCAGTTTGTGCCGGTTCACATTTTGATCTTATTCTATAACATGGTTCTTAGTGGCGCTGGTGCTGAGTACACAGAGATCCTGAATTGCCATAGTTTTGCTGATTTTTTGATATTTATTGAAATTTTCGGTCAAAAATAACAGCTTCTGTCAGTCAGTGTTCTGATATTAGCATACTAGCCACACTAAGAATAATGCTATGTAGTATGGGCAATATCCCATCAAAACCTTTGTCATTCTCGATCATGACAAGAGTCTAGTCTCTTATCAGTTGTTGTTTGAGAATCACCAGCTAGCCACAACGCAGATCCAGGCCGCCTTGTGGTTACGTTCATATAGTATATGAGACTTATCTGACCCTAGTGATAGAGGGTCAAATGGGGTCATCCCCGGTCTAATTTTGCAGTCTTGTACATCAAGAATTAGTGTAGTCCTGTACATCCCAGATGTTAAGTACTCTTAATTTTCTCTCCTTTTATACAGTTTACATAGTTCCAAGCCTCGCTAGGTTGGATAAATTACATAAATCTAACATTGGAGAAGCAGGGATTCAATTTGGCTGGTAGAACTTTTATTAGCAGCATATAATTAATCCTCTTGAATTATCCTTCCGAGTCCGGTCTCTCATTTTTTTGCTATGTTTTTAGATCCCTTCATATTAGTAATTATTTACTACATTTACACTACCCAGTACTACATGTCCATGTTGCCCATAAGTAGCCCATGAACAAGGGACCTTTACAACTGAGAGATATAGTTAGGGTATTTTCTATGGGAACCAAGGTTTATTGTATACAAGTTGTCCATGACCATGCAAATGTGTATGCTCTAATCTATGAAACATATAATGTATAGTAATGGAAACTGAAATGGATGCAATGCAATCTCTATTCATGCTTCTCATTTCTCGAGCCACCGCTCGTTACACAATCCCGTTTCAGGGTTATCACATCTGTCAACCCATCGGGCCCAATTCGTTTCCAATCACTCAATGGTTCCAAACCATTTCTCTAACGCTTTTTCCATAAAATCTCAGAATACAATACACATAAATTACACACAATGAAGTGTCAACTACTTCATTCTCATGCATACGTGCACCTACAGTTACATTATTAGTTCAATCTCGATACAATTCTCTGATTTAATGGTAGGTTCGTTGATCATTACAACTTACTTGTAACCGAACATTCAATATAGTGAGTTCTAATTAACAGCTCATCCCAATTCACCAGTAGTCTTATAATTCTAGTGTTTCAATCAACAAACATTAGAGCATACAGTACATCTTTTTTATTTCGGTTCTTTTTATTATGGTATCATTAATCGTAGGGACTTGGCAAAGGAGAGTAAATAGAGTTCTTTTATAAGGAGTGAAGATAAAGAAAAAAGGATCAAAGTTACTCACCAATCAGAATAATGCCGAGAGAGAGGAAATTGTTTGCAACGATCAAGCCTCGCCTTATGGATGCAGCAGAGCGAAAGGAATGGGAAGGGTATCAACTCATTTGTCCCGATCATAGATGTCAAACAATTTTCCAAAACCGACTAGGTTGTTCAAGCCAACAAACCAACATACAACATTCAAGCTAACACCAAGGAACAATCATGCCCCAAAATCTCCTACACAACACTTGACAGCACCGACTCAAAACTAGTCTTCATTATTGAACCACGATGTCAACAAAATTCATTAAAACGATTCACCCCAATGCACGAGGCACTACGATGAGAGCAGTAACAATCCATGTTTGTCCAACTTCACAGGAGCCATGTATTATTTATTTGATGATATCCAGTAATGACATTAGAACTCGGTAATGACGTTAGAACTCACTGATTAGTTTGCAACTATCAAACAAAAAGCTTCTTCTTCTTCTTCTTTTTTTTTTTTTTTTGAAACAAATACTAAGCTTTTATTCAAATCTCATTTCCAGATGATACATGTTTATTAGCTTCTTTTGCAAGAAGCTGTAGAATACATAGCGGAGGAGAGCTCAAGTGAAAATCTTTAGCACCTGTTGCATGCTGAAGAATATTCGTAGCCACTAAGTGAGCTACTTCATTTCCTTCCCTTCTGATAAATGAGAAATCGAAGTTCTTCCCCGCCCATCATATATCCTCTTTTATATCTTGGACTAGATTATATAATCTCCATGGGATGAGGTCTTTTTCTCCCGTAATAATACGATGAGCGGTGAGCGAGTCTCCCTCTATTGTGAAGTTTCTAGCATCAAGTTGGCTGGCCAGTTGCACTCCCACTCGGATAGCCATGAGTTCCGAAGCTAGACTTATGTCCTCCTCAGTTGTGAGTGCTGCCGGGAATGTACGAGCTTTGCCTGCCACAAATTAAACAAAAGCATTAGAACTGTATATATAGCTTATACGTAAACTGTGTGATTTTGTATGCCATTTATACGTAAAATTTATGTAAATCCTTATGTTACTGATGTTGCGCGGTTAAGAAACATATGAAAAATGAACATTTGAAATGAAATATTGAGATGAAAGGATCATTTTGCATTAAAAGAGAGAATGAAAAATGAGCAGAACCATAGAATGCATGTTGAAGGTGGCATCGATCGAGTATAATGGGAGAAAATCATTTTAGATTGTTTTGATGTGTGCAAGAAGACCAATAGATGCATCAGTTTGGAGTGATAGGGTATTAAAAGTCATGGTGCCTAAGGTCCGGTCCGGGCCGGCCCACGGGCCGAATTCGGCGGGCCAGACCGGGCTCGGGCCGGTCCAGGACCGGCACTTAGGTCCAAACGGGCCGGGCCGGGCCTTGGTCGGTTCGGGCCGGTTGGGGCCGGTTGAACAGGGCCGGCCCGATTTTGATGGGTTTTTTTTTTTTTCCTTAATTTATTTAACTTTTTTTTGTTAATTTTTTTTTAAAAAAATTTGTAATTTATTTTTTTGCTAAATTATTTAATTTTCCTTAATTTATTTAACTTTTTTTTTTGTTAAATTTTTTTTCAAAAAAAATTTGTAATTTATTATTTTTGCTAAATTATTTAATTTTCCTTACTTTATTTAACTTTTTTTTGTTAAAAGGAATTGTCAAAAAAAATTTGTAATATATTTTTTTTGCTAAATTATTTAATTTTCCTTACTTTATTTAACTTTCTTTTGTTAAATTATTTTCAAAAAAAATTTGTAATTTAATTTTGAAAAAAATGGTAAAAGTAAAAAAAATATTTCTCCCTCTTCCTTTATCCGGGATTGGGACCGGCAAATGCTTGCTTGGCATAGGCGGAGTTAAAAATGTTTTTTTTTTTTTTAAAATTAAAAAATAGTTTTTGAAAGTATAAGTTAAAATTTGAAATGTATAAGTTAAAATTTAAAAGTATAAGTTAAAATTGAAATATTTTAAGTATAAAAGTATAAGTTTAAATGTACATACCTAATACCTTGCACCGTAGCCTCATTGTTGTTCGCCTTCATGCAGTGAAAGCGATTCCAAATTCAGCTCGTGGATATCATGATCTTCTTCATCTTTCTGGTTTTGGGTTCTTTTATCGGCTTTCATCCAATCTTGTACGCACACTAGTGCTTCCAAGATATCGGACTTCAAGCGGCTCCTCCTATCGCTCAACATCCTTGAACTTGCACTAAAACATGATTCCGATGCTACCGTAGACACCGGGACCATCAGTAGATCACGTGCTATTGTAGAAAGAATAGGAAATCTCTTGTCGTGTCTCTTCCACCATTCTAAAACGGCGAAGTGATCTGGAGTCATCTTCGTCTTGATAAGAATTAAGGTAAAGAGACAACTCTTGAGTAGGTTGGGAAGATTGTTTTGTTTATTCCTTTGTAGTATGCGACCGGCTGCTGATAGCTTAGACGCCAAGCGGAGCTACTACTAGCCCCTCCTGAGTTGGTCGGGTCGACGTTGCTCCTTCTTCGTACAGTATAACTAATATGTCCAACGCAACTTAACTTCTAGTTTCATGTCAGTAACATCTATACCCATATATTCTCCATATCCATCTAATAAAACCTCTACGCCATCCAATTTGATTGTAGGATCAAATATGGAAGCCAAACAATATATGTAAGCCCCTGTTTTTCAAATTTTATTTTAATTAGTGTTAATTATTTTTTAATGTCAATTTTAGCCTTAAAATAATTTTAGATTTTAGGAATTTTTCTAGAATTTTTAATGATTTTTAAATGAGTTTTAAAATACAAAAATATTAATTTGTAATTTTCTAAATTGTTTTAATAGGGTTTTGTAATTTTTAGAATTTTTTATATCATTATGTAATTTATTAATTTGTTAATATATCAGTTTGCAAATTGTAAATTGATTTTATTTCATTTATGCAAATTATTAATTACACTTACCTACTGTTAGGACCTGTTTGTAATATCCTAAACTACCAGGGGCCTAAGTGTAAACCCTACCCCCCCCCCCCCCCACGATCTCTTCCTCTGGCTCACCCACCCCGACGACGCCACGCCGACGACGACCCGCGTTTTCCGGCCGACCTAGCCCCGTTCGACCGACTCTAAGCCCCTATAAATGGTCCCCTCACTCACCCCGACTCAACCCCATCACCTCGACCACCATCGACGCCCCTAGCTCCGCCCTTCCCAAAAAACCCTAACCGGAACCCTAACCCCGACGAACTCCCCGTCCAGCCTCCCCAGTCGACGTCGTCGCATTCGACGACCACCATTCGACGCGCCGGCCAAGGCGAACGCGTCGCCACCCGAGCGCCGCCGTCCCGACGCCTTCTCCGCCGTCCACGACTCTCGAAACCCCCATCAACCGTCGGGCACGTAAGTAACAGGACTCGAATCGTGTCTTGCGTGTCTCGTTTTCACGCACGAGACTCGCCAGGCACTACAACAGAAAAGTGTTTTAACGGCACTCGAAAAGTGTCGTTAATGACTTTCCATGGCACTTTTTTGGTGCAGTCTAGAGGGGGTGTCATAGAAAGTTTTTAGCTTTCAACGACACTCTGTAAGTGTCATATAATATCTTTACGATGACATTTATTTGATGTCGTCTAATGCTCTTTCCACGACACTTTACTGATGTCATTTTAGTCTGCTTCGATGACAGTTCATAAATGTCATTGACTGTACGACACTTAATAGGTGTCATGTAAATCATTCTATGACATTTAATAAATGTTGATATTTGCAATGACACCTTTTTTGTGCCATCTAAATGACAGAGGATAAACACTTTCATGACATTTTGCAGGTGTCATCTTAACATGTTTCAATGTCATTTAATAAGTGTCATCGAAATTACTACACCTGAGAAATGTCATCTAAAATTGCTCAATGACAAATAAATGTCATGAATATTATTCATGGCACTTTTATGTATCATAAAACCGAGTTCAATGACAGATTTCAAAAATATCATCATTATATATATATATATATATATATATATATAATATATATATATATATATATACACCAACACCAAAACCAACCATGTTCACATATAATTAAACCATGTTCACGTACAAATAAGTAACCAAAACCAACCAACCATGTTCACATATAATTAAACCATGTTCACGTACAAATAAGTAACCAAACCAACCATGTTCCAAATAAGTAACCAAAATCAACCATGTTCATAAAGTCTACTACATAATATAGGATTCAATTTGTTTAAGACTAACAAAGTCGATTAATATATATGTAAGAGTCCTACTAGTAACTTCTTAGCGTCCTCATTCTTCGGATTAGAATCATGCCTTGAGAACCACATTAGATGGACAAAAGTGATTTTCTGTCATAAATAACCTAAAAGAAATAAGAAAAGATTCAACTCATAAGTCTTTAAATGAAATTGCAAGGAATCTGAAAGAAAGTAAGCATCTTACATCTACAGCTTCCCTAGCAGTCATGTTAACAAGAGGATCATTTTTCCTGAAAAAAGAATAATAATGAGTGGATGATGATAACATAAAAAATAATGAATATTAATGCACTAAATAAGGTCCAATAAACAAAAGTAGGATCATGTACTAAAATAGGACTATCATCCAAGCAAAACAGACCATTAAGCTACTTAATAACAATTTGTCCACGTACTCTTACAGACACATCAGTGTTTTATTTCCCTTCAAGCATGTTTTTAAAACTACAAACTGGCCTTACTGGCCCTTGAATCAATACTGCCAGAGCACTACCCTCCAAGTTCCCTGGGCAGAAAAGGGTCTATACAAAGAAATATGATGACAGAATGCTAAAGGAAAGCACATTCATCACTAAGCAAAAAGATGAGATACAAAAACCTGAGTTGATCCTGAACAAAAACCTGGATATGTATACAGGTTGTTCATAAACCTGAGGATACAGGTTGATTCAATGACCAGTATACACAAAAACCTGAGATAAATCCCTGAACAGAAAGTCCAGTGCCAACATAAACTTCTCAGTGAAACCTGAGTTGTTTACAATGAAACTTGAGGTAGTGTTCAAGTTAAACTTGAACTCTAATCACATAAAAGATGGTTAAACCATATTAGGCTATACAGGATTTACCCAAAACATTTCACTCTCATTCCTGGACAGGACAGTCCATTTCAACAGGGTTCAGTCCAGCTTATACAACATTAGTCATCATTCCTAAACTAAGCTTTCACTCACTGATCTGCCAGGGAGGGTTAACCATCAGTCCAAATGTGAAAGTCATGAATCATGTCAATATGTACTCAATGTTATATCACAGGTTTTAGGAATGCCTAAACAGAAGTTCCTGTCTTGGTCTTTAATATTCCAAACAGTCTAATATCAGGACAACCTATAATAGAGATTAGTTCTGATAAGAACATGTTGGTTCATATCAGTAAAGGGTGGAAATGATTTCAATGCTAATTTAATCCTTCTGTTAACTGGACAGTCCTGAATTTCAACAAGGTACACACAGTTCAGTACCCAGTCTCATTCCAATTCTCTGTTAGGATATAGTGCAAGCCTGTCAATTAGAGGGTAATTTCTTACTGTCAACCAGGAAATGAAATGAATCAGGTTCAGATTTGAACCAAATCCAAACCTGGAAATATCCTGACCAACCTGAAATGACATGCCAACATCATACCTTAACTCATATCACTGGTATGAGCAACCCAGTCCATTCAATTGACTTAGGACTGAATATCACAGTCCAGGAATTAAATATCAGTCCAGGAAATAGATATCAGTCCTATATTAAGTCACAACAGTCCTATCCACAATATTAGTTACCTGCTAAAATGCCCAATACAACCTTAGGTGACCAGTTTGCAAAGGATTGGTACAGTCAGTTTCCAATAGGAACTGATTTGTAAACAACTGTCATTTGGAATGATGGAAGGACTTGGACTAACACACAAACAGGCTATCCCAGGATCGAGTTAAGTCCTAGCCAACCAAGACTAATCTGAAATCTGCAATAATTAGTAATTCCTAGATATTTCTTAACAGGATTGTCATAAATTCCTAACAATCTAACATGCCCTCTCCTCTGTATTGGCTAGCTTATATGTTATGAACCAATCAGGAATTCCTTTGAGAGGAAGCTGTTCGTTTACACAACATTCCCAGGATTACACAGGTTGCAATTCCTCTTAACTGGCCTTGGTATTACCTTCTTGTGTGAGTGTCATGTTCAAGTAATGTGCAATTCCTCTATTTCCAGGATTACACAGGTTGAACTAGAGATTTTGAGTATCCTGTTCAAGTAATGTGCAATTCCTCTGTTCAAGTAATGTGCAATTCCTCTGTTCAAGTAATGTGCAATTCCTCTATTTCCAGTATTACCTTCTTGTGTGAGTGTCCTGTTCAAGTAATGTGCAATTCCTCTTGTGTGAGTGTCCTTCTTGTGTGAGTGTCCTGTTTAAGTCTTAAGCTGTTAGTTTACACAACATTCCCAGGATTACACAGGTTGCAATTCCTCTTAACATGTTGCAATTCCTCTTAACTGGCCTTGGGATTACACAGGTTGCAATTCCTCTTGCTGGTGTATTCCAATATAATGTTGCAGAGAAAAATCAGCATCAGATAATTATTAGCTCCATCATGTTTGAACTAGAGATTTTGATTTTTAACATAAACTTTGTCAAATATTACACTTGAAGAGCATATAAAATTGTATCTCCCAATCCTTAGTTTTGCCCATGTTGAGTAATGTGGAAAAAGAGAAAATCAGCATGAGATAATTAAACCAGAGGAACATACAAGTGTATCTAGTCCTCAGATAATTATTAGCTCCGTCATCTCTCCCAAAGGTTATAAATCTTGAGGTATATATATGGAAGCATAACAAAACAAAAAGAAAATGGCATCTGTCACATTTCTCTTTGTCATCTCCCCAAACCCTCTTTGGTGAGATTATAGTGTAGTAGTTAAAGATCCTTCTTATGCTGAAGACACAAAAGCAAAAAGAAAACCTGAGGATTCAATGAGTATACACAAAAGAAAACCTGAGGATTCAATGAGTATACACAAAAGAAAACCTGAGTATACACAAAATAGAAGTTGTTCAAAAAGATGGATATGTATACACAAAAGAAAACCTGAGGATTCAATGAGTTGTTCCAATAGTTGTCAACATACAATAAATAACTGCCTCAGTTGTATATATGGCTGCATTTGGCTCAGGAAGAAAGGACCACTGTCAGATGAATTTTCATTTGCAAATATTTGTTCAATGAATTTTCTTGAGTGTCCTGCTCTTAATATCAATCTCAATTGATCAAGTAAACTTGTTGGGTCATCTGTCAGATTTCAATTTCATTAGACAACAAAGATCAAAACATGCCTATGGCCACTGGACATATATGAAAAAGGAGCTATCCTGGAAAGTCCCAAGGGCAGGGTTAGGGCTTAGGTTTCTTGAGTCTAGTGCCTGTCCCATCTGATTTCCTGGTCACAAAAAATATTAGCGCCAACATGATATTGCTCAATGGCATTTCGAGGAATTGCATGAATCAACCAGATGGAGCAACGAAGTTCAAAAGGACCATCTTGTAAGCAAGATGTAGACAGTAGGAGCCAAGGTTTTAAAAAGCGGGCAGGGAGCAGGCCACAAGAAGCGAGATGCAAATTGTCAAACAAGTGTGCAAATAATATATTCCCCCCCCCCCACACACACATGTATATATATTCATTAGACTTATTAGTACCAGAAAGTTACCAAATATAAAAAAAAGAATATTAAATCAAAAACATAAAAAAAATGAAAACGAAGTATCAGTACCCTTCTATATAAATAATAGAATTGAGTTAATGTTAAACATACTTTTAATAATTCAATTACCTGAATCTCTTCAAAACTAATATACTTGTGTGGCCACGCAATTGTACTTCCTATAGCATCTTCAAGGGTGAAAAATTCTCTTGAGGCTCGAAACAAAGTAACTTCTGGAACTAAAACTTCCTTAACCCAAACTTTGTAGCAATCAGGTCCAAGTATAACACGATGTACCATTGATTTAGAATCTGTAGCTGCAATTTCTGCCTTTGCCACCACCTGCCCTGAGGCAGTCCAATTTAACAGGTTGCACTTTGCATTCATAAGGTTTGTAGTAGCACTAGCATTCACACTCTCAGGACGGGACTATAATGAAACAAGAAGATAAAAGTAAATTTAATGTTTAGTGTTAAATTTCAATAGCATTATCTAGTATACCTGCCGACTTGAGGGAGATGGCAACGCTCTTCCATTACTAGACTCTCCTGGAAACTGTACAACAATTTCATAACTTTAGTTTTTTTGAATCTCAAGACTGCATAGTTTTTAGAAAAACAATAGAGTTGATGATGGCATTATACAACTTACCATGTCTGGCCTAAGCTCTTTTAGAATTTTGTACGTAAGTTCTTGAGTTTTGCGAACTTCACTTAACTCATTCATAACAGATTGCATCAACAATTTATTTTGTAATTGGCCCTCTACCTTAGATGGGGTAACTCCAAATCCAAGACCTCTAACAGAACCTGAGCGTTCTGGACCAAAATATTTACTCACTGGATCCTCATTTATGGAGATCGAATGCCCACCATCTAGAACCTCCTTATATTTTTCCATTTCCGACTAGAAAATAAATGTTATTAGCATATTTAGGAAATCATTAAAAATAGAATAATAATGAATTTTAAATAAATAAATTTTAATCACATACAATTGCCTTCTCTGCCTCAGCATTGATCGGTTCTCCACTCTTCTCTCCCTTCCTTTTCTTATGTCCTTCAATCCATAAGTCCACCCTCGATATAGATTTTCCTTTGTTCTCATTTTTCTAACAAAAATCGAATGACAAAATGATCGAAATCTATCATGTTTATTACATGCAAGAGAATTTTAAAGATACGTGAATTAAAAACAAGCACAAGTTATACCCATTCATGCTCATATCTTGCATAACCTTTCCGGCTCAGAGTGTATGGCATCGTTTGTTTTGCCCTTGCAGTCTGCTTTGTTTGACTTAATTCCTACACAAATTAAGAAAATGCTTAATTACAACTCTAATATAATGCATATCATTAAAAAAACACTTAACCTTAAAATTTACCTTAAATTCATCTGAGGTGCGAATTTTTACAAATTCATCCCACTGGCGGTCTGTAGGTTCATTCGGTTTGAGGAAGGTGATACGTCGAGATACATCCACACCATCATCTACAACTTTCCTTATACTTTGTGTTAGAGATGATTTCCAATTTCGCCACAACTTTCCCATCAACCGCAGGATGAACTTCTTGTAACAATCCTCAATAACATATTTTTGCTACGTTTACAAGTAAAATCAAGGATAAGTAATTTTACTAAATGTTTTACAAGAAGCAACAATAATAAAATACATAAACAAAGTACATACCATCATCAAATCCCACAACTTTTCTTTGATTCTCTTATCCACGTTGTGCCAGGTATTTATATTTATTGGAACATTCTCTCGAGCAAGACATCCAACAGTTGTACTGAATCTAACTGATTGTTTTCCCACAGGTTGCCCATATTCATTCCACTCAATCGTCGTACGGTTCTTTTCACCAACTGCAACAACGGGGACCTTTGTTTTTCCTCTGGTTGTTTTTTTTTTACCTCCAGTATTATTTTCTTCTGATGAAGAATCAGCATTCTCATCAGAACTATCATGAGGTAACCTAGATAAAGGTGGGCTATCATAAATGACACGTGATGTTTTCTTCGACATATCTCTGTAATTAAAAAAGATAAATGAAATCAGTATCAACATTAACTATTATGCAGTTTATGTAAAAAAGAATGTAACAAAGTACATTCAATACAATAGTGAATAACATGTAAAAAATCAAACTGACTAAAAACATAGCCCTCCCTAGAATTGCCAAGATGAGTGGAACTTATGTACAGAAGAATAGAGGATGGTGGGGCTTTCTTCTGTACATTTTGTTCTTTCAACAAGTTTACTTGAACTAATTCTGTAAGGCTGCCCATTTATTTCTCCCATTGTTCATGCAATCTATATTATTTTCCTATTTCCCAGTGATGACACTTCATCTCTTTATACAAATACTCTTACAATGTACACTTTTTGGTTTGACTCTATATTGTTTAAGCCTATTTTGGTGGGGTGTGTGGTGTTTGGTCATCCAGGGATCAGTACCAGATCATAGTACACGTTCCAAGAATATATTTTTATATATTCCTCTTTATACACATCTAATTCTTACTTTGGTTTTGTGATCCTTCAATACGACAAAATCGCAATCACCAACTGATTACCTGGGCTATCATTCTAAATATTTGTTCAATGAATTTTCTTGAGTGTCCTGCTCTTAATATCAATCTCAATTGATCAAGTAAACTTGTTGGGTCATCTGTCAGATTTCAATTTCATTAGACAACAAAGATATATGGGCTTTCTTCTGTACATTTTGTTCTTTCAACAAGTTTACTTGAACAAAGATCTCAATTGATCAAGTTTACCTGGGCTATCATTTTGTTCTTCAGCACAGAACTAATTCTGTAAGGCTGGGTAAATATTATTGAATATATAGTATAAACATAGAAATTAATTAGAAAGTAGAAAGTCTTGTCATGCACAGAACTAAGAAAGTAGAAATTAACAAAGAAAATAAACACATTATTGAGTAGAAAGTAGAAATTAGCATATTGTGTAAAGATGAAATAATTGGCACACAAGTTGATTCAAACATAATTGGCACACAAGTTGATTGGCACACAAGTTGAATGTACGTTACTCTACCATCAAGCAAATGAATGTACGTTACTCTACCATCAAGTAAATGAATGGAGAAGCAAATGAATGTACGTTACTCTACCATCAAGTACTAGAAGGAAAACAAATTTCATTGAATTAGTATATAATATTGAAGCTTTGACAGATGAAATAATTGGCACACAAGTTGATTCAAACATAGCAAAGATTCGGAGAGTGAACATAGGATGCCACATCTATTCAAACATAGCAAACATTTGGAGAATGCTGATTCATAAAATGAGGTTCCTGTATCAGAATGAGTTTTTTTCCAACATTTGGAGAATGCTGATTCAATGCTACTACGATGAGTTTTTTTCCAGCAATATAGTATTGCTTTTTCATAAAATGAGGTTCCTGTATCAGAATGACATATGGGAGTAGGAACAACTATTGTGTGTACACATTAAGGTGTCAGTAACCAGTCATAGCATTGCCCAATATCCGATCACTCTATTTTGTAAAGTATCTAAAGCTGAAGGGTACTCTATCGTAAGTAACAAGGAAATCCAAAGCCTGAAGTTATTGAAGGATGTGATATGTATGCTTTCTACTCAGTAAGAAATATTAGTCTTGCCTACTTCTAAAACTTAAATATTTATCGATAGTATTCGGATGCATGATGGAATAATATGTAACAACTATAGCCATTAGCCAACTCAAGGCTTTGATATGACATTTTGTTGTATCTATGAATTTGTATATGGCCTGTTGATTAAATTTGTTAGCAATTAACCATAAAGTCAGGAGCCTGGTAGCTAAAAAAGGAAACATATAGTACACACAGTATCAGGGAGGAAAAAGGAAACATATAGTGATGCCCAACATGTGCCAAATAGAACCTACATTATGAACACCATATCCAAGTTTCTAAAAGTTAAACAGTAATTCAATTTGACTAATAAACTTAAGCAAATATAAAGGAAGGCTGCTTTAAGCCATATTTGTCCAAGATACAAAAAAACAAAAGACAAATACTTCAAAAAAATCTCTAATTCATCACAAGAAGTCCTTCACAATTCTTCCTCTTGTACAGCTCATCACCACCTCTATGGTCTATCTCAAGTGCAGAAACATCTTGCGGGCAATATGATGTATAAACACTTTCATCAAAGGTAGCCAAGTCATGAAAGCCTCGTGGTGGTGCCTTTAATACTACATGCCAATTTGATCTTTCACTTTCTCTGGAGTAAAATACTTGCTTTGCTTGTGATGCAAGAATGAATGGATCCCTTTCAAATTTATTTAATCCTTCATGAAGATTAACTAAAGTGAATCCATGCTCCTTCTTTATACCACTAACAATGTTGGCCCAATCACAATGAAAAACAGGAATTCGAAATGTGTTAAAGTCCAATAACAAAATATCCCTTATAACTCCATAGTAAGAAACATTTGCAACAACTTGTGTTGTGTCTCTGGCACTGGATCTACATATAGTCTCAGCTTCTATATAGACACCATAATCTTGAGTGGATCGCTCAATTTCTGTTGTGTGAAAGCGTTTTCCATTGATCACATAACCCAAGTATGACATTGCAACACATCTAGGCCCTTGCACAAGCCATCTAAGTGTATCCGACATTGTGCTCGCTGCACTTTCAAGATTAATCTGCAAAACATAACTGATATTAAAAGCTACACCTTATATATATATATATATATATATATATATATATATATATATATATATATATATATATGCACAAACATATATCTCTGACCTTCTCTGACATCCATGAAATGAATGTTTCTAAATGCCTCTTCTGCAGCAAATTATTATCCCGTAACAAACGCCTATCAGTACGTTTAACTCCTCCATGTGTTCTCTAATAATGACATCAAAGTTTATATAGTTACTCATACATACATATACACACATATAGCTAGAAAATCTCAATCAAACTTCTGCTATTGGAATGTGCTGGTAGTATACTCACGAAATATAGGGTTCAACTTCTGCACTGTTTAGAAGAACATAAAGATGAACTGCCTTCAACATTTCACTTGACATGGTAATTACTTTTCCTTTTGAAATTGGACGTCCCTCTATAATTGCATCATCCTCAAAATCTTCATTGCGGTTTAATTTTGTGCCTAAAGCTGCTGCTTGTGGCATGTATTCACTACAAAATCTCACACACTCATCCACTAGATAGCATTCGGCTATGCATCCTTCTGGACGAGCACGATTTCTAACAAATCCCTTAAGATATTTCATAAATCTGTTGCAGGTTAACACACAAAACTTAGATTTAATAACCTGATTTAAATTTATGTTGAATAATCTATAAACCCTAAAAATGTAACAAGGTTCTATTACA
This sequence comes from Iris pallida, assembly GCA_029216955.1. Lineage (NCBI taxonomy): Eukaryota > Viridiplantae > Streptophyta > Magnoliopsida > Asparagales > Iridaceae > Iris > Iris pallida. Next base: position 2,128,795 of record JANAVB010024995.1, read on the forward strand.
TACCTCTCAAAAGGGTACATCCATCGATAATGCACCGGTCCGCATAATCTAGCCTCCCTTCCTAAATGTATTTTCAGGTGAACCATGATATCAAAAAAAGCTGGAGGAAAGTATCTTTCCAACATGCATATAGTTTCCACAATTTCATCCTCTAATACTTCCAATTTATTTTTGTCAATCACTCTTTGACAGAGTTCATTAAAAAATGAACACAAACGAAGATTGTGTTCCTTGGTCCCTCTGGAAGAAGTCCTTTTAAAGCAACTGACAATAATTGTTGCATTAAAACATGATAATCATGAGACTTGAGACCAATAATCTTGCATTCTTCAAGCTTGACACAACTGCTAATATTTGAACTATAACCATCAGGTAACTTCAAATCAAACAATCTCTTACAAAAGATTTGCTTCTCAGCTTTTGATAGTGTGTAAGGTGCTGGCGGAAGAAAAAAATCTTTGCCCTCTTGGTTCTGCATATAAGTCATGCCTAATGTTCATGTCTGCTAAATCTCCACGAGACTGTAATCCATCCTTCGTATGTCCTTTAATATTCAATAGTGTTCCTAAAATGCTTTGGCAAACATTCTTCTCAATATGCATCACATCCAAGTTGTGACGCAACGGTATAGCCTGTGATACAATAAAAAATAGACTAAGTTCCTAAAAAAATTAAGCTATTATAATAGAACTAACTAAAAAATGAGTATTATAGTGAAAAATAATTTACCTCCCAATATGGTAGTTGAAAAAATATTGACTTCTTTTTCCACATTTTAGGAGGATCGTTGTTCTTTCTTTTCTTTTTCTTGCTCTTTCCCCACACATTTGAACTTCATTTACAGCACTTAAAATTTCATTGTTAGTCAATGGTCTTGGTGGGAGTCCTTTTTCTTTTGTTCCGTCAAACCAGCTAGCCTTATCACGCCACAAGTGACTAGGTGGAAGAAAACGCCTGTGAGACATGTACACAGTCTTATGTGACTTCTTTAAGTATCGAGAACATGTATTAGGACCACATATAGGACATGCAAGTTTTCCCTTTGTTGTACAACCAGCCAAATTACCATAAGCTGGAAAATCATTGATTGTCCACATCAAAATAGCTTTCATATTAAATAAAGACTTAGTAAATGCATCATATGCCTCCACGCCATTGCTCCAAAGCTCCTTCAAGTCATCAATAAGTGGTTCAAGGTATACGTCTATGTCATTTCCAGGTTCATCTTTGCCAGGTATAAGTAAAGTCAACATCAAATTTTCTTGCGACATACATACATTGGGAGGCAGATTGTATATACATAGCAAGACTGGCCACATACTGTATTGGGTACTGAGATTTTTGTAAGGATTAAAGCCATCTGATGATAGCCCAAGCCTAAGATTTCTTGGATCTGAAGCAAAATCGGGCCATTTTTTATCAATAACATCCCACACAACCGAGTCTACTGGATGTCGCATCGTTCCATCTTGACTGTGGTGGGTGGAGTGCCAAGTCAATTGCTCTGCCTTATCTTTGGACATAAAAATCCTTTTCAATCTTGGTATTATTGGAAAGTATCGTAAAACTTTTGCAGGCACTCCCTTCCTGATCTTGCTTGTCCTTAGATTTACTTTCCACGTGAAGAACCACATATGGGACATGTATCCAGGTGCTCTTTCTCTTTTCTAAATAAGCAACAATCATTGACACAAGCATGTATCTTCTCATATCCTAAATCAAACTCTTTTAGGAACTTCTTTACCGTGTATAATGAATCTGGAATATTGTTTTCCTCTGGTAACATATCTTGCAAAATCTCAAGAAGTTCATTAAATGCTTTATCTGACAACCCATTTGTAGCCTTATGCTTGTAAAGAGTAATGATTGCTGACATCTTTGTGTACTTGGTACAACTTGGATACAAAGGAGCTTCAGCTTCTTCCAACTTTTTTCTAAAAGCCTCATCTACATTCATATTCATACCCTCAGTAGCCTCTGAATCTCCAGCAGAAGGAATATATGCATCATAGTACATCCTATGAGCATCTGGCAACTCAGAAGTCTCATTTTGTTCAAAACCACCTGAGTCTTCCCCGTGAAGAACCCAAAATTGATATGAAGGATCAAAACCAATTCGGACCAAGTGATCAAATACTACATCATTTTTTTGTGACTTTTCAACTTTGCATTCTTTACAAGGACATTCGACCCTATCAGGATTCATGGCATGCTTCTTAGCATTTGCTATAAATTTCTTCACTCCTTCTAGGTACTTATCACTAGACCTACAAAAAAAAAAACTATAATTTATATAATTATTTATATATTTGATAGCTTAAAAGTAAAGATAAATCAAGAAAATTTAAAATAACCTGGAGTAATTAATCCATGTTTTATCCATCCTTAACAACCAAATTTATTGACTTCGTTGGCTGCTAATACAATCTCAACCAAAATGACCTATCATAGACACTAAGAATGAAAGTGAGTGTATTGTATAGATAAGCAACAATTACATGTAATTAAAAATATAGAAAAATGTGAACTACAAAATTCCAGGTGGTTATGGTATTTGAAAGTGAAGCAAGCAAGAACAATATAATTTCCTCAAAAACTTGTCATAACCACAAAATTCCAGGTGGTTATGGTATGTCCATTCCCACATCATAGGGCAACCTCTTATTCATCTTCATAAAGATCTGTTGGTGGTGGTGGTGATGGGTGATCATAATAGTAACAAGAGAGCAGGAAAGACATTTGTTCACATCTACATACTAATTTCAGATTCCTCTAAAATTCTATAGCTAAGGATATATGACAAAGAAGCACAACATTTGTAACAAGTTGGATCAATCTGTATCAAGTTGGATCAATCTGTATCAAGTTGTAACGGCATAGACATCAACAAGAGCACAACATTTGTAACAAAATTAGGATCGAGAGTAAGAAGCAATCAAGTATTAATAATTAGCAAATGTGTAGAACAGAAGGCGCATCTGCAATATCATGAGCAACACAAGCTGGAAAGAAAAGCAATTAATGTTCTCGCCAAAAAATACTGAGGACAGAAGGTAGAAACTACCTATAGATAAAGGAACATAATTTGAGCTGGCACCGAAAATTGGACAGACTATTGCACTTCATCAAAAGATCTGGTGTGATATATTACACATTTTAACTATCTACCTGGCAACTAACTCCAATTCCTAATTTATGGACACGAACATATAATCAATCGCTCTAGAACATATAAGGCATGTAATAGATATTTGTTACGTCACCAACTAAAACATACAAAAAAGAAAAGAAAATGTTATTCAGCTGCATTCCACAAGAAAAGCTATCCAACATCTTGAAAATTTAATAAGTAAATGTGAATTAATTCTTGTGAAGGTAATGGTCAAATCATTGAAGATAGGATCACCACAAGAAAAGCTATCCAACATCTTGAAAATTTAATAAGTAAATGTGAATTAATTCTTGTGAAGGTAATGGTCAATTCATCGAAGATAGGATCACTTTACAAATAACAGTTATGCCTATCCATTTCGGACAAACATGTGATTTGATCATGAGTATTATAACTGTCTCACCCAACCAGAAACCAGAAAGGCGTAGTGTCAACAATTCAAGGTAATAAGATAAAGAGTCATAAGACCTAGAGAGTGAGCAGGCTATGGACTGACTTCAGGACCAAAGTGCTTCATAAATGACATAACAGATCAACTAATGCAAGTGACAAAATTAAACATTATAAAATTTCTGGAAGCAATTAACTAAACTAAAGTGGAGTTTCTAATAGAAAACAAATCAAGTTTTTGGTAAATATGAGCAATACATTGTATAGGTCTAGTGGAGTTTCTAATAGAAAACAAATCAAGTTTCTAATAGAAAACAAATCAAGTTTCTAATAGAAAACTAAAGTGCCTTGTAAGATATATTGTCAACAACATCAACTGAAAGGGTTTAGACATTTCTACATTACACAAGATGACTTTTCTCATTGACAATAATCTATGCATACAAATCTTCAGGAAAAAAAGAACTATCCCTTAAAGTTGCCTTCTAAAATATTATAGTACAGAAATCAATTTACAGATCAACTAACAAAAATTTAAGCGAGGTATCTGATGGAAACATTTTAGGCTTCCAATGCAAAACCTCCACTACATCACTATAGGCGAGCTAACTGACCAATCACACAAAAAATAGCCTAATTGACCATTATATGAAAGCTAATTGCTCGCCATAAGATATTCCAAAAGGAACATTACAATGAAACATTATAATGAAGGATCAACTAACAAATTTTAATTGAGGTATCTAATGAAAACATTTTAGGATCACTATAGGTGAGCTAACTGACCAATCACACAGAAAATAGCTAATTGGCCATTATGTGACTGGCTAATTGCTCACCATAAGATATTACAAAAGGAACATTATAATGAAGGACCAACTAATAACTTAGAAGTGAGGTATTTAAAACATAAATGCTTAGCATTCAATATACGACAAGAATCAGAGCTCACAAGTGTAAATACTATAAAGAACAACAGTTCCCAACCTTTTCAGAATTAGATGAACCATCTAATGTTCCATCTAAAAAACCATATCATATTCTTCACATTAAGACCGGATCCAAACAACACTCCCCAACCATGAAGACCGGATCTTTTTGACATATCTAGGATCTCAAACAAATTTCTACAGCAATTAACAATAATTCCAGTTCCACCAACCACTAGTCAACATTTCCAACCAAATTCTAACAATCGGATCAATAATTACAACTCAAAAATGGGAATTACCCCCAAATTTCGGGCCCAAATCCCAGTATCAGAGAGAAATTAACAATAAATTTGAATAATAACATCAGATCTAACAATTTGGAAGAAAAAAAGTTAGGGTTTTTCTCACCTCCGCGCGAGATTGGAACAGTGATCCGATGAAAAAGAAACGGCTAGAATTTTTTCCCTTCCTCTCGCTTCTACTATTATATATATCAGAAAAATTATTCTTCTAAATCTTCTAAACCCTGTGCTACAAGTAAAATTCTTAAAAAAATCACAACAATTACACAGAATCGCACTAATGGCCATATGGTACAAGTAAAAATTCTTAAAAAATGAAAAGATGAGAAAAAAATTCACAAAAGATCCAAAAAAAAACAATATCAAGAAAGAAAATCCTAGATAATGATCGATTCATCTTCTAAACCCTAACAAAAGAAGGAAAACCATCATCGATTCCAAAATCCCCAATTATTGTGCTTATAAAACCCTACATAATACATAAAGAAACAAAGAGAGGGATGACCTAGACTTGTGATAGAGATGACCGCCGGCTCCAGCTGAGATGGTGGCGCCGACGACGATCGAAATCTCTGCTCCAGCCAATATAAGAGAGAGAGAGAGCTGAGATCGCTCCTGCCGATGGAGAGAAAGAGTTTGGGAGAGCTTGCTCCTGCCGATGGAGAGAAAGAGAGGGAAAAAGTTTGGGGAGAGATCCCTCCTGCCGATGGAGAGAAAGAGAGGAAAAAAGTTTGGGGAGAGAGAATATCTGGTGAAAAAAGGGAAGAAGAATTATATGGGCTTATTTGGGACCGCGGGGTGAGCGCCAAATTTTGGGAAAGTTGCGGTAAACGAATTCTTTTGGGGGGAAAATAAATATTTAGAAGACACCTACCAAGTGTTGTGTTTAGTATAATATTTTATACGACATTCAAAACTTGTATTAAAAGTGTTGTCAAAATTAGGTTAATGACACTTTTTAGAAAGTGACATAGATGATGATAAATATTAAATTATAATGACACTTTTTAGTATACTGACATCACAAGAAAAAAATAATGACACTTAGTTAGAAAGTGTCGTAAAGAAAGTGTCATTATTTATCTATTTTGTTGTAGTGAGGACACGACGAACCTAACGCTGCGCTTGGACACGCGTTTCATAACTTGTACGTGTCGTGCATAGCACGGACACGCAGACTCTGTGTCCCAAACAGTCAGGACACAAAGTTGATTTTTCGGGTTATTATTATTATTTTTAACTAAAACAGAAATAAAATAAACAAAAACCTAACCCTTAACACAACCCTCGGGCTGACCCCCTGGCCAGCCCGACCCGACCTAAGATCCCCCCTGCGCGCACAGTGGGCCGAGTTCGAGCCCATGTGCTGTTTTCCTTTTTCTTTTCCTTTCTCTTTTTCTTTTTGTTTTAATATATATATTTATATATATATGTATACATGTATTTGTATATATATATATATATGTATTATTATATATACTATATTATGTATATATATGTATGCTGTTTATTATGTACACATATGTATATATGTATATATTTTCTTATGTATATATATTATTTTATATATATACTATTATATGTATATGTATACAATATTGTATATATATATATATATATATATATATATATATATATATATATATATATATATATATATATATATATATATATATATATATATATATATATATATGTAATTTTTAACATATATATATCCATTATGTAAATATCCATATATTTATGTATATATATTATGATATATGTATACCCTTTTTCATATGTATTTCACTATACTTAGTGTAAGTTATTTTTCTATGTAAATATACTTATCATATTTTTATAATTTTGCCTTATTAAAATATTAATATTTACTTTGCACTTTTTATCAATTTGTATTTTAGTGTATTTAAATTACTGCAACCATTTGATGTCCAAGCCTAGCATGGGTTTTTGGGCCCAAATGTGTTTTCACACATTCAAGACCTGTACAAGTCATATTGGACTTGATTCATGGCCTTGGGTCCTGTATTTGAACTTTGGTTCAAATTATATACATGGACAAAATACGCAGATAATTAATTATTTAATTTCAATTGTGTGCAATGCTGTTTTTAGATTTCTAAAAATACTTAAAGTACTGTTAAAATTCTGGAAAAATAGTATTTAGATATTATGTTAATTTAGCTAATTTAGTATAATTTTTGTAGTATTTAATTTACTGTTTTGCCACTAGTTTGGCATATGAAATCAAAACTCATTTTCTGTATACTTAGGAAAACTGATTTTTATAAAATACTTGTACTGGTTAATAAATTCCAGAAAGTTATAATAAATTTTTATGATTAACAAGGATCACTTTGGTACTTTACTTTGAGTAAAAATAAGCTTTTTGTCTATCTCAAAAATTGTTCAAACACAATGATCATTTGATTTATTTATTGATTAATTACGACTTATAACTTTTGTGTTATTTTGAGTTTAAGCCGTATTAAACCTCACCCCTCACTAGTGTAAAGACCCTAGAAGGATAGTTAAAGTAGTGTGTCACCCCACATTGGTCTCCTATGCTAAAATCATCATTTTGGCTAGGTGCCCAGTCACAAGTTGTGTTTCACCAAATTAGTGTCCTAGTGTTTTAGCTTAGTGTAAAAGCTAAGTTTATGTATTTATTTCTACAGTGACGAGTTATCGGACATCCATAGCACTTTTATCGCAGCTTGTTTTGCTTTGCTTTGCTAGAGGCAAGTACTTTCTACAAACTTTACATACTGTTACATAAATGAACTGCTAATCCAACCATGTTAAATACTGATCCTTGGGGTAGCAAGTTAAAATATCACATGTTGTACTTTCCATCACTACCATGCTTAGAACAGTTTTTATGTATCTCTCACATGATTAGAATATGGGTTATGGGGAAACTGTTAGTAGCGTACGTGATCATGCCCCCTTACTCGTACGTACGTACCGAGCAAGGTTGACATATCATATGTATATCTTGTCGTAGGCGCACCACCTGTATTTGTACGTATGTACCTCTATCACTTGTTTTACTTGTACGGAAGTACATTTTATATACTTGTACCACAGTACATTTTACACCTATTGACGATCACGTACCTGCTACAGTTTTAAACATTACATATACATCTGTCTCTATGACATATGTGTCCTTGCCATGATAGATTGTGTGATGCCATGTTTCCAGTTATTCCTCCTATGTTCATTTCCATGTTTCATATGCTAGTTTGTTAGATTCAGTACTTGCTTCCGTCCTGACAGGATAACGTTGTAGGTGTCCTTACTGAGGAGGAGTTACTCTGCGACACATATTACGGAGTTACTGCCGAGGACCCGGCCCTGCTTTACGAGGATGTTCCTGCGGGGAACCTCGCCTAGTTGTCTTTTGTTTTTAGACTTTTGAGAGTAGTCATGTATTAGGCTACATATTTTATAACTGGACATGTATCCAGTTTTATATTTCAGACTTGTACTTTGGACACTTTACTATATGATACGACTTTTGTGTTTGGAGCATTTATGACTTTTATTCTCTTATAGAACTGTTAGCACATTTTAGTCTTATCCTGTTGTCTTTAGAAGAGCTTACTACGTTTTATATCAAACGTAGGCTGGGCATGACTCGGCCTGGCCCAACAATTTGGGTAGCGGGTCGTGACAATATAAAAGAGGTACTTCATCCCAATATTTCTTGAATTTGGCTTCCATATTTCTCACCGCATATTCAAAATTTGGATGATCTCTATATTTAGAAAATAAATAAGACATGTTACAAAGTTCACGTAAAGTTAAGCAAGATGTGGGATAATAAACACCCGAAAGAATACATGTAGCATTGTAAAAAACTTCTAAAAATTCACAAACACTTTCAGCTGCTACCCAATCATTAGTAGTAACTTGATAGTCAAAGCTGACATCCGAAGTACAATAATATGTAATAGCATTCTTAAAAGGAATTGCAGATTTCAACATCAAGTAGGTGGAGTTCCACCTATTTGGTATATCCTTTACAAATCTTCTAAAAGTAATACCAAAATGTGCGCACGTGCATGCAAAACTTTGTTGTCTACTTGGAGACGAGTTTAGGTGGAGCAAGCATTGTCGCAGAGTGTCTAAATGGGGACCAAAAAATTGTAAACATTCTTTAACAACTAGGTTAATTATATGGCAAGCACACCTAACATGCAAAAGTCTACCTTCTAAAATAGGCTGAAAAATCACTGACAAAGAAGACATAGCAGCAGTATTGTTTGATGCATTGTCCAAAGTGTCACGTCCCAGAACCAGAATACTGGAGAGCGGGGGCAGACATAGCCAGCTACGTATATGAAATGGAATCCATCTCGCTATACGGTCACGGCTGTCTAGATACATGAGGGTCTACTACCAGCCAACAGTCTCCTATGGTCATGAACAAGCCTAGTGTCTCAATCACCAGCAAGTAGGTATAGTCACAAGATGTATGATCATTATGTAGGAACCCTAGAGGGGGGTGAATAGGGTCAAGCTAACTAATCAAGCACTTAGCACAAGCTAATTGGCAATTTAAAAATATAAGTGCAAGAGAAGAAGCAAACACAATACCGACACCCGATGTATCCTGGTATCCTCCTAAGAGGCAGTCCAGTCCCGGAACTCTCTCCGGCTTTAATCCACTATTTAAGCAAATAGTTACACACGAGTTTGGATCTGAAGAACTCGCCAACTTCTTACACAAGAGCTTTAATCCGAAGGGCTCTCCGACTTCAACCGAGAGTTTGGATACGAAGACTCCCCAACTTCAACCGAGAGTTTGGATACGAAGACTCTCCAACTTCAACCTTTCACAATAGGTTTTGATCTCCTTATAAAATAGGATGAAGATCTCACTTTTCAACTCAATAACTCTAACACAATTTGTGAATGGCAAATGAAAGCTTTGTAGAGTTGTTTGTGGATAGGCTTTGGTGGTTTAGAAATTTTTAGGCTCAAAGCATCAACCTTGAATGAAGGGGTTCAAGGCTATTTATAACCAAAGCTTGAAAAGAAGCCAAAGGCAACTTTTCAGTCACGAACCGGCATACCGCCGGTATGATCCGGCATACCGGCGGTATACCGGTCTGGGATTACAACGGCTAGAAATATAGCCGTTGGGATCATTAATGGCTGAAAATCCGACCGTTGGAATTTTAACGTTTCGGAAGCGGTATACCGTCGGTATGGACCGGTATGCCGTCGGTATGCCGGTTTTGTAAACAGAAACTTTCTGTGAACGAAAACCGGTATACCGTCGGTATACGCCGATATACCGCCGGTATGCCATTTTCTACCAAAAATGATCATGGGCTTATTTCTGCCCTAGCTTTCGATTTTGCCATCCATTTCTTGTGTTTACAATAATTCCTAAGACTCATTACAGACTCCAGATAAACTTAGGCAGGTGCAGGCTTCTTCAGAGTCTTGAAATGATGATGGCATGGCTTGGCTTCTTCCTTTGATAGGTGCTGGCTTTTTCCCTTGGCGGCAGCTGTCCAAAGATATCCAGTTTGTAAAAACTGAATACCTTTCGGGGGCTTCGTGTAACGACCCGCTCCGCCCTAGCAGAACGCCGATTCCAAACGGCAAGTGCAACGACTCAAACGAGCCGTCGACCCGAAGAGTTGCTTCGACCCGATGAAGTATCGATGCGAATCGATGCAAGGCTTGCATTGGCCCGACAAGATGAATCCAGACTTAGACTATCGAAGGCGCGCTCGGAGGATCGCTCGGCCGATGCGAACATCGCTAAGGTGGGTGGCTCCGATGAACCCGTCTGTGCTTAGCCTTGACACATAACAATGCGGACACTATCACGAGAATCGCTAGGCGATAACACCCTGCATGCTAATAAATGATTCAACGCACCTAGCTAAGGGAATAATCCCATCTTGCATGCTTGTTTAGAACATGGAAAAGAACTCGGTAATTATAGAAATGCTCGCACCGCGCTCTACGCTCGTGCTAAGGCACGAGCTCACGTTCATGTCCCTTATATGTTCAAACAATGAATCAATGAATGGTTACAACAATGAAACGGGAAGGCTATCAACATAGTCGCTCCGAGTAGAGTTTAGCAACATTGGAAGGCTATGGGACCGATGGGTCGCCAAGGCGACTCCCATACTGGGAGTTGCATAATGCGTGAATGAATGAATCAACGAATGAATGAATAAATACATGAATGACTCTATGAACGAACGAACAAGTTAAAGAATGAAATGAAAGAAAGAATACATGAAAGATAAGACATGGAAGACGCTAGCGACAGGTGTGACGGGCACGTGCAACGGGGCTCGCTACCCGCGCTGTACGGACGCCAACCTGGTCGTTAACGCATTATGGCTAAGGGTTAGCCTACGGCTCGGAGATAGCCGCTAAGTAAAAGACAAGATAATACGAAATGGTCGTGGACAAACGGCACGGGCGATGGGGGGGTAAACCGTGGCCGTCGTGTGGAAGGATTCTGCGGCACGGGCGTTGGGGGGGTAAACCGTGGCCGGCCTAGGCAGAATCAACGGCGCTTACGGGCTGCTTGGGTGCGGGCTTGGGCACCAAGAGACGTAAGTAGGAGGGTATATTCAAGAGACTTAACGGGGTGTACCAGCCATCACCCTACGCTAAGTTGAGAATTGCCACAGGGGAATGTCCTAAATGGCTTGTAAAGCCAGCGACCCGTGCATGTAGATTAAGTGGACTATGCTGGTGGCAATCCACGTGCAAGTTCTTGCATTGAAATCAAAGTAGTCTAAGTTAACTAAATGAAGTGTTTCCTGAACATGCTCGAAATATAACACTCAGAACATGCTTGCAAAGTAACATCCTGAACATGAACGTGCTCAAAATGTAACATGCCCGAACATGCTTGAAATGTGCCTCATGAACATGCCCGAAATATAACACTCAGAACACGCTTGAAATGTAACCTGCTGAACATGCTCGATATGTAACACTCCTGAACATGCTTGAACGAAATATCCGAAACATGCTTGAATTGTAACACTCTAAAAACGTGCCTACGACGTGTTAGAACATGCCCCCGACGTGCTAGAATCCCGAGACATGGACACACACTCGATATTGAATGCATACATGAATCGTGTTATGTTATTTTACATAAATTGTGGTTTAACTTGGTTTACCTTGAACAGGGAAGGCCGGACGGTAAGTATGGGTAAGTCGTACATGTATTTCCATGCGACACTCGAGTTCGGTAACACGAGATAGGCTATGCAATATGCCATGAAATTGATCCTAAGGCAAGATTAGAAAGACAATGAATGATAGAGATGCACAAAAGATTATAGAACATGTTTGGTAATGATGGCATTGTGGGCGAGCCAGCCTCCCCACCAGTGCATAACAATGTACTGATAACCCCACAGTATGCTTGCAGGATGCAGGAGACGCCGGCGGGTGCGGAGCTTCAATCGAACGTGCTAAGGCGCGGAGCTATCTCTGGGCCTTGGAGCGTTACAAGGAGCTGGAGCACCATATACGGGACATAATGTATCGGAACATCGCCATGAATCATTCCATCTTGTAAGCCACTTGGCACGCCTTTTATGTTTCAGAGAGAGAGAGCTTGAGCGACTTGTAATATCGGCCTAGCGCCGCTTGTAAACTTGTTGAATATCAATAAAGAATTTGGTTTCGCTTCAATTGTGTTCATTTATATTCCGCTGCAAATGGGGACACTCTGTGCGACTCTGTGGCCTAGAACTCAAATCGGCCGTTTCTGGACTTGGCCTTGCACGGGCGCAACCTAGGCCCGTGCGGCATCACGCCTTAGCGAGGACGATCGCTCCTACGGGAGCGGGGCGTGACAGATTGGTATCAGAGCACGGCTTTACGTCCTTGGACTTCATTTCGATTATCTCAGTTTTGAAAGCTCGGTTGGAAGAAAAGAAGTATACGCTCTCTCTCGTTGTGCCTTGGGATGTTCCATACAATAAGTCTAATACTTTCAAAAGCTCGTACAAGTACTCGGTTGCACGGGATCGATAGGCGAAGGCCTTTGTGCCGGACGACGTTAAACATGACTCGATTGAGAACACATGCAAAGTTAACATGTCTCGTATGTGCCTAACTAGTCTTGCGTTGACCCTAGCAACTGAGCGTGCAAAACATGAATATAGTCCATGCGGGATGGTTAAGCGGTACAACTTAGTCCGCGTGTCGCGCACCTCGACTCTTGGGTGCAATCGGGTTGCGAGCGATATCAAGTATCGCTCGATCGAGAACGGAGATACACTTTGAGTGTATATCGATAGGAACGCTATCGAGTTAACGCTTAGGCGTACGCGAATGATTGACTTGGATTTTGAGGATTAGTGTGAACGACTTAGTACGTCGAGACGACGTAAGCGAGTACGCTAGAGATTCGTCGAACGAATCTGAAGGATATCTTAGTGCATGGCGCGAACGTGATTGAGGATTAGACCGTATGGCTTGAACCCGAGTGGTGTATGTGATAGGTTCGAAGAAGAATAAGAATGAGTGTCAGCGACTAGTTGAGTGGCTCGAACCCTGAGTGGTGTATGGACGTTATAGAAATTGTTCGAGCGAGACTAAAGGAATTACGGATAGAACAAGTATGTCGGCGAAGCGATACGGTCGCGCAAAGCTTTAGAACGTGTCACGCTTAGTTGATCGTGACTTCGTGTGTCCCGAACGAGATATCGTTCGGACAACTTGTGAATGGGTAACGCGTGTTAGAAATGATTCAGAACGATGGATGAAAATAAATGGTCTTGATCGAGGAAACTTAGAGGAACGTGCGTGCGATGTCGAATTGATGCAAATGAAATGTGACTTGAGTTTTGAATAACGATCTTAAAACGAGCTTTGAGGAAAAGCGACTGAACTTGATCTTGAGTATCGGAAAAAATTGAGGAATATCCAACTCGGACAACAGCATCAACGCACGACTCGAAATTGGTTACAAAGGAAGATCGTCAGGTTACGCATGTCGTCGATGGTATTGAGGCGTATCAAAGATCGATATGCGATAACTCGGGGGTACTCTGACTCGGCAAATGACGATCGTGCAAATGTCATTGTTCCGATGGATGTTATAATCGGGATATTGAAATGTGTCGAGGAAAAGGATAAACTTGGCTCGAGGATTTTCTGGTTGAACAAATGACGGGTAAACTATCGAATTGAAATCTGACTTGGATGAAATGAAATGCTTGGATTTACTTCGACGATGACCCCAACGTCGACATTCTTGTCTTATGCGAGCGCAACTCCAGCCTCGCACATGCGTCACGCCGATTAGGGCGATCACTCCGCGTGAGCGCTGGTATGGTGATTCATCCAGCGGGGGTGATCAAACTTGCACGGCGTGGCAATACGATTGCTTCGACTTGTAGTTTGACGCGAAGATGACTTGAGAATGATTCGGTGTGCTTGAATGATTAAGTTTGAGGATTAAGTAGGTCCAATCCGCGTATCGAAAATGAATTAGTCTAGACGCAAACAAGAGTTACGCCCCGATGAGAATGATTATTCCGCGGGAGCGTTGCATGGTGATTCATGAACCACCGTGGATAATCGGACTCGCGTGAGATTGGGGCGCAACATATTGTCAAAGCTAGATGAACTCGTGATCGAATACATGAATTGGAAAGAATGGATATGTGAAGTATGTGATCAGAATGAATTCGGATATACGCGGCGAATGCCTTGACGAGAATAGGTGATCGTGCTCGATGTTTAGAAATCTGAGTGACGCGAGCTTGGGTAGAAAATCCCGTACTACCGACTTTGGTTTGACCCTAGGATTGGGGTCAGTGTTGGCATTATTGTTGGGGAACTATGATTCCAATCCTGACATTGACTTAGCCTCGAAAAGATGGCCTAGCGGTTAGGCGAGACGCCCCTGTTTCATGTGTTAGCAATCAAAAGATTGATCTTGAGGATTGGCATGGATGGATAGCATGAACCACGAATGTAGGAAACCCTACTCACGAGACTCGGCTGACATGCATATATTTCAGGGACGCCTGGGTATGTGCACGATGCGACTCGAGTGAGAATGACAAATTCTCTATCATGCGGCTAGGCTAAATGCAGGTATTTTGGGGACGCCTGAAATGCGTGCACGATCCGGCCAAGTGATACGATGAGTTCTAGCACGACTTGGGGAGTAAACAAGTGTCGTGAACGTGAAATCGTGCTAGTAAAAGTTGGTACAACGAATTGAACCATTGATAGGAAGTTATGCTCGACGATAGTGCAATACTTGGTCGACCCCGCTAAGAAGAAATCATACTGAGTTCATGAACGAGAACGCTTGAGAAGCGAGTCGGGTTATCTCGATGACCGAGATGAACGAAAAGTGAATTTGCCTCAGCCTTCGACCCGCACATTTGACGAATTACAACGTGCGTCGTGAAACCATCTTCGTCCCATGACACGGAGAAATAGCAACCAAGACGAAGAAATACTCGAATTGAATAAGTACAATCAACTCTAAAATGAATGAAAGGCTATTCGATAAAATCGACCCAACGCGTGCGACACGGGACTTAGAAAGATATCAAGTATGGTTCGATGTCGTCGAACGATAGGACCGCTCGATGAAATTGTCTAAGAAACACGAAAACACGAATTAAGAAATGGTAGGATGACCTGCACTCAGAAAGTCTCGAGGACGAGACTTATTTTGAGTGGTGTATTATGTAACGATCCGCTCCGCCCTAGCGGAACGCCGATTCCAAACGGCAAGTGCAACGACTCAAACGAGCCGTCGACCCGAAGAGTTGCTTCGACCCGATGAAGTATCGATGCGAATCGATGCAAGGCTTGCATTGGCCCGACAAGATGAATCCAGACTTAGACTATCGAAGGCGCGCTCGGAGGATCGCTCGGCCGATGCGAACATCGCTAAGGTGGGTGGCTCCGATGAACCCGTCTGTGCTTAGCCTTGACACATAACAATGCGGACACTATCACGAGAATCGCTAGGCGATAACACCCTGCATGCTAATAAATGATTCAACGCACCTAGCTAAGGGAATAATCCCATCTTGCATGCTTGTTTAGAACATGGAAAAGAACTCGGTAATTATAGAAATGCTCGCACCGCGCTCTACGCTCGTGCTAAGGCACGAGCTCACGTTCATGTCCCTTATATGTTCAAACAATGAATCAATGAATGGTTACAACAATGAAACGGGAAGGCTATCAACATAGTCGCTCCGAGTAGAGTTTAGCAACATTGGAAGGCTATGGGACCGATGGGTCGCCAAGGCGACTCCCATACTGGGAGTTGCATAATGCGTGAATGAATGAATCAACGAATGAATGAATAAATACATGAATGACTCTATGAACGAACGAACAAGTTAAAGAATGAAATGAAAGAAAGAATACATGAAAGATAAGACATGGAAGACGCTAGCGACAGGTGTGACGGGCACGTGCAACGGGGCTCGCTACCCGCGCTGTACGGACGCCAACCTGGTCGTTAACGCATTATGGCTAAGGGTTAGCCTACGGCTCGGAGATAGCCGCTAAGTAAAAGACAAGATAATACGAAATGGTCGTGGACAAACGGCACGGGCGATGGGGGGGTAAACCGTGGCCGTCGTGTGGAAGGATTCTGCGGCACGGGCGTTGGGGGGGTAAACCGTGGCCGGCCTAGGCAGAATCAACGGCGCTTACGGGCTGCTTGGGTGCGGGCTTGGGCACCAAGAGACGTAAGTAGGAGGGTATATTCAAGAGACTTAACGGGGTGTACCAGCCATCACCCTACGCTAAGTTGAGAATTGCCACAGGGGAAATGTCCTAAATGGCTTGTAAAGCCAGCGACCCGTGCATGTAGATTAAGTGGACTATGCTGGTGGCAATCCACGTGCAAGTTCTTGCATTGAAATCAAAGTAGTCTAAGTTAACTAAATGAAGTGTTTCCTGAACATGCTCGAAATATAACACTCAGAACATGCTTGCAAAGTAACATCCTGAACATGAACGTGCTCAAAATGTAACATGCCCGAACATGCTTGAAATGTGCCTCATGAACATGCCCGAAATATAACACTCAGAACACGCTTGAAATGTAACCTGCTGAACATGCTCGATATGTAACACTCCTGAACATGCTTGAACGAAATATCCGAAACATGCTTGAATTGTAACACTCTAAAAACGTGCCTACGACGTGTTAGAACATGCCCCCGACGTGCTAGAATCCCGAGACATGGACACACACTCGATATTGAATGCATACATGAATCGTGTTATGTTATTTTACATAAATTGTGGTTTAACTTGGTTTACCTTGAACAGGGAAGGCCGGACGGTAAGTATGGGTAAGTCGTACATGTATTTCCATGCGACACTCGAGTTCGGTAACACGAGATAGGCTATGCAATATGCCATAAAATTGATCCTAAGGCAAGATTAGAAAGACAATGAATGATAGAGATGCACAAAAGATTATAGAACGTGTTTGGTAATGATGGCATTGTGGGCGAGCCAGCCTCCCCACCAGTGCATAACAATGTACTGATAACCCCACAGTATGCTTGCAGGATGCAGGAGACGCCGGCGGGTGCGGAGCTTCAATCGAACGTGCTAAGGCGCGGAGCTATCTCTGGGCCTTGGAGCGTTGCAAGGAGCTGGAGCACCATATACGGGACATAATGTATCGGAACATCGCCATGAATCATTCCATCTTGTAAGCCACTTGGCACGCCTTTTATGTTTCAGAGAGAGAGAGCTTGAGCGACTTGTAATATCGGCCTAGCGCCGCTTGTAAACTTGTTGAATATCAATAAAGAATTTGGTTTCGCTTCAATTGTGTTCATTTATATTCCGCTGCAAATGGGGACACTCTGTGCGACTCTGTGGCCTAGAACTCAAATCGGTCGTTTCTGGACTTGGCCTTGCACGGGCGCAACCTAGGCCCGTGCGGCATCACGCCTTAGCGAGGACGATCGCTCCTACGGGAGCGGGGCGTGACACTTCGCCCCCGAACCCCCGACGAGGGGCGCTGCCCCCTCGACCCCCGTCCGCTGACCGGGCAGCGGAACCCCCGGTGCGTGGCTCCAGAGATATCGTCGGGTGGTTCAGAAAAATCTTGTGGGATCCATCGTCTTTGGCCCACCATGATTTCTTTATTGCATATGTCCACATTGATCTTGCTTATTGCTTTTCTGCATGTACATGTTAGACGAACAAAGCAATATACGTAGTAGCAACTATGATAGGTTAAATGCACATTAGGACAATGCTGAGTTTAAGTATAAGTGCTAAGGCGATAGCATAAATGTTAGTAATATCATAATGATTAAACTTAATTGAATGACCACAATCAAAAACATAGTTTTGATTTTGGCAACCCGATTAAATTTAAGATAGATAAGCTCATATCACTAAAAAGTAAACCAATAGGCATATATCACCAAAGGTATAAGAATAAGTAGAAATGGTATAGTGATAGTATAAAGATTAGTGATAATGAAATGCTAAACTTAACATATTAACCATATTCAAAAACATGATACAATCATTGGGCTAACACATTAAATATACAATAATAAGGCGTCCCAAATATTACATATTCAGCTGATCATGAAGCTAGTCGTTACAAATGTTAGGACTAGCAAGAGTTTAGTCATACGTGATCAACCCTAGGATCTGTCAATCATGTTACAGCCCGTAGACAGACACTAAGTAAGTGCAATCGAGCTAAACAGGTGCTCGTCGGCTAAACGCCTCAAAAGAATATTTTTACAATAAAGTGGGAGATCAAAAATAAAACCACTTGTTGCCCTGGTTACGCCTAGTGGACACCATCGGACTGGAAAGTCGGTTGATCCTCCGGGACTGCTCCAAAATCTGGCCATACAAAACCAGCTGGATCAGATGCCAGAAAGAGCAAGTGCCACAAAGGAAGCATTACTTAGGAACTAAAACCAGCAATTAGCACAGAAGATAATAATATATAGTAAACTGGAGAAATATAACATCACGAGGATATACGGTAAGATAACCATGGAACTATTCAGATAACCAGGTTACAACCCTTAAACCAAACAAGGACCGGGATTGTAACCCTTCGTCTGAACCGAACTTGGTTTCTCCCATTTATCAGCAAGATAATATAAGAAAATCAGAACATGTAACAATCTTATACAGGATCAAGGCAAGACTAGACTGATTATTCCCCATTCAACAATCACGGCCAAGCAATAAGTACGGCTTGATACTTTAACTAGCTAGGGTTATCACAGGCCTAGTTACTAACAAGATGCAGTGAGATTATTCCACAGCCACAAGCCCTGCAGACCATCCAGGTTACCCAGGTCGAAATTTAGGGGTTGAATTCAGGTGGGTACATCGTCCAGGAAATGCATATACCCTTAAGTAGCTTGAAGGGTGCAACACATGACAGTGTGCTGGAAATGTGCCCTACTCGACGGCATGCTACAGATCCCAAGCGCGCCCAGGTAACGGGATTGCTTGTAGCTGGGAGATCTCTTTATGACTAATGTATTAATCTAGTTATTAGCCTTAGTCCATTTCAGTAGGTACTCCTGACCGTGGTACTCAGGAGTCCCATCCTAGACATGATGCAAGACATGACTGGATTATTTGTACAAGCACAATCGCCCACGGTGTCCAGGTTATTTATACAGGTCATGTCATGTCAGGTAGCCGTCGCAACAGCTTATCAAGATATGCCAGGTTTATCATGTCAACTTTACTTGTCAGGAGTGCGCCACGATGGGCCACCATCAGGTCATGTTACGTATCAAGAGTGCACCATTGCGGGTCACTGCCGTGTTCATGGTACATGTGCAGGATATCATAATGCAAGCATTGAACCAGGAGACCCAAGTTATGCTGAGATTACAAGACATGAGTTATCAGTAAAAAATCAAATAATACTAATTCAATCATAGATTACAAGTCTATGGAAAAGCCATGTGGCTCAGGCATATACGGCCAAGAAAAGAATCCATACGGGAGCAGCTCATGCGGCTGAGGGCGGGAGCAGCCCATACGGCTAGGAATAGAAGGAGGCGCATGTGGCTCAGTTAGAAGCTCATGCGGCTAGGTTCAATCAAGGGCGCATGTGGTCAGAAGGAAGTAGGTATCATGCGGCTCGCGGAGGAGGAGTCCATACGGCTAGAACGGACCCGGGCTCATGCGGCTCACAGAGCAAAGATCCATGCGGCTCGGTTTACAATGGTCTCATGCGACTCAACTGAGTGGAGCCTACTGCGGCTGGGTCAATGTGGTTACTTATGCGGCTGGGAGTGACGGGTGTATATGCGGTTCAGGAAGAAGGGCCCTCATGCGGCTGGCGGGAATGGGTGCACATGCGGCTGACGGGGGAGAAGTCCATGCGGCTAGGAGTGCAAGGGTCTCATGCGGCTGGGAGCGACTTGCCGCATGAATATTCATGCGGTCAAGTACTGCCATGCGGCCAGAGAACTGTTCTTCTTCTCCAAATTTCTGAGAAGAAGAACATCATGAACTCATGCTTCCAAGCTCCATAAAACCTTCATCCAGAGTCCAAATCCGAACTTCTATAGGTCAAAATGGGGCAGAACGAAATTCTCTACAACATGGAACCATCAAAACTTAGAAATAACAAGATTAAGTAGATCAAAACCCAAGAAATCTGAAAATAAGATAAACTTAGATCTACAAGAATCTGGCCATGGAAAGTAAAAATGCCAAGTACTAAAGTATGTTAGAATGCTGTAAAGGAGAGAATGGAACAATAAAATTAGAGTTCCTCTATGAAGCAAGCTGCACTTGCCTAGACCTCTCTTTCTCTGGTAGGTGAAGAAGTTATGATGGAGAAGAAGAAGAGTAATGAGGAGAGAGAAAGGAGAATGGGTTAATAAATACTAATGGTGGTGGTAGGTAGGAGGGTTCACCTTTGGTTCATGATGTACCAAAGCAAACCAAGCCAAGCCGAACCAACCCAAGAATAAACCAAGCCATGAAGAAAAGCTAAGCAAGGAATCATGCAATACAAGATAAAATACGTACACGTATTCCAAAAATACGTAATACGAACCACAGGCATTATATAAAGAGATAGAAAACGTTTTATGGTGAATATCATATTCACGCACGTGTTTTGAAATCTCACTTGAAATTACAGCGCCCGTGTGTGGACATTCTATAATTTTAAGACATATAATACGTTTTTGCAACATCCATTGTGCATCTATATAGTACGCAGTAATACAATGTAAGCATAACTCCACTTAGTAGTCCAAATATCAGAAGTAATAGACAACTTACTAACATTTTGAAAATCTGCTTTCAAAGCGGCTTTCCGCTCGTTAAAGAGACGAATAGCCTCATTTCGAGCTTGTTGTCTACTCACTCTAGTAAAGGAGGGGTTTAGAGAAATTGATGCATAATCTCGTAAAGATTCGCTTTCACCCGTCGTGAAAGGAAGTTCTTCACGAATAATATGTTTAGTTAATTCAGTTTTATGCCGAGCAGCTGAGTAAGTAAAGTTGTCACCCCCCAGTTTTCAAATTAGGGGTATTTTCGTTATTTTCAAGTTTTATAATTTTTTAGGAATTTATTGATTTTATATGATTTTTAGGGATTTATTTGGTTTGGTTTGGATTTTATCCAATTCGACTTAAGTTGGAGACCCGGGTAGCCTGGACACTAGTGGGACCCACATACTAGCTGGGCTTCGTCCATACCATCCTAATTATGTTAGAAACCATAACCCAACTTCCATGGCTTAATTAGTCATTTTAGAGGCTTAATTGGTTAATTAGAAACAAACCGAACCAAACCGAAACAAACCGAACCCAACCTAAGTCTAATGGGTTTGGAGGGTTATTGGATCCACCCAAAACCCAATAACCCTCCCCCCTTGGCCGGCCACATGTAGGAGCCCCCCCCCCCCTCTTTCTTCTCCACTAAGCAAACACTCCTCTCTCTCTTTCAAAAAATTCATTTTCTCTCAAGCTCTTCTTCCTCAAAAACCACTTCTAGTAAGCTTTTAATTCTCTATTAATTCCTCCTTATCATTTATTGCTTTCACCATAATTGTAGAGAGGGATTCTCCACACTTTGCCCATAGAATTTATTAGGTTTCCTAAAATCTAGGTTAGGATTATTAGGGGTTTTCATTATAGAGTGGTATATATTAGATATGTATATATGTATATATATATATATTTGTATATATATATA
The DNA here is from genome assembly GCA_029216955.1 of Iris pallida. Lineage (NCBI taxonomy): Eukaryota > Viridiplantae > Streptophyta > Magnoliopsida > Asparagales > Iridaceae > Iris > Iris pallida. The sequence goes on from JANAVB010024995.1 coordinate 2,150,826, forward strand.
TATATATATATATATATATATATATATATATATATATATATTATATATTATATATATATATAAATATATATATAATTTGAATTTGTATGTGTGTGTAGAGAAATGGTAGTGGTGATGGTGTGTGAGAGTGGTGGTGGGAATGCGTGTCATAAGATGTGGTGAGAGTTGTGTTTTGTGAGTGGTGAGTGTTTGTGTGAGGGTATGTATATATAAATAGATTCTATATGTGTGTGTGTGTGTATATATATTAGATATATGTTGTGTGTATTTATATGATGTAGATAGATGTGTGTGTGTGTTTGTGTATATATATATATATTATATATATATATAGATATATAGATATATATATATATATATTATGAGAGATAGAGAGAGAGAGAGAGAGAGAGAGAGAGAGAGAGAGAAGAAGAAGAATGAAGAAGAAGCCCAGCATAGCAGCAGCTGCCAGTCCCCCCCCCCCCCCCCCCCCCCCCCTCCCCCCCCATTTTGAGCCCCTTAAACCCCCTATTTAACCCCCCCCCCCCCCCCCCCCCCCTTATAGATATATAGGTATATATATATGTTTATATATTATATATATATATATAGATATAGATGATTAGATAGGAGAAGAAGGAAAAGAGTAAGTAGAAGTTAGAAGAAGAAGAAATTAGAAGAAGTTAGGAGAATAGAAGAAGAGTTAGGAGTTAGAAGAAGAAATTAGAAGAAGAATTAGAGTAAGAACTAGAAGAGGAAATAGAGGAGATCGAGTTAGAGGGTGAATTTGAGCCCCAGCGTCGGAATGAGATGAAACTTGGCGTGGACCTAGAATACATGAATTAGATTTTCGGGTAGCTCCCGAGTTGAAATCGGGGTTGTAGGGCGCCGGTATCGCGCCGTACCATTGCGTATCTTGAAGTATTCAAGATATCGGCAATGGGCCGTAAGATGGACTAGACGTCCACTTTACCTAGGTATCTTGGTAGGTAATATATGTATAGGCTAGTATCTTACTACCCTAGGGAGCACGGGTCAAAATACCAAGCGTAGGTAGGCTAACTAGGTTTCCACCTAGGCTAGAAATTTACCTTAGAAAGGGTAAATTAGGAAATTGGCCTACGGCCAAGATTTGGGTTTCGAAGTCTAAGATGGACTTGGATATAGGTTGTAGAGGTTGGTAATGATTAGAAATAGTCGTCTAGACCTAGTCTTGACCCCGGTTGACCACGGTTGACTTTTTTGACCAAAAGTCAACTATGGGTCAACACTTTATCCAATTTAGTCCCAAATTCCATTAAACTTAGGCAGTTGACCAAAAGTCAACTATTAGTCACCATTGACCTAGGATTGACCTAGGGTTGACCTAGAGTTGACCAGAGTTGACCAGTTGACCAAAAGTCAACTGTAAGTCAACCGTTGACTTAAATCGACCTAGATTAATTCCGTTTGACTTGTATTGACCCAGTATGACCTAGCTAGACCTAGAATGACTTAGATCGACCATGTACAATCTAGTTTGACCTTGTTCGACCTAGATTGACTTAGTTTGACTTGTCTTGACCTAGAATGACTTAATAGGGTTTAAATTGATTTGACTTTACTTTCTAAACATAGTATTGATACGTCTTGTTCTCTATAGGTCATCGAGACGCAGCATCGGATCCCATTGACATATCATATCTTATTACATGCGAGTACATTCTCTGACACTTTTCCAATTTACGATAATTGTTATAATTCATGTAATTAGTGTAGATATGCTTGTTCTCGACACATTGGTCACACGAATTGGTATTCATAGATCCCGACATGAGATGTTATTCCTCGTTATAATCTTGGTATATCTTGTGCAAGCCCCTTGTAGTTCTTGTGCAGTATATGGACACCGATTCTCGAGGAGACTTGCTCCCTTCTCGTAGAATCCCGTGTCATAACGTGTCTTGCTTGGATCCACTCTACCAGTCAGGGGCGGGGAGTATTAGTGTAGATATGTGGTCAAAGCCTATTGTGCACCCATTGTGCACCTATTGATTGTGAGTGTTGATCATACACCCCACGTATGATTAGCCAGGCCAGTTACTATTTGTGCAAGTTCCCAAGCCGGCCACATATTGTAGCTAGTACTCACACACCTAGATATATGATTCCTGATTCTTGTACATGCCATGATCAGGTTACTTGCCTTGTTCTAGCTCTAGTTTTACAGATTACCTTGCCATGATACTCACATGTACATTTCATGATTTTCTTGTATATACTCTCTATTTACAGTCTTATAGCTTTTGTCATATCTTGTGAACTGTTGTTAGTAGATTGTATTCGTTCCATCCTGACAGGATATGTTGACAAAATATTACAGATGCTGATGAGGGGGATTACTGTACCTACTACGGTCCGGATGACGTAGTGGGCATAGACTTGGAGATGTTGGTCCAGCAGGGCTTAGCTCCGCCTGACGAGACCTTACCTATTGCTTAGTTAGAGTAGGTCTTTTGTACTGGACCTTGTCTCCAGCTACTTTTGAGACTGTTATTATTATGGATTGTATTAGAGACTTGGACTTGTATATTATTTGTATTTTGGACTTGACAGGTTATTATTTTTATCGTCTTGTTGTCTTTATCTTTCTGTCTTTACTTTATCATCTTAGAGTTGTGATTGAGTACTCATATATATTCATTGCTTGTCCTCCGTTCGGAGTTGACCATATTCTTGACAGGTTTTTGATATATATATATAAACTGTTTAGAGTAGAAAACCTACAGCATTCCACGCCGTTTTTACGGTGAGGGTTGGGCGTTGTCACGTGCACGTGCCCTTATAGCGGGTGCGGGTCGTGACAAAAGTTACCCATTGAAGAACCGGTGGTGCCAAAGCTTATTTGGGTTTGGGACGCTTGAAGTGTGTCCTTCCCGTAGCAAGTGTCGTAATGTCTGGATATGGTCCCGGTGCCACCGCCCTTCTTCCATGCGTACTGGTTGCAACATTTTTTGCATTGCGCCTTGTACGGTATTGGTTCACCCTTGGCATCTAAAACAAGCGAACCATCATGATTAGTTTCAAAAATCAAAGTAAAATATTTCCAATACTTGGACCTTTTTTTCTTTCAGGACGTTGGGTAGAACTAGCGACTTCCGGAGGAGATGGTTGGAACCCCTCCGGAATCGGATTGGTTGCTACTTGCTCAGGTGGAATTTGAGTACCGTCAAAAAAAGTATTAAAAATTTGGTAAGTCTGTCCAGCAAGATCAGGTGGGTTTGAACCTTCACCAGCCATATATAAAATAAAATAAAGTAAAACTTTGTTAGAAGAAAGTAAGGGATTGAGAGGAAGATCGGGAAGCCGTAGAGCCGGAATGGAGTTGGGAGGGAGATCGGGAAGCCGTAGAGCACCAGAGCACCGGGGAGGGAAAGCCGTAGAACACCGTAGAGAAATGTAGAGAAATGTTTGGAATGAGTTGTGTTTGAAAAATGGAATTTTTGGCCTATTTATAGAATTTTTTCAGGGTTATTTTGGTAATTTTGGGCCCAAAATGACCAAAATGCCCCTCCCAACGTTTTAAAAACGGCTATATGGGAGGGGCATTTTGGTAAAAGACCCCCCCCAAACGGTCGACAGAATTAAAAAAAAACAAAAAAAAAAAATTTGAACAGCCCAACGGTCGGCTGGACCGGTCCAACCGGGCCGGGCTTCGGGCCGGGCCTACAACTGTTAAAAGAAAAAAAAATTTGGGCCGGGCCGGGCCGAGCTCGGGCTGGGGGGGGGGAGGCCCGACCCGACCCGTTGGGGGTGGGGGGGGCGGGCCGGTTCGGGCCTCGGACGGGCCGGGCCGGGCCGATTTGACCGCGGGCCGGTCCGGGCCTGGACCGGGTACCGGGCTAACCGGCCCAACATGCACCATGAATTAAAAGGAGCCCCGAGCTAGGGATAGACCTAAGATCTAGAACTAGGACTCAGGCTGTGAAAAGATATGGCTTTTGCTAATGAGAGGATGTGGCCCTTAACACAGCTAGCCGAGTGGAAGGTAAAGACTGGCTGACTACTACAAATATTTAGGATAAAACCTTCATTAATCTTTTGTTTCTGTAGCTAGGTTACGTGGGGAAAGGGTTTAAGTTTAGAAAATCCCACGTTAAATTTACAAAAAAAAATTCGTTAAATTTGTACATTTTGTCTAGAAAGATCTTTTAGTCAAATTTAGCAAATAAAGACCCCCGCAATATACGACTTGTTCGAAAAGCCTCCTACCATCTGTTGACAATTAGAAATGGCCGTTAATGACATTTATAAAAAAGAAAAAAAATACCTAAACTATCCCTCCTTCCCCACCAGCACCCCCCCCCCCTTCCCTGACCTCTCCCCTTCCGTCGACTAGCCCCCCCTCCTCCCTCCGGCCAGCCCCCCCCCCCCCCCCCCCCCCCTCCTCCTCCTCCTTCCCGCACCACCAGAGAGAGAGGCAGGAAGAGAGAGTCCTCCTCCCCGCGTTTCCTCCCCGTCCCCCTCCTCCTCCTCCCCGCACCACCGGAGAGAGAGAAAGGGGAGGGGGAGAGAGACTGGGGGAGGGATAAAATGGTCATTACATACCCCACTTAACATCAGTTAACGAAAAGGGGACAAAATGAGCAGATTTTATACTTTAATAAATTTTAACAGCATAGGATCTTTTTAAGCAAAATGTAGAAATCTAACGAGGAATTTTTTACAATTTACCCATCTTTTTTTGTATTGTATGCATCAATTATTTTCATGTGACGTTGCTAACCATCTTCAACTGAAAAAGTTTTATTTCATCCTTTGGTCTTTCTTTATTTTCAGATTTCAAGCAAATATATTTAGCACTATTTCTAACCTAATCCACTTAAATTTCAGTGTCCAACCACCATTGTACCTTTCTTTGGGGATCAGTTTTTCTGGGGTGATAGGATTCATGCAAAAGGAGTCGGACGTGCACCAATCCCAATATATGAGCTCAATGTCGAAGGACTTACAAACAGGGTCGGCCACGGGGTTGGGTTGCCTATTCATAATTAATTTGGTTGTACCTTGACCCTTATTGTAGGTCGATCCTGGAAGGTCATCTGCGACCCCGACCTCTATTGGGATCACGCTAAGTCTGGTGATTGCCTAAGCAGAGAAGGGCTGCAGTGGATGCATTCCATAAGCACTTACCTGCAGTGTTACCCAAGCCCCTTGCAGCTTCAGATGACGAACCTTCACACCCTCTTTGCTGGCTACTTACGTCCATTGAGGGATGGTGCTGTCTTCTGTTTACTTCTTAATCATTTGGTGGGTGGGTTAAGGGCTTGTTTGGTAAAATGGATTTGCATTTGGATTTGGATTTGAAAATCCAAAATTCAAATCCAAATCCAAATCATAAATTTCCAAATCCAAATCCAAATACAACTCCCACCAAACATAGGATTTGGTGAATTATTAATTAGCTATTATAATTATAATTATGATTAATAATTAAATTATTATTATTAATAATAAAATAATAATAAATAAATTATTAATTAGCCACTATAATTATAATTATAGTTATGATTAATAATTAAATTATTATTATAATTATGATAATAGTTATGATTAAAAATTATTAATTAAGATATAATGATGATTATAATGACGATTAATAAGTTACTAATTAAAATTTTAATAATATTTTAATTATTATTAATTTTAATTAACTATAAATTAAATATTTTAAAAATTGTAATTATAAATTAACATAACGATGCTTAATAAATTAATAATTAAATTATTATAATATATTAATTTTTAAACTATAAATTATTAAATATGATTATAATTATGATTAAAATATATTAATTAAGATTATAACAAAATAGTAATTAATAAATTATTAATTAATATTATAATAAGATTAATAAGTTATTAATTATGATTATAATTGGATATTAATTAATAAATTATTAATTAAGATTATTATTAATTATTAATTATTAAATTATTAACTTAGATTATAATTATGATAACTAATTATTAGTTAATTTTTTATTAAAAACAATAACTAATTTTTATTTATAAATAAAAATATTTTTTAAATGATAATAATGATTTATTTTTAATTAACTATTACTTAATTTTGAATAAACTATAAATTAAATATTTTAACGAAATTATTAAAAAATAACTAAATTTTTCGTCCAAATCCAAATTTTGGATTTTGTCATACTTTCCATATCCAAATCTATCTCCAACCAAATATATAATTCCATAGATTTGGTTCCAAATCCATAAAATCCTAAAATTCAACTCCAAATACGGTTTACCAAACAGGCCCAGGAATTATGATTGCCATAAAGTAGTGCAAAGTAATGAAAATTGATAAAGTTGACAAAAGTGAAGCAATGCTCTTTCAGGAATCTTATGTTCTTAGCAGTAAAATTTTGGAAAATTTATATTGCCATATCCGGTAAATATAAATATTCATTGGAATCTATAATTCATATTTAAGAATATGGTGGCAAGATATACAATTATATTATTTGTCTTCCAAAAAATTTGGGTGATGCTAATTTTCATTATGTGGATATGACATAACAGCTCACATGACAAATTTTAACCTAAACAAAAATTTCTCAGTTAATGTCAATGTTAAGGGTAATATTAATTTAAATTTTTAATATTAAAGTTATAAATGTTAATTTAATGTTAATATTAATTTTAATTTTAATGTTAAATTTTGATATGTCAGCAACAATGTCATAAGACAAATATGTTGGCCTATTGGTGATGGTCGAACCTGATTTTAATGATTGATCTAACCATGTCTCGATATAAGGGCTACTTCAACATTTGCTGAAACATTCTACCATTCTGTTCAAGACTGAAGCAGTTTTGTCGTATGAGTCTGTATTTCAATATTCAATGTAATTTTCATATTTATTGAGTCTAGGAATACTTTGTACACCAAGTCGTATTGACAAATAGGCTACCCCAAAATATTTTCAAAAATATCATATGTTTTGAAAATAGTCCAGTTTTACAAAAGCTCCTAACTGCATAGACTTTTCAATAAACCAAAACACAAAATCAGTTTTACAAAATGACCCAAAAATCAGATTTGGCCCTAGCAGAATATGGCCAGAGTTCGGCCCGAATTCGGCCGGAGTTCGTTTAGTGCCATTTAATTTTTGAACTTGGTCCTCCTGCAGTTGCGAATGCAACGGCTATTTGTCGAGATTTACTTAAAGAGTTCTGTCTGAATTCTGTCAGAATTCTGCCTGTGAAAAACCTATAAATATAGAAGAATTTCACTCATTTCAACACATCTCTCTTCTCTCTTCTCTTTAAAGCTTAATCGTCTTCCAAAGTGTTCTGAGCTATTCATTTTCAAATTCCAAGCCAGTTACAATCCTCTAGTCGATTTGCCAGTACGGTACGGTCTAGAAGCTTCAGAGAGATTGTAATCAGAGGCTTGATTGAAGAAAGACACTTCACAAATTGAAGTTGGTCGAGTACTTCGTATCAAAGCTCGCGTTGTAGAAGTTGCAAGGGCTTCGTATGAAAACTTGTGGTATTTTTCATAGTGGATTCAACTGGAAGCTAGAGTTCTTCCGACTGGAATAGTACTCACAAGAGAAAAACTAGTATACATCACCGTCTTTGCGTTTGCTTTCTGATATCTGCCTTTTTATTTACTTGTGATATATATATTTGTGTGATCTTGTTGCTAACATTTTTTAATTAGCTAAATTCTGATGCCTACTCTATTCACCCCCATTTTAGAGTATTGCGCTTTACAATTCGTTCCTACAAAATAATGAATGACATTGTGTCCACGAATATGCTACCATGTACAAAAGAAACATTAACAGATCAAAGCCGCAAGCCATTCAAACTAAATTGGATTGAAAAAAGAAGATGGTCTGTAGTTAATTTTGATAAGGAAAAGAATGCAAAAGTTTATGAACCCTAGAATCATAATCCAAAGGGAACCAAGTGAATAACTTTATAATTTATGAGATTTTATGAAAAATTATAGAAGAATTGTTGGGGTATTTTTAGGGAAATTTTTAGAGTTTTTTTATTAGAAAACATATTAATGAAATTCGGTTTACAAATTTTATTTATTAAAGGGATAAATATTTATTTCGTGCATTGAGTCCAAAATCTGAATGTTGCCAAAGTATACATGAGTTTAAAAAATCCTTAGACGCAGAGATGATCATTATATTTAAAATATTTGCATTTCTATGTATATATATATATAGAGAGAGAGATAGTTGGAAGGGAGAATACTTTAGTAGGTATGTGGTTTACACATAGTTTACTGATTACTAGAGCTCCGCTTTCATTTATAGTCTTTGATTCATAATTTATAGTCTTTACATACTCCTTAAATTTCAATACTTGTCTCTTTATTTTTCTATATATTATTATATTCATCATACTTTGTAGTGTAGCTCTTAGGTGTATCGTACTTTACTTCAATCATGACCGAATGTTCATATTTTATGTTACTCTCATGAAACTCGTGATCGGGACAGAGGTTCAATTCGCTATATCAGCTTATGTTGATAGTCTAAAATGTATAGCTTTTATTTGTACGCTTTTAGTATATATTTTGTATATATCTTGATGTAGATTAGCTGATAGTTGGATCTCGGGATACATATAGTCGAGGATACTATAACCAGCAGAAGATATTGAAATATAGGTAGCGTACTGCTGTCGAAGCTGCGGCGTAAGTTGGTCATCGACGTACTTAGGTAACTCGTTTTCGTTTATCAGGGATGAGGGCCAGGTGGGCCATGCGGAGCGGACGGCCGACTGGAGTAATATTGTGCTGCAGACAACAAAGGAGTATGACCGTGCACGTGTCCACACGCTGGTGTGTTCCCCCCCCCCCCCCCCCCCCCCCCCCCCCCCCCCCAAACTCCCTCCGGGCCTCCCCTCCTCCTCCCATGAAACGGCGATACGTGATCCGTGGACCAGGATTGTAGTCCAAATTCGCGGACAATGTAGCACTGACGTTTGGAAAATCATAGAAGAAGCTGATGCAAATAAAACGGATAGGGAGTGTTTTATACCAGGAGATTTGCAAGCTTACAAAACCACAATGGAGATCTCCTCACCCAAACTACTCAAAGAGAAATTAAGGAGAAGAAGAGCGCCAATGACCAAACAAATTCAAATAGTACTCCCTATCTATACTATATAAGTACTCTAGCTACGTAGCTAGCTATCCCTCCCTGCCGTATCCACTGACGGCGGCGGGTGACGAGGAGGACGTAGGAGGGGCGGCGGGCGGCACGACGTCGCAGTACCCGCGGAGGATGTCGGCCTCCTCGGACGTGAAGCCGAGGGAGGCCATCATGGCGGGCCAGCAGTCGCGGGTGACGACCCGTACGGCACGGCAGCAGGGGAGGGAGAGGTAGGAGTCCCCGTTGAGGAAGAAGAGCACGATCTCGTTGGTGCACGACCGCAGCTCGGCCAGCGCGTTCCAGCAGTCCACCGGCCCCACCGCCCCGGCGACCTTGCCCCCATCGGCAGTCCACGCCGCCACCGCCGTGCGCTCTCCTACCGGAGGCAGAGGCAGAGGCAGAGGCAGCAGCGGTGCTAGCTCCCGCGGAGCGACGCGGACCGGGAGGCAGCAGGAGAACGAGAGAGCGAGAGCAATGCAGCAGTACTGGAAGAGCGACATTGTGTTGTGTTGGCAATAGAGAAGAGTGTGTGTGTGGTCAGTGGTGAAGAGAGAGAGAGAGGTTTATATAGAGAGAGAGAGTGAAGTTTGGAGGGAAATTCAAAGGGGTTGAAGAAACGGTTTGAAGAAAGTGCGGTAGACCAGCAGTTTGAGTAACGTATGTATGTAATGTAACTGGTGATTGTTCAACCAAAGCGCCGCTACTCTTTTTTTTGTTCAACTATTGATCAGTTCGGTTACTTCCAAGTACATTAACTCCATGTGCAAAAACTTTCTTTTTTTGGGGGTCTCGATCGATCACATGGGTTCTTCATGCAACTTGTAGTTAAATATGTTAGTAGTACGAGTTCAAGTTTTGGATCGGACCTTAATTGCATACACACAGGGCTGACAATTCTTCAGACTTTGGACAATTTCCTCTACCTAGGACAACCTCCAGACTCAGTGTACCCTACAAGAGGTTGAGATTGCGGGTAGGGGTGAACATTATTCGATTTTGGACCGAAAATCGAACCGAACCGAATAAGAGATTTGATTCGGTTTAAACAAAATTCGATTCAGTTTCGGTTTTGAAAATATTAAAATTTATTATTCGGTTTCGGTTTTGGGTTTCGGTTTTGGATTTCGGTCCAAAACCGAAAACCGAATAAGAAATATATATATATATATATATATATATATATATATATATATATATATATATATATATATATATATATGGGAAATTGCTGAGAAATCCAATTTCTGGGTGGACTTTTATGTAATGCCCACCCGCTGGATTATTTTTATGAAATACCCAGAATTAAGTATTTTCACGTTAAATATTTCAAGATTCTCTATAGATGCTCTGTATTTACAAAATTTGCCATTATCATAGTTCCAAAAATACCCCTTCGCGCAAATTTGGACATCTATATATAATTTTGAATTCGCAAACTCAGATTTGGATTGGGAAATTCGTATTCTTCTTCTTCACGAGAAATTTGAAATCCATTGATATCATCTTTATCAGAGATCGCAAAATCGTTCGTAATTCATTGTGGTTTTCGTCAGTTGAACGTCGATCATCCTTCATCATCATTGATCATCATCATCATCATCATCATCTTTGTGGTTTCCGGCGATTAGGTCAATTGTGGAGAGAAGATCTTTTTCTTTTCTTTTTATAGATCTTAAAATAATGTGAGAGTTCAGATCTGTAGAAATTCATCCTCAGCTTCGTATATCTCGAAATTTATGCTGAATTTGAATTTGTTATGCAGATTATTAACTTAGAAAATGTTAGAGAGATTAAAATCTTGTTATTTTGTGCGAATAACATTCTCCGTATGTTTTTATACGTATAATGAGCATTATCCATAAGTTACAGACAGATAATAATTATTCTCCGTTATATTTAGACGGAGAATGTATATTCTCCGTGTGTTTTAGACGGAGAATATCATTCTCCGTTTTACTTTAAACGGAGAATGATCGTTCTAAGTTAGTTCTGAACGGAGAATATTTATTCTCCGTTATATTTAGACGGAGAATGATCATTATACGGATAATGAGCATTATCCATAAGTTACAGACAGATAATAATTATTCTCCGTTATATTTAGACGGAGAATGTCTATTCTCTGTGTTTATTAGACGGAGAATATCATTCTCCGTTTTACTTTAAACGGAGAATGATCATTATAAGTTAGATCCGAACGGAGAATATTTATTCTCCGTTATTTTTAGACGGAGAATAATCATTATTAGACGACAATTTTATTATTCTATTTGTGACCTCTTATGTTTTTATGTTATCAGGGGGAAAGGTATGGAATCAAGTTGTTTAGTTAACATTTGTTTCAAGGGAGACATAGTTTCCTGCCGTGTCACACATGAAAGTACCGTAGATTTTTTAAAGATTAAAGTGTGCGATCGATGGACTTCTTTGGATCCACTTTCCTTCCGTTTCAGGTTTTTGCACTCTGATGGGACTGAACTGTATGTTGAAAGTGATTTTTGGCTTCGCTCATTGGTTGGTGGTTTTAACGGTACTCATGATGTGAGTTTTGATCTATTTGTGGAGCAAATATACTCTCCATGTTCTTCATCAACATCTTTTCCTTGTCAAAGCTTTCACATGGGACCTTCGTCTTCCTCCTCTAGTTCTTTGAGTAGATGTTCTCCTACTGTAAAGGACAAACGAGTAGTACAATTTTATGAGGGCTCAACTGAGACAGTGAAGAAGAGGAAATCGGATATGTGGCCTGGATCAATTACTGGTGTTGGTCAGATTTTTCTAAATGGTGTTGAAGAAGTTAGGAATGCTGTTAGAAAGGTATGTTTTGAATCTCGTCATCCATTCCACATTTTGAAATCTGAGCCGGGGAGGTATACTGTTTGCTGCAAGAATTACAAGACACATGCTTGTTTGTGGAGCCTCATACTATATCTATTTCGAAAGATAATCAAATTTTTGAGGTGAAGAGGTATGTGGGAGAACATAATTGTGGAGCTGGCTATATGGATAAAGGTAATCTGGTTGTTCCAGCAAAGTTTATGAAAAGTTTGGTTAGTGACATTGTTCGGATGCATCCTAAAAAGTCCGCAAAATCTGTTGTCGATGATTTCAAGGTCGACTACGGTTTATCTGTTACATATGGACAGGCATACCACGGAATTAGGCTGGTGCACCAGGAAATGTACGGAGATGATGTTAGATCTTACAGTGACTTGTGTTAGTATGTTAACAAGGTAAAGGAAACCAATAATGGTTCCGTTATCGACTTCCAGAAAGATGATTCATCAATGAGGTTTGAGCGGCTTTTTCTTTCATATGGGGCTTGCGTAGAAGGCTTTCAATATTGTCGCCCAATGCTATATTTGGATGCTACTTTCCTTACAGGGAGGTTTAGAGGATGTTTGATGTCTGCTACAGCGAAGAATGGTAACCAACAGTTCTACCCTCTTGCATACGGTATAGTCTCAGGCGAAGATGGTGACAATTGGAAATGGTTCCTTAGAAATCTAAAGAATGTTGTAGGCGTATTGTTTTTCTTTCGGATCAAGGCACCGGTCTAGTTTCTGAAGTCCCTAAAGTGTTTCCTAATGATTACCATAGCTATTGCTATTATCACATGAAGAATAACATACCGCTGAAAGAGAAAGAAAATGAAAGAGTGTATTCACATGTACTTGAAGCTTGGAGGCAAGCAGTATATGCTCTAACTCCAGGTGTGTTAATGAGACAGATATATGCACATTTTCTATGCATTTACCATTAATTTAACACAGAGAATGACCATTCTCCGCGTCAGTAAGACGGAGAATAGTCATTCTCCGTACGTATTACACGGATAATGACCATTCTCCGTCCTACATAGAACGGAGAATATCATTCTCCGTTAGCTTTTGAACGGAGAATGGCATTATCCGTCTTGCATAGTACGGATAATGTTCATTCTCCGTTTCCGTCACACGGAGAATGACCATTAACCCGTCTTTTATAGAACGGAGAATATCATTCTCCGTTAGCTTTTGAACGAATAATGGTGTTATCCGTCTTGCATAGTACGGATAATGTTCATTCTCCGTTTAAGTCAAACGGAGAATGAACATTCTCCGTCCTGCATAGAACGGAGAATGTCATTCTCCGTTAGCTTTTGAACGGAGAATGACTATTATCCTTATTTTAAACACGGAGAATGCACTTATTTTTAATAATTTTGTGAATTGACCTAATTCTTTATTAATTATTTGTTTTTCTCTATAAAGGTGGGTATAGACAAGCAATCAAGAAGATTTATGATCTGAATTGTGGTCATGTTGTGAATTGGATGAATAAACAAAAACCTGAACACTGGTCAAACGCATTCTTCCCGGGATGTAGATACGGTGAGGTTGCTTCTAGTTGTGCAGAGTCATTCAATGCATGGATAAAGGCTGAGAAGAAATTGCCTATATCAGCAATTGTAAATATCATCCGTGTGAAGATGATGAAGATAATTTCGGATCGCCACAAGGATGCAATTGGTTTGAATAACAAATTGACTCCATACGCTGAGGATATGCTGAAGCAGCTTACAGATGATGGCATGTGTTATAGGGTATATCGGTCTGGTAATTTCGAATTTGAGGTGATCGCAGATACTTCCTCCCACATGGTGAATCTTCTTGATTGTCATTGTAGTTGTCGTAGATGGAAGGTATATGGATTCCCATGCAGCCATGCAATACAGTGCATCAGAGTTGGTTCAGATAAATCTGTTTACGATTTTGTGGAGCAGTATTGGACATCAGATTTCTACCAGAAGCTATATTCATGTGCTATTCGTCCAGTTCCAGATTCTGAAAAACAGTTTGAAAATAATCCCACTGATGTTGTTCTACCCCCTGTTCCGAAACGTGGTCCTGGACGTCCAAAGGCGGACCGTTATAAGAGCAAATATGAGAACAAGGGAAAAGAGAAGAGAAAGATAAGGTGCCAGAATTATTTTGAATTATGCAATCACAATCGCACCACTTGTCCTCTGCCTCCACGTGCTGCTACGGTGGTCGATGGGGCAGCGCCCCCTCGTTAATACATACACATATATTCCTTCTTTTATATAATTGTTTTTTGAATACATATGTTACATTTTTTGATATCAATGGTAATAGTTTGAACTCTGCATATCTGATGTTTCACATATATACTAACAGCATAAGAACTTATTATCCGTTATACTCTGATTTTATAATGCATTGAATGATCATTCTCCGTGTATCTAACACGGAGAATGATCATTCTCCGTATGAGATACACGGAGAATGGTCATTTATAGGTCAAAATACAAGGAGAAAGTCATTCTCCGTGTGTATTAACACGGAGAATGACCATTCTCCGTGTAATTTAACACGGAGAATGACATTCTCCGTGTTAGAAGCACGGAGAATGATATTCTCCGTTTAATTTGACAGGGAGAATTACATTCTCCGTATTAGATACACGGAGAATTACATTCTCCGTGTTAGATACACGGAGAATGGTCATTTATAGGTCAAAATACAAGGAGAATGTCATTCTTCGTGTATTTTAACACGGAGAGAATGACATTCTCCGTGTAATTTAACACGGAGAATGACATTCTCCGTGTTAGAAACACGAAGAATGCTCATTTCTAGGTCAAAATACAAAGATAATGTCATTCTCCGTGTATTTTAACACGGAGAATGGTCATTCTCCGTGTGTTTTAACACGGAGAATGACCATTCTCCGTGAATTTTAACACGGAGAATGACATTCCGGTTCAGTTACATTCACAGGACTACATCTCATGAGCAAAACAAAAGGTTCTTCATATCTTCATCAGGGCAAGAAGTAGAGGATTACATTTGATGTCCAAAAGGAGTGAAACATAAACCTAAAGACAGATAGAAATACCAAGACAAAATACGAAAATTTATGGAAACCCGCAGACCCTATCTGTGTCGAGGGATATACCATTCCCTCAACCATTTCGCATATGTAGGATGTAATTGATCAAGGTCGTTGGCCGGGGCTGGATGGTCAGAACTCCCAGTGCTACTACCCTCAGACTTGGGCTCCTCCTTCACAGCAGCTTCAATCTTGGGAGTAATTCCTTCCCCGATCATCGCCAATTCTTCTTTTACTTCAATTTTTTGTATCACCTCCTCCTTAACGAACGGTGACCCTTGTTTGATGAGAGAAGGCAGCATCTCCTCCTTCACCACTGCCGAGGACACTGCCGCAGGAGGAGAGTCATTCGGCGCAGCCCCCTTGCCATTCGCGGATCTGTTGGCGACCTTTGGAGACATGGTTATTAAAGAAAAAAGACGAAGAGTTTTCTGAAAAACTGAAAGAGAAGGGAATAATGAAATTTCTCTCTCCTCCAGGGCCTATTTATAGGCACGGGCCACTTCCTATGCGATCACTTGTTGTATGCGTCCATGCACCCACGTGAAGAATCAGCTTCCTGCACACTATGCTAACACACTATGTTAATACACAGAACGTCATTCTTCGTGCATTTTAACACGGAGAATGAACATTCTCCGTGTTAGATAAACGGAGAATGACCATTCTCCGTGTCAAATTACACGGAGAATGATATTCTCCGTGTATTTTAACACGTAGAATGGTCATTCTCCGTTTACTTAACACGGAGAATGATCATTGTCCGTGTTAGATACACGGAGAATGATATTTCTAGGTCAAAATAAACAGAAAATGTCATTCTCCGTATATTTTAACACGGAGAATGACATTATCCGTGTGTATTAATACGGAGAATGATCATTCTCCGTGTCAAAATACACAGAGAATGACATTCTCCGTGTCTAAAACACACGAAGAATGGCCATTTCTAGGTCAAAATACAAAGAAAATGTCATTCTCCGTGTATTTTAACACAGAATCAAACAACAGAACTTTAACAAAACAGATTTACATATATAGAACAATGTAAATTAGTCGAAAAACTGAGTTTCATTACAAAGGACAACAAATACATTACAAAAGAAACCTGACAGACAGTATATATATATAAGGAATTTCTGAGCCAATTTACATTGTCATTTTATTTTATGATACAAAAGGAAATGCACAGTCACCCATAAGCAAAAGCTTAGCCAAAGTTAGCCTGCTCTTTACAATAATATCATGAACTGCTTTGTTTGTTTTCTTTTGTAAATCATATATAGCTTTCGACAAGTTTTCAATATAATACGCAACATACAGCAGGCAGCTGGGTGATAGTTGCTGTGGGCAATCTTTAATAACCTTGAGCTCTGTTGTTTCATATTCTTGAATTGCTGGGCTTTTCTCCCTCATCAATGCAATCTTCTTAATTACAATTGGCTCGATTTTATTCTTCATGTAATTTGCATCCTCGATTCCCTTAGCGCCCGTGATTTTTCTCAATGAGTTGTAGTGTGTCCAAACATAGGAGCTGAAGTTGAATGCCAGCAGTGTATAGTATTTATTCTCTTCACGGAAGAGTGGCACGAATAACCATTCGATGTCATCCTCCAACTCCATGATAAAATCTTCTATTTCTGCTTTGAAATTGTACAATGCTCCAGATGTTGGGTTTTGTTTATCGGCAAATTGAACGGTACGCTGTTTTCCAGAAGAAAAAAAAACAAAAAACAAAAAATAAATCATAAGTTAGGTTTTTACAACAATATTAGTAGGTGTACACATTAATATTTATTTTTCAGTTTTGATTCTTACCAATGCATGGGGCATCATGATTGCAAACCAATTACATTGTGCACCCTGCGAGCTTGACTGAACGTTACGCCTTGTTTCGGCTTGTAATTCGTTCATAATCTTTATTGTGAAGTTCATAACATTGGCCTCTATTTCTTCCATATTTAATATGTCTTGAACTTCTTTAGCATTAAAGAACAAGGTAACATCATTGTTCCTTCTTCTTATTTTACAATCTTCTGGAGCAGTTGGAAAGTATTGGTATACATTTTCACTGCACAAAAATTTAGTTTCGATTATGTTAATAATATAGGCTAATAATATAATTGTAAAAAAAAAGTAACTCAAACAGAGAGAATGATCATTCTCC
Organism: Iris pallida; assembly: GCA_029216955.1. Classification (NCBI taxonomy): domain Eukaryota; kingdom Viridiplantae; phylum Streptophyta; class Magnoliopsida; order Asparagales; family Iridaceae; genus Iris; species Iris pallida. The sequence continues at coordinate 2,168,043 of JANAVB010024995.1, forward strand.
ATTATGAATTGGACGGAGAATGCCTATTCTCCGTGTATTATAACACGGAGAATGACTATTCTTCGTGTATTTTAACACGGAGAATGACATTCTCCGTGTATTTTTACACGGAGAATGATCATTTCTAGGACAAAATACACAGACAATGCCATTCTTCGTGTGTTTTAACACGGAGAATGGTCATTCTCCGTGTTAGATACACGGAGAATAGCCATCTCTAGGTCAAAATACAAGGGAAAATGCCATTCTCCGTGTACTTTAACACGAAGAATAACATTCTCCGTGTCAGATACACGGAGAATGACTATTCTCCGTGTTAAAAAACACGGAGAATAAACATTCTCCGTTATGAATTGGACGGAGAATGACCGTTATGAATTCAGAATGACAATTCTCCGTCTGAATTACACGTAGAATATTCATTCTCCGTATCAGATACACGGAGAATGATAATTCTCCGTTGTGAATTGTACAGAATTTGGTTCAAGTTTAGAATACTTACGTTGGAGTCATCCTTCTTGGGTATACGATGCTCTTGTATAGACGCTTCAGCTGATCGTCTGCTTGGTTCCAAAGCCTGAGTTTTTGATATTGCATCAGCATTTTTCCCTCTTTCACTAGCTTTGCTGTTTCAGGAGAATCTTCTTCAAGTTCTTCATTTTCTGACATCTTCTTTTCGTCTACCTTCTCGGGACTGGAAGGAGCTTTTCCTTTCTCACCAGAAGTTAACTTTCTTATTGGTACTGGACGGAGCTTTTCTTTTCCGACCAGCAGCTACATTCTTACTTGTAGCATCAGCTATTTTCTTCTTTTCCAGTGTTGTAAAATCATCATCCGCTGGAGCATTTGATTGTTTTTTAATCCCTCCTGGTTCTCTTGCTCTTGTGTAATATTTTTGAGGAACTACTTTAGTCTCCTCCCCAAGCTGCAATGCTTTGGCCATTGCTTCAAGGTTAACAATTGTATCATTCTTCTGCTTGATTTCGTCATTCAATGATGCAACTTCCTCGAGAAGTTTGTTGTTATCACTAATGAGCTTTTTATTCTCCTTTCTGAGATTGTCTGTTTCTTTCACTGATATAAAAACAAAAAACAACAAGAGGTATGATGTCAATATTATATAATCTTCTTTTTAAAAACAATAAAAAATATTATTATCCGTTTACTTTAATCCGGAGAATATCCATTCTCCGTGTTAAGATACACGGAGAATAACATTCTCCGTGTCAAAAATACACAGAAAGTGTCATTTCTAGGTCAAATTACAAGGAGAATGTCATTCTCCGTGTTAAGCTCAACGGAGAATGATCATTCTCTGTTAGACTTACAAGGAGAATGGGCATTCTCCTATAACATAAACGGAGAATGACTATTCTCCGTGTTAAGATATACGGAGAATAACATTCTCCGTGTCAAAAATACACGGAGAATATCATTCTCCGTGTTAAACTAAACGGAGAATGTCTTTTCAAGGTCAAAATATAAGTAGTGACATTCTCCGTTTAGTTTAACACGGATAATGACATTCTCCGTGTATTTTTGACACGGAGAATGTTATTCTCCGTATATTTATAAACGGAGAATGTTATTCTCCGTGTCAAAAAACACACGGAGAATGGCCATTTCTAGGTCAAAATACAGAACGTCATTCTCCGTGTTAAAATACTAGCGGAGAATGTCATTCTCCGTGTATTTTAACACGGAGAATGCTCATTCTAAGTGTGTATTAACACGGATAATGACATTCTCCGCTAGTATTTTAACACGGAGAATAACATTATCCGTGTTAGAAACACGGAGAATGATCATTTCTAAGTCAAAACACACAGAAAACGTCATTCTCCGTGTACTTTGACACGGAGAATGACATTCTCCGTATTAGATACACATAATTACAAATTAAAATTTTGAAAAAATAGAATATTTTACCTTTTAGAAGTAGCTCCTCAACACGTTGACGAAGCTTCTCATTATCAGCAGTAAGCTCAGATTTCTGCTTTCTAAGGGAGTCTAGTTCCTGCTCCGACCCCTTTGCCTCCAGTTCTTCAACTCTTCTACGGAGTTTCTCATTATCAGCAATAAGGAGCGATTTCTCGTTCCTTATAGAATCTAACTCCTTCTCCAAGCCATCAGTAACGAGATCCACAGCACGTTGTTGGGCTACATCTGCCTCTAGTTTTTGGGCTCTTTCTTGGAGTTGCTCATTCTCAGCGATAAGCTGAGATTTCTCCTCCAAGACACGCAACATATCTTCATTCTCAGCTATGTTTGTTGCTGGTGCTTGGGCTTCAGCTTGTGGTTCTTCTTCATCAACAGCATTATCTCCACCTTCTATACTATGCTGCTCTGCTGGGTCTTCTACTTCTTCAACAGTCAATGTAACGAAATCTTTGAATATCAATTCAGAATTCGTTTGAGCCCCTTGATATTCATTTTTGAGGAATATAGAGATTCTATTCCCATCCCATGTGTAGAATCTCGGGTATGTGCTTATTGGTTTGCACTTCCTTTCCAACAGTTGACTGTGCTCTGCAAACCAATACAAGAAATATATCGTACAACCTTCAATCTTCTTGTACGATATCTCAATGTCCCCATCTTCAGCTTTTGTAACAGCCCTCTTTATGCTGTCCATGACGTACCCCAAAATAATCCGTGGCCAACAGATGCTTTTTATAACATCTATGCTCTCCACCAGAGCGAAGAACTTGTACGGCAAGTTTGACCCACCCATTCTGGTGAAGAATGCTGTTTGGCACAAGTTCAGGACTTGCATTTCTGTCCCCCAACAGCTCTAAGATCCTTTTCTTAACTTCTGCATTTGATACTTCTGCATTTTTTCCCTTGGAATTTGTCAGCAGTCTTTTGAAGTGTTGTGTACACATGCTGAATGAGTCTGCTGGTGGGGAGGTCTTCTGTTTTTCAGTGATGATCTTTAGATACTTCTCATCAACTTCCCTGTCATCATTCATTGGCAGACCAAAAATGGTTGCCATCTCATCAGCAGTTGGTGCTACCTTGACACTGCTGCTCAACTGGAAATATCCAATGCCATCTTCTTCTAAGTAAGTCCCCATCAAGTTCTCCAGACCTTGTGTGACTTTAGATAGTTCTGACTTTTTCACCTTGGATCTGTAGAATACATCTATGAAATTGTAGAATCCAACATTCTTCAAGGTTTCAATAACTGCTTCAGGCAAATGGCCACACTTTTCCTTCATCTCATCCATAAGAGAGAGTATTGGGGTGAATGTTGCACGAAAAAGTCTTTCTTCTTTGTTCCTGACAGTTTTTTTTCCTAAAAAAAACAACAATTAGGTTTACGTCAACATTCTTCTTTATTATAATAAGGAGAATGACCATTCTCCGTTTTAAAATATACGGAGAATATCATTCTACGTGTACTTTTACACAGAGAATACCATTCTCCGTTTATTTTTACACGGAGAATGATCATTTCTAGGACAAAATACACAAAAAATGTCATTCTCCGTGTATTTTAACACTGAGAATGAGCATTCTCCGTTTACTTTGACACGGAGAATAGTCATTCTCCGTGTTAATACACGGAGAATGGCCAGTTCTAGGTCAAAATACAAGGAGAATGTCATTCTCCGGGTCAAAATACAAGGATGTCATTATCCGTGTATTTTAACACGAAGAATAACATTCTCCGTGTTAGAAACACGGAGAATGTTCATTCTGAGTACAAAATACACAGAAATTCCATTCTCCGTGCATTTTAACACGGAGAATTAATTCTCCGTGTTAGAAACACGGAGAATGGCTCATTTCCAGGACAAAATACACAGAAAATGCCATTCTCCGTGTATTTTAACACGGAGAATAACATTCTCCGTGTTAGATACACGGAGAATGCTCATTCTCAGGACAAAATACACAGAAAATGCCATTCTCCGTATATTTTAAAACGGAGAATAACTTTCTCCGTATTAGAAACACGGAGAATGCTCATTCTCAGGACAAAATACACAGAAAATTCCATTCTTCGTGTATTTTAAAACGGAGAATGCTCATTTGTCACGCCCCAGAACCAGAATACTGAAGAACGGGGACGTGCACAGCCAGCTACGTATAACGGAACGGCAACCATCCCGCTATACGGTCACGGCTGTCTAGCTATGTGAGGGTACGCTACAAACCATCAGTCTCTTAGGGTCAAAATCAAGCTAATGTCTCAATCTCAACAAGTAATGATAGTAACAAGATATCAGACCACCAAATATACAATTGTAAGGCGTCCCAAACATTACATATCCAGATGATCATGAAGCTAATCGTACAAAATGTAAGGACTAGCAAGAGTTAAGTCATACATGATCAACCTCGAGTTGCCAATCATGATTACAGCCCGTAGGCAGATAGAAAGTAAAGTGCATCGAGCTAACAAGTGCTCGTCGGCTAAACGCCTCAAAAGAATATCAGTTAACAATACAGTGGGAGAAACAAAAAGAGAAAACCCACTCGTTGCCCGGGTTCCGTCTAGTGTTCACCATCGGGCTGGAAAGCAGGTAGATCCTTTGCTGCTGCTCCGGTATCTGGCCATACAAAACCAGCTGGGTCAGACCCCAGAAAGAGCAAGTGCCACAAAGGAGGCCACGAAATAAGAACAAAGCCAGCAATCAGCACAATAATATAATTACATAATAAGAGACAGTAATTTAAAAAAAGGCATGATAGTTAGATATAAAAGACAAATCTTGTACAGAATCGGTAAAAGACAGAACATATGGAAAGGCATGACAGGATAATATACGATAAGATGACCATGGGACTATTCAGATAGCCAGGTTACAACCCGTAAACCAAACAAGGATCGGGGTTGTAACCCCTTCGTCTGAACGGAACTTGGTTTCTCCCACCATTTATCGGCAAGATAAAATACGCGAATTCAAGACTTGCAATTAAACATGATTAAGGTAAAGCACGAGTAATCATGTCATGTCATGACCTTGCACAGGATTAGGACAGGACAAGAGGGACTAGACTCCATCCAATCAATCACGGCCAAGCAAGTACTACGGCTTACTACTTTAACTAACTAGGGTTATCACAGACCTGATTACTAACAAGATGCAATGAGAATTCCAAGTCCGGTTACCTGTTTGTTACTACCTGAATGCTCCCAGCAAGAAAAGGAAAAGATAGCATGATATAGCAGACACACTGTAGTAAGATACATGTGTCCTAAGGTACCACGCTCGACGGCGGGCTGGAAGTGCGCTCATCTCGACGGATAGCAACAAATCCCATGTATATATATATAAGGCCGGGACCAAAGGGGCAACAGGTAACTGGGAAATTCTCCATGAACTAATTGATCAATCTAGTCATTAACCTAGCCAGATTCAGTATGAATCCCTGACCGTGGGAACCAGGGAGTCACGTCCTAGACATGATGCAAGACAAGACGAGTGGATTGCACAAGCAAGCAAGCAGGAACACCCACGGTGTCAAGACAGGTCAAGCTAAGTTATCAAGTCATGTCAAGTCAGGAGTGCGCCGCCACGGGCCACTATCAAGTTATCAAGATAATTCATGTCAGGGTACTTGTCAGGAGTGCGCCACAACGGGCCACTTAGCAAGTCAGGTTGGTCATGTCAGGAGTGCACCATTACGGGTCACTGTCATGTTATGCTAGTTCCTTGCCATACCGTGCCATGTACAACAGTCATTCCAATATATTAAGCAAAATCAAGTTCATGACAAAAGGCGTAAGGATATAAAATGGGCGTAAAATATCTAATAAAATACTAATATAAATAGGACTATAGAAGAACCAAGATCAAGAAATAACAAATTCATCATAGACAAGTAGGTTGTGCAGGGTAGTACTGTGCAGGGTGCCAAGTGCGCAGGGTGAGCTGCGCAGGGTACCAACTGCGCAGGGTGCTAAGTGCGCAGGGTGAGCTGTGCAGGGGTTGCCTTGCGCAAGGGTTACCTTGCGCAAGGGTAGACTGCGCATGGGGTCAAGGGCACAGGGTTAAAGGGGCACAGGGGATGTACTGCACAATGGGTCATTGTGCATGGACCAAGGGTACAGGGGCTGCCTTGCGCACTGATTGGATTGCACAATGGAGGATTGCGCAAGGGTAGACTGCGCATGGGGTCAAGGGCACAGGGTTAAAGGGGCACAGGGGATGTACTGTACAATGGGTCATTACGCATGGACCAAGGGTACAGGGGCTGCCTTGCGCACTGATTGGATTGCGCAATGGAGGATTGCGCAAGGGTAGACTGCGCAGGAACAGATTGCGCATGAGCAGACTGCGCATGGGCAGACTGCGCAGGAATCTATGCGCAGTCGGGTTGAGCGCAGTTCGCCAAGGGGCAAGCTGTGCGGTCGGCGCTGCGCTAAAGAGCGCTGGCCGAGGGGGATGCGCAATCCAGCACTGCGCTAAAGAGCGCAGGCTGCAGGCTGCTACTCCAGGCCGAGAAGAACACCAAGAATACCAAAAATTCAAATTTTCATATCTTTGTCAAATCAAAGCCAAATCTAGATTTTCAAAGTTCTAACTTGAGTAAAATTGAATTCTCTTCCACATAGAAGCATCAAAACCCACAAAAATCCAACCAAAATAGATCAAAACTATGTAAATCCGAAAATAGTTAAAACCTAGATCTAGAACAATGGAAACTCCAAATCACAAAATGTCAAGTTCTAATGTTGATCTCCATGGCCTAATCTAGCTAATGGACAAATAAAAAGTGGTTTTCATATGGTGGCAAGGTGCACTTGCCTAATGGGTTGGAGAGTTGTGTGGAGGAAGAAGAAGAAGAATAAATGGAGGAAAATAATGAGGAGAAAGAGTGTTAGGTGGGGATTTTAATGGGAGAGGATAAGTTGTGTTGAGGGTGGAGGTTAGCTAAGATGGCCTAATGCATAATAAACAAAACCAAACCAATTCCTTCTCCTATCCAAATAAAACCAAGCTCCATTAATCAGAATTAATCCAGGAATGATAAATGACGATTAAACTACAATGCTAAGTATGAAATATACCACAACTTAACAGGTCAAGAAAAAATGAAAAATACTGGTCAGAAATACGATCACGTATAAAATACGTATCACGAATTTCGGGGCACTACATCATTCTCCGTGTTAGATACACGGAGAATGACCATCTCTAGGTCAAAATACAAGGTAAAATGTTATTCTTCGTCTATTTCAACACGGAGAATAACATTCTCCGTGTTAGAAACACGGAGAATGGCCATCTATAGGTCAAAATACACGGGAGAACGCCATTCTCCGTGTATTTCAACACGGAGAATAACATTATCCGTGTTAGAAACACGAAGAATGCTCATTCTCAGGATAAAATACACAGAAAATTCCATTCTCCGTGTATTTTAAAACGGAGAATGGTCATTCTCCGTGTTAGATACACGGAGAATGCTCATTCTCAGGACAAAATACACAAAAAAATTCTATTCTCCGTGTATTTTAAAACGGAGAATGGTCATTCTCCGTGTTAGATACACGGAGAATGACCATCACTAGGTCAAAATACAAGGTAAAATGCCATTCTCCGTCTATTTCAACACGGAGAATAACATTCTCCGTGTTAGAAACACGGAGAATGGCCATCTATAGGTCAAAATACACGGGAGAACGCCATTCTCCGTGTATTTCAACACGGAGAATAATATTATCCGTGTTAGAAACACGGAGAATGCTCATTCTCAGGACAAAATACACAGAAAATGCTATTCTCCGATATTTTAAAACGGAGAATAACATTCTCCGTGTTAGAAACACGGAGAATGACCATTTTCAGGACAAAATACACAGAAAATTTCATTCTCCGTGTATGTTAAAACAGAGAATGGTCATTCTCCGTGTGTATTAACACACGGATAATGTCATTCTCCGTGTGTTTTAACACGAAGAATGAATATTCTCCGTGTTAGATACACGGAGAATGACCATTTCTAGGTCAAAATATAAGGGAGAACGCTATTGTCCGTGTATTTTAACACGGAGAATGGCCATTTTTAGTTCAAATGACACAGAAAGGTCATCATCCGTATATTTTATAGACGGAGAATGATCATTCTCATTTGCCGCGTCAATATAAACGGAGAATGAACAGGACTCAAAGTTTTACCCTTTTTTCCCTTCTTCTTGATCTTCTTCTTCTCCTGCTACTTCTTGTTGTTGTTGTTCTCCGTGTTCTTGTTCTTCTACTTCTTCTTGCACTTCTTTTTCTTTTGTGATGTTTCGTCTACGAGCAACCCTCTTAACTTTCACCCCTTGTTTCTTTTGTTTTCCAACATCCACTTGTTCTTCGTCTTCTCTAACTCGGTCTACATCCATTGATGATGATTGCGACATTGTGTGAAACTTGCGAATGGAGATTCGCTGGCGCTTTCTTGTAGGAATTTTCTAAGTTTTTTGGAGGAGATGACCTAAAATCGAAAGCAAACAGAGTATGGAAGAAGAGGGAGCGAACGAAACATTTTTTTGAAGAGTTGGTAGGTTTGTATGTAATTCTCCCTCTTCTGGAATCGAACCGTTTTTCTGAAGAGTTGCTGGGTTTGTGGATATTCTTAATAAATTAGAAGGGCAAAAAGGTCATGCCGTCCCCTTTTATATATATGTTAGATAATGCTGGGCACGCGATGAAAGTTTCTTTTGGGGTGGGTTTTTCATAAAACTTTTTAAATTTTTGGGCATTTCATAAATTTTCCCCTATATATATATGTGTGTGTGTGTGTGCGTGTGTACTAAATTTATCTAGGTATATTTAGTTACTATATATATTAACAAAAAAAAGGTGCGAATAAACCGAAAATCGAACCGATTTAATTCGGTTTGGTTTAATTCAGTTATGGACAAATTCGGTTCGGTTTCCGTTTTGCTTATTCGATTTTTGGTCGAATTCGATTTTCGGTTATTCGGTTCGGTTGGAACCGAATTAACCGATTGCTCATCCCTAATCGCGGGTGATCGGCTCACAATAAAAATTAGGAGACAACTAAATTAGTTTTGGATAGAACAATCCAACCTCTTGGACCGGTCCTGCATACATACATGAAATCATGTTGGTTCTACTTACATGTTCCATGACATGTTTAGTGAGATTCCATGAATGCCAAGATGGCGAGAGGAGACATGAACCTTTAGAAAGTAGTTTTATATTCCTCGAAGGATCATCCTATAATTTCTGTTTACCTAATTTCAAGGAACCTTGTCATATCCCTATTTTAGAAATAGGTATATGACCGTATTTTGTATTTGGGTGGTTTTCAGATTTCGTATTGGTTTAAAAAATTTATTTATTTTTCTTGATTAGGATTTGTTTTCGTCGTAGGGTCTGGACTCTTGGTTATCGTTACCGTATTAATTTACGGTTTGTATTATTTTATTATTATTTTGGAGTTGGTGTTTTAGTTCCATTGTTATAATTATTCTTATTATTATTATTGATTTTATTACCTAACCTAACTCCTCCCCTTACCTAACCCTAACCCAACCCATGCACTCATCTCTCTCTCTCCCCTACACGAACAGCCGCTACCCCCTCCCTCACTCTTCTCTCTCCCCCTCTCCCGATCCCTCACTCTCCCCTCCCCCACTTCTCAGTTCTCTCTCTCTCACTCGCTCTCAGCCCCCTCTCCCTTCCGATCTCTCTTCCCCTCTCCCTCGAGCTCCCGCTCGCCCCTGCGTCCGGCCAGCTCCGCCGCGGCCATGCCTCCGCCGCCACCATCACCCACCAGCACCGCCACCGCCTTCGCCGCCTCCTCCCTGAGCTCCCTCTTCCCGGAGCCGCCACCGTCGGCCACCGTCTCCGTCACCACTTCCGTGACCACCACTGCCCCCTTTCTCCTCCGGCCCCCTGAGCGCCGCCGGCGCCCTCGTCTCCACCGCCACCGCCCTCATCATCGTCGCCGTCGCCGTCTCCCTCTCGGCCGGCCTCCTCCGTCGCCACCAGCACCACCACCGCTGCTGCTGCTGCCCCTCCGTCGGAGCCCGACCGACCCCGGTGAGCCCCGATCTCCCGCGCCCTTCCTTTCCTCTTCTCCATGGTGGCCAGCACCACCGCCGTGTCGTTGCCGTGCCCGGGCCAGCACCGCCTCGAGCGGCGGGACGCCTTTGGGCCCCGCACTGCTCGAGCAGCGAGCCAGCGTTGGGCCGCATGCCCTTCGGGCCACGTGCCTCGGTGTACGTGCTGCCTCGAGCAGTGCGTTGCTCGATCTGCGTGCGCCTCGTTTTGCGTATGCTTCAGTTTGCGTGCGCCTTATAGGTTTTCGTGCACCTTCGATTCACGTGCTGCCTTGGGCAACGGGAGACCTCGAGCCCCGCGCTGCCTCGGGCACCGTGCCCCATTGGTTTGCGTGTTGCCTCGTTTATGTGTCTCGGCCTTTGTGCCCATTTCGATTTTCGTGCCGCTTCGACTTGCGTGCCGCCTCGGTTGCGTACCACTTTGATCTCCATGTCGTACTGGTTTACGTGCATGCACCGATTTGCGTGCCGTATTGGCATGTGTGCCACCTTGGACTTTGTGCCATCTCGATTTGCATACCTATACCGATTTACGTGCCGCCTTGGTTTGCGTATCACCTTGGACTCTGCACCGCATCGATTTGCGTATTTACGTCGACTTGTATGTCGCATTGATTTGCGTGCTCCCTTGAATCTCGCTCCGTCTCGATTTGCGTATATGCCCTGATTTGCGTGTCGTATTGATTCGTGCGCCATCCCGATATTCGTGATTTCCTCGATCTACGTGCACGTATCGATTTACGTGCACGTTGTCTCCTGTTCATCTCGATTCTCGTGCGCATCTCGATATACGTGCACGTCTCGGTTTGTGTGTCCGTGTCGGTCCGCGTGCCTCGGTTTCCGTACGAGATCCCTAAACTGCTTGCGGGACCCACACGATATAGCCTTCTGCCATCTCTTGTGATTATTCTATTATTTTATTATTTAATTCTAATGATTGTTTATTGTGTGTTCTGAGGATCTCGATTGGCGTGCTAGCTTGGATCGCGACTGCCGAAGACTTGCTTACCTAGCCGAGCCCTCTAGGCAAGTATCTCTTGCTCATCGACGGCTCTTGCCCTCTCTCTTAGATTTTATTGCATTTAATTAATTTGTACTTGTAAATTGTATAATCCTGATTAGTGTAGCCTAGTAGTAGAACTGCCATGATGATAACTTAGGATAGCTTGGTCCGATACCGAGATAGACCGTATCGGACAACTCGGATGGGTCATCCACACCTCCGAGGACACGAGCAAGACTCACATGTATGGATTGTCCCCATATGCCCCGTGTCCGACTCGCGGTCGGATAACGGCTTTGGCTAACTGTTTCTATGACTTTGTTTGTGGCTTGGATATGACTGTGGGTCTTAGTGCGCCCTGCGTGGCGATTCTTGCTGCATGTGTTGGTTTGGCACCCAGTACGCATTGTAGCGCTGCTGGTGGCCGGGACTTAGTGTTCTCGGCTATCGATTTGTTCTCAGTACGCATCGTAGTGCTACTGGTAGCTGAGACTTAGTGTTCTCAGCCCGCGAGTTCTCGATTCTGCGATTCTGCGGCGGGTTGCGCCGAGTGGTTTTAGCCCCTATTCGTATGGTGCTCCCATCCAGATTACAAAGGAGACTCTGCCGGATTTTTCCAGAATTCCCAGTTGGGAATTTGGTTCGAAGGATTAGGCAGAACCATTCCTTTGGTTTGCTGGAATGAACTCATGCATGTTCTTCTTGGTATAGTATCCGTGATCTCATTGCCTGCTAGGCAGACTCCCGACTAGATTAGTCGCCTAGCGTCTTGATCTGTCCCGTCCGCCGAATTGTGTAAGGAGAGCGGTTCTACTCGAGTGAAGGTCTGCAACCCTGGTCCTTGTTTGGTTTAAGGGTTGTGGATCTAATCCAGAGGGGTTCACGCAATCCTTGCCTTTTCGACGGTATCACCCATTGGACTCTTGACTCGTGACTCTTCCTTTAGATGGTGTTCTAGTTTAGTTTGTTATCCCATTGTCTGTCCTGTCCGCCGGATTGTGTAAGGAGAGTGGTTCTACTCGGGTGAGGGTCTGCAACCCTGGTCCTTGTTTGGTTTAAGGGTTGTGGATCTGATCCAGAGTGGTTCACACAATCCTTGCCATCTTCCGACGGCGTTGATTAGTGTTGACCCGTGTGTTGGGATTATGATCTTATTCGAGGATTGACTATGAGGAGATAGGATATTGAGATAGTGATTATGGAAGACTAAGTGGATTCTTAGATAGTGTTGCTAGTTCTTTGGTGATGTCTAATTTGATCAGATATGTCCTTGAGGACTTTTGGATTTTGATACTGGTGCGAGTGTCTCGCGGAACGAGGAGAATATCGAGGGTATTATTATAGGATTTTTACTCGACTTCCCAAACGCCCAAATCCGGTGCCTTTGTGTATTCCGGTAGCTAGAGAACCTGGTTGATTGCTGTCTTGGTAGTTGAGGGACTTGTTTTCTAGTGGCTTGTGATCATTGACTAGGAGGATTCCTGTGAGTCTGAGGGCCTAGCATTGTTAGGGGGAAAGAGATTGGTATTTGGTGGTTGTCTTTATTGACGTGATATTCACTCCCTCATGGATGGGAGGCACTTGATAGATTGATCTGGTGGATAGACCGACTTGGTGATTGGAGCTGTAGGCTCCCATATATGCTTGAGATGTTATTATAGTAGAGGTTATGATCTTGTACTTGACCTGATATCCATGCCACGATGTGGGCAGATGACTTCTTGTGACTGACAGAGTGTGAAACCCGCAATTTGTCTAGTGATTATTTTTATTATTATTATTTTAAATGTGTGATTGCAATTATTATTAATTTTAATTAAATAGAAAATTCTTTTGAAAATAATGAACTTGGATTTTTGTTTGTCTGGCCCAGACCCGAACCCAATTTGAATCTAAAAAATATTTTAAATTAATATTTTTTTTAGAGTTACAAAATGTTTAGTTATAATTTTTTCAAATTAAATCTTTAATTCATTTCCTCATTTTAGCCCATTCCTTATTTAAGCTTTTAATCATTTTCTTAAAGCCCATGAAACTAAAATCATTTTTACATTAAGCTCAAGCCCATCAACCATTTGAGCCTTTAGTCCATGGCTTAAAGCCCACAAGCCCATGTCTTTATTACCCAAAACATTAGTTATAAGACCCATATTAACCCATTAATAACTTAGCCATTAAATCATTCCATTAAACTTTTTGTCCAGCACACTTTGAAGCTGGAGCTTTAAAACACCCATTAACCAATCCTTTAACCCATTAAAAAATGATTCCATTCTCTCTCTCTTTCTAAATGCTCTGTAGAGAAACCGAAAGGATTTCGGTGGTGGCCGAGCTCCTTAACCGCCGGCTCCTCTTTTCCGATTCCGTGACCGGCCGCTCCTTCGGATTCCGGTAACCGACATCAACCCCTCCTATAAAACCCTTTCTCCTCATTCTTTCCTTTCCATCAACCATCCCCTTCCTCCCATCTTCCCCAACCCCAACTTCTAGCCCGGCCGCCCCACCGGCGCCTAGTCCCGGCCGCCGCTCGCCCGCAGCCCGGCGTTCCCGATCCCGCACGGCCGTCCGCCGAAACCGACCCGCGCGGCTCCCCGGTCGGCGCTCCCTCCGTGTGTGCCCGTGCCCGGTTCCCAAGTCCGATCCCGTTTCCGTTCCGAGTCCGAGGCTACCCTTCGGATTCCATCTTTTGGGTAATTTCTGTGTAAACACAGTAGTTCGTCCCCGTCGTAGTCCATGATGATAATTTGGTCCTCGATTTCCTTCGGGAATTCGATTTTCTGGTAGACGTAGCATTTTTCGGATTTTCTGAAATGCTTATGTATATTTTTCTGTGTGGTTTTCCATGTTCTGCGGAATCTCGGGATTTCCGAGATTTGTTTCGGAAAAATTTCCGGATTCGGAACTTCTGTGGTTTTCTGGACTTTGTGTGTTCTGTGGTTCATATCTTCGGAATTTCCGAGATTTACTTGGAAATAATTCTGGGATTGAGGATTGGTGTTTAATTCGGATTTTTCGAGTTTTAATATTCTGGTTCTTTTACTTTGAATATTCCGAGTTAGTTTCGGGATTTCCGATAATACTTCGGGTTTTCCGATTACGTTTCGAAAATATGTTGTTGGTGCATTCTGGTGTAAAATAATGGGTTTTCTTTGGAATGAGATTTATAAATGGTGATAGTGGCACATTTTTCCAGTTTTGGGTTATCCCGAATATAGAGGGAATGCTGTCCAAATTTTATAAATGAATTTCAAATCGTTTTCAGAAATATTTACAATTAGGATTTTTGGGCGACGACCATACCGGTCAATGGGCCCCGGGCTAAATGCAAACGAAACCGGTTCCGTCCGGACGTTGAGGCATTAGCTATTTATGACGATTGGACCAAAGTCTGAGACTCGAAATCAATTTAATTTAATTTAAATTATTAGTTGTAGGATAATTTATAAAGACTAACCAAATATTTTCTCTTATTTAAATTTATGTAAATGGTCTGTAAGGGCATAAGCCCATTCATTCCTGCTGATGTGTAAAGTTTGTAATAGCTTAGTATTTTTTTTATTGTTTTCTGGTTTGTTGGTTGACGTAAAACACGTAAAACAATAAATAAATATTTATTTTATTATAGAAATTAAAATAATTTTCTCACAATAAATAACTAGGAAAATTACAAGTTTGTAATTCAACAAATTCACGTCTTTCTCATTAAAAGAAAAACCTAATTTTTACAAAAATACAAGTTTTGCGAAATAATCGGAAAACACGAATTTTCTCAAATAAATGTTAACATGATTTAGTTCCTTCGCAAATTGATTAATAGAAACTATCTCGATAAGCGTGTAATTTAGTAACAACATAAAACTGGACTAGGACCAATTCTAGAGATTGTAACTAGCACACTTAGAATGGTTCAATTTTTGATGCTGAGTCAGGATTCTCAATTGTAGGATTTCAAGGACGGTACTAGTCTCCATCAACAATCCTTTTCCAGTCATAATCCAAGGCAAGTACAGTTGTGATTGTTTGCAATTTAATTAGTAATAGTAATCTTGCATGCTTAAACCACATTGCTACACGGAACTCTCTCCTAGAGTATTGACTGTTATTGTCTCATTGCATCATTGAATCTAATTGACTCGGGATATTGGGGAAGTAGTGTAGCGTCTATGACCAATACCCTAAAACTTTTAGTAATAGGATTGTACGAGCTTACCCCTCTCACACACGGGGATAGGCCGGATCATATCAGTGAATCATCCCAAACCGGTCATAGTCGTTACTTACTCAAATCACATGTTTTCAATTGTAGAACTGTTGAAAAATATTGCATTTCTAAATTGTTTATAATTACAAATTATTAATTATTAGTTGAATTGTAGATTTTCATAATTGTACTTTGCTCCCTCCTGACTGGAGACCAACATTTTTAGGTTACACTGAGGATTGCCTGTTCCACGAGGATCTGAGGCTAAGGAGCTAGTTGCTTGAGTTGTTCTTCATGATAATTATATAAATTTTCAATTGTAAGAAATTCTTCTATTGTAAAAGTTTTTATTAATCGAATAAAAGTTGTGGCAATTTTATTATGTTGTTGATGTTACCTGCAAACGGAGATACAGCTTACTGCCGCCGTCTCAACAACGGTGCAGGCTGGGCATGATCCGGTTCGACCCAAAAAATTGGGATCGGGTCGTGACACAGAGTTGTCCTTGTCCCAGACCTGACTACCTGTATCCGTGCTATAAGTCCAGCTTACCCTGTGAGGTGCTGGTCCTGACATTGCACTGCGGTGCCCTTTGTCTATTTGGCACTTTGAGGTGCTACTTCCATGATTATATGGCATTGCGATGCCATCTTGATATTCTGGCTATATTATATGATTACCTGCACGGGTATCTGGTAGTTGGCCTATAGTCTTAGCGTGGTTAGGATTGCTTGCTTGCTTGTTGCATAACACTAAGGATGGATCACAACTGGGACTATAGGTGCCGAGGCTGATTCTTACTTAGCGTTCTAGTACTGAGGTACGACATCTAGGAGGAAGAGCATGTGACCACGGCATGTGATTCCGGATAAATGTAGGGTTAATCTAGGCAACTAAAAATGGTAGAAGCATTGGGAAGGAACGGAATCCCGAGATCGTGCATCACCGGCCGCCACAGGCTCGTCCTGGCGCATCGGGGTTGGCCGCCACGGATATCGCAGTATCCGACTACTATATGTACTCCTGCTTAGCACGGTGGCCTTCCGAGGGACCGTGCATACCTACCTGCTATGCGTTATTTGGCCTCGCTAGCCCTTGCGGGATATGGCACGATCTGAGGATTCCTATATTGCATTGTTGGGGTAACCCAACCTCCACATAGATAGCCGTAGACTTTTGAGTGGCCGCTTATTCACCTAAATTGTATGGCTTGTTGCTTGCTAAGCTGGCTGGCACGTAACGCTGTCCCGGCGCGGTGATTCATTTCCTTGTTCTTGTTTGATGTAGGGATGGGTTACCGTTCCGGTGACGGACTACGAGTTCCAGTTGGCGATGCAAGTATTAGTGGATGTTAGGATGATTGTGATGATCGTTGGTTACTTACGTGTTAGTAGTTGGATTGCTGTCTTATATTCTATAATCGTGCGTTGGTACCGCACGATCCCTTACCTTATTTACTGTTTTTAGATGGTATTCCTGTCATATTATATCCTGCTGGTTTTCTTCGCCCGTCCTTGAGCCTTCCTTTCTGGTACTTGCTACGGTTGGCCTGACCAACCCTGGATTGTTCCCAGATTGCCTGTGACCGACCATGTGGATCTTCCAGACTTGACTTGGAGGACGTGCTTCAGTTTCTGATCATGAGGGAACTGTGTGGGAAGGTATTCTTGTCTACATTATTTCTTATTGTAGACTCTCTGATTACCATATGAGTATTTCCTGTTTTTCATATGATTATCTCTCTTGTCGTTATTTCATTGGTTATTGCCTGTGGATATGAGATCAGATTTAGGCCATAGACTGCTTGCATGCTAGGATACCCAGCAAGATTGACAGCCACGATCGCCGTATGACGTTTATACCTCATACGGAGTAGCTGGCCTAGTAAGTCCCAGTATTTCGGTACTGGGGCGTGACAAACCTACAACATATGATTTTTGATCCGTTTCTCTAGCTTGCTCCTCCAAACAAGAAGAAGAAGAGAAGTCAAGGAGAAAAATGGAAGGAAAAAAATTGTTATTTACTAATAGGATTTCACATATATATGGATATTAGGATTAATTTGGGTCTCGAAAATGACCAACGTTAGAGTTTGGGTCTCGAAATCATTGTTCATGTAAGCTAATGAATAGTGATTCGAGATCCAAATTCTAACATTGGTCATTTTTGAGACTCAAATCATATATATATATATATATATATATATATATGTCTTCTGGGGGCATAACAACGGCCAGGATAAGCATCACTGGGCCAGCTGGGATTCTATGGCGCTTCCGACAGGTGAGGGGGGTCACTACTAAAATAACCCCTTTTAGCGACGTCAGAGTACGTCGCTAAAAAGGGCAAATCCGTCGCTAATTTCTATTAGCGACGTATGTAGCGACGAAACATGGATGTCGCTTATAGGCTTGTCGCAGATTACAATTTGGTCGCAATTCGTCGCTAGTTGCGACATCCCTTCTAGCGTCGCTAGACGTCGCTAATATTAGCGACAGATAGCGACGTCAGCATACGTCGCCAGTATAGCAACGTAGGGCGACCCCTTAGCGACGCCATAAACTTTACATATGATGACATGGCATGGCAGCCACGTCAGCATATTAGCGACGCCTAGCGACAACGTTAGCGACGTTGGCTCTCAGGTGGTCATATAAACGTCAGCATTATAGCGACGGATAGCGACGTTACGTCACTATTGTGCGACGTATAGCGACGTGTACAGGACGTTACAGAACGTCGCAGAACGTCGCTATACGTCGCAGATGTTAAATTTTTTTTTTTAATATTTGGTATTTTTGTTATGCTGTGTGTCTGTGTTTACAGTGTGTCTGTGTTCACAGACACACAGCATCACAAAAATACACATTATATTTTTTTAAAATTTGGACAACACCTCCTTTGTATATCAGATCATCGCTTATAACCCAGCATAGGTATATTTGTCATCCCCGTCGCAGATATCATCACAATTAACAGTCTCCCATCATAACAGTCTATAACTAATAGATGAATAACAGTCTCCCATGCATCATAACAGTCTACAACTAAATATCGTACATGTACTCAAGCAAAATACCAACAAATTAAATATCACAAACATATATGTCCAACAAACGTACATGTCCAACAGAGTCAAATAATAATGAAAATCAGTGTACAGAACGGTCAATGGATGATAAAAAAATATACTGGATCACTGAGGACCCCTGCCGCGCATCTGGGATAGAATGTAGTCATACTGCTCCTGGGTGAGCTGCACCGTAGGGGCAGTAGGAGGCAGTGCAATGTCTGGAGTCGGCACCGTCGATGGACCGGGAGGACGTATCTGCTCCAGCTCTCGCAGTCGCTCACCATAACTGGCAAGGGTACTCACCACCCTCTCAGTACTCGCCTCAAGCGAAGCCGAAACCTGAGTGAGTGAGGCAGACATGCTCCTCTGCGATCCCTCCAGCTCGACCTGTCTACGCTCTGTGCGCTGCGTAGACTCGGAGTGCGTGTGCAAGCTGACAGCTGTAGCCTGATGCAGACTCATCAGCTCCTGTATACTGCGCTCGACTGCATCAAATCGTCCGGTGACGATCGGAGGGTCGGATCGTCGCTCGACCGCATCAGAAATCTGCTGCTGCAACTCGCGACGCAGCTCCTCGATCTGACGACGAATATCCTCAACTCGTGACGACGCCTACGAAGTCGTGTCTATGCAGAAACTCCTAGTGGGCTTGGGTGTGAAGCCGTGTCTATGCAGAAACTCATATGATACAAAGCTATGTGTGGCTCCAGAATCAAATAAGGCAATGATAGGACATGAATAGATGATAACAGAACCTGTGATGACATCTGGAGCTGCCTCTTCCTCAGCTGCGGCCAAGACGTAAGCACGTCCCTGCTGTGCTCCTCCCCTCTGCTGCTGCTGGTGCTGTGCAAACCTCTGCTGCTGGGGTGGTAGAGGCCCTCCTCTCTGGGGTGCAGGTAATGCTCTGGGTGGTGCAGGCGGTGGTCCTCCAGCTCCTCGGGGTCCTCCTGCTAGTCTGGCTATAGCCTGAGCGCAGTCCCTCATCTGCTGTGCGTCTGATCCGCAGAAGAGGCAAAGTCTGAGCCTCTTGCGACAGACCTCCACGTGGTGTCCCGGTCGATGGTAATATGTGCAAGTGATCCCCTGCTGCCTCTGATGCTGAACTGCTGGAACTCTGGCAGGACGATGCTGAACTGCTGCCTGCTGATGCTGCCTCGCCGGAGTCTGTATCTGCACCCTCTTCGCTGGCGCCTGGTAACTGCTGCTGCCGACGTCCCTATCCCGCTTGGACCTCGGGTCCATCTTCTTCTCGACTGCCTAGACGATCTTAAGGATGCTAGTGTAGGTAGTCGCCTGGCTAATAGCTACCGCATGCCGCAGCTCCTTGTTCAGACCTTTCTTGATTCTCCAGGCCCTGTCCTCTGGATCTCTAACTAGGCTCTCAGCGAATCGGCTGAGTCTGGTGAACTCCGAAGTATACTCCGCGACCGTCATAGTCCCCTGCTGTAGTGCCTCGAACTGCATCCTCAGCTCATCCCTCTCCACCTCTGGATAGAACTTCTCCTTGAATAGTGTTTTGAAAACTGTCCAAGATGCATGGGGCTCCGTCAATTGGGGATCCTCCCGGTACCATGTCCTCGCCAAGTCGAAGAGTCGCATGCAGGCCACCTCCACCTTCGTGCCATCTGGAATGTTCGCCAACCTCAAGGTCCTCTCTGCATTCTCTAGCCACTCGTCTGCATAGAGAATCCCCTCGTTGCCCCAGAAGTCTAGCGGGCAGAGGTTCTGGTACTCCTTCGCCGTCCCTGGTCTCGGTCCTCGTGGTGCTAGAGGTGCGAATGGTGCTGGTGCTGCCGGCTCTCTGGTCCTCAGCGCGTCGATGACAGTCGCTCTGAACTGCGCTACCTGATGGTTCTGGGCCTCCAGAAAGTGCTGAAACATTGCCATCACCTGGTTGCCGTCAAATGTCATCGTCGGTGGCAGTGCTGGAAAGATAGGAGGCGCTGGCGGAAGCTGATCTGCCTGGACATCTGGTGCGGGCTGCTTTGTACCGCCTGCAACTCCAGAACCACCTGCAACTCCAGTCTGATCTGCGGTCTTCCTTGTGGCAACCATCCTGCATAAAAAGAAAACTTCGTTGAACGACAAACCCTAAAACCTAATAAACAATATTTTTATAATAATCAATGCACCTGAAAACATGATAAACCTGATATACCCTTAATTCCCGATTTTCCTATGCTGTGTTCAAGTTTTCCTAGTAAAATCAAGTCCCCCAATAGTACGCTAAGTCCTAGGTACCATTAGGATAGACCTGCATGGGCCACCACTAAAAACATGTCACGACCCGCTCCCGAATAACCGGATACGAGTCGGACACGCCCAGCCTTTGTTGTTAGACACAACAAAGTAAGCTGTACCAATCTAGGAAAACTAACCAGATAATAAGAACATGAATGAATCACAGCATCTATAAAAATGTGTCCCAACCAGAGTAAAGTACAATATCATAACTTATTACATTCCAGAATGATAGAAAGTCTACTAGTCTCAAATACATGGAAATAATAGGAAAACTAAAGGAAATCTCTAGGCTTCTGCAGCCTCTAAGTCATGAGCTGCACCAGCTAGCTCTCATGCATCAATAGGCTCCTCGCCATAGAATGTATCACATAAAGCCTCCAACTCACCTGCAACATATCCTATTCAGGAGCGGAGCAAAGTATATCCAAAGAAATGAACATGTACATCATGGTATGAATCAAGAAAACAGGAATAATGTAAAGTACAGGAAATGAGAACAAGACATGAACTGAATAGGAATACTGAAAGTAAAACAGGGAAACATGGTAAGAGTCCTGAACATGAAATACAATTTGAATCATGAAATACAAACTGAACATGAAATACAGCCTGAACATGAAATACAACCATGAAATCCTGAAATACAATACTGAATCCTGACATGTGCAATATTTGAAATACTTCTAGAGTGTGATCGGCTTGGGTAGATGCAATGATAATGAAATGGTACGGCTTTGGCCCCGCGTGCACGGTGCGGGACCCAAGCTATTCACATGAGTAGTAACAGGGTTTGATCACATCTCTATATAGTATTTCTCCTCCCAGACACAATGAAACATGGAACATGAAATGAGACAATGTCGTGATATATCGTGTCATCAAGAGGTACAAGAAAGAATAATGAAGACATGAGAAATGAACAATTCAGAGGAGTATACTTGCCTGTCTCCGGGTGATCAATAAAGGGTAGTGGAGCTGGAAATTCTCCTGGTATATGGTTATAATTTGATAAGTCAACAATAGATAGATACTTCTAGTCTAGAAAAGTTACTGAACATAACCCTGGTTTTAACCAGCTAGTACTAACCTAATATCTACACATAACCTAAGTTATGAAGCAATCTATCACCATTCTTACATTGCACTTTTAACATTTAAATATACTAAGACAGTGAACTTGAAATCCAAGTTCAAATGATTCAATTCATAAGTTCAAAGTTATCCTGTCCACCTAACATTAATATATAATATGGATAGTCATAGGATAGCATAAACAAAATCAATTTAGGAAAATAATAAACTGGTTAGGACATAGGGTATCCATACTCTAGTGAACCATTGTCTGAAAACTTAACTAACAGGGTTGACAGTTTAATTATTCTCAGTTTGCACAGGACTTGCTTATACATGACTCCTCAATGTGCATTGCACAGGACATAGCCTAACTGTGGTAATATGGACTACATCATTCAAGTAAAGAACAGGCACTTGATAGCTTAGGTTTTTAATCTAAAGCAAGACAGTTATAACCAATCCTCAATCACTAAACAATGAAATCCTGGCCAAATGAACTACCAGTTTTGTAGGATTGATACAACAGTCCAGAACTCAGTCTGATACATATCAGTCTGTCCTTAAAACTGATTTAATCAGTCCAAATGTTCAACTTAATCTTGCCTACATAGACTCAAGGATTTGTATCAGATTTCCATCCTCAAAACAATCACTCAATGCCTAAACGACTAATCCCATCAAGTCGTAGACCGCAGCCCTTACAAGCAACAATTTGTTGCAAGATTTAAAACAAAATCAGGACTGAACTAAAAACCCAGGTGAAATCAGTTCTAAGCAAGAAACTTCCTGTGACAGATGACATATCTACACTATATTGCTCTACAGATGACAATGTCTTCATGCCAACCTATAGGGTTCAGTCCAATATCATAAAAATATCAATCAAAATATAGTTTAATCTCAGACAGTCTTATCAGGAATCAGTCCAACTAAGTTTAATAACATAACTTGTGATTGATCCTTCGAGTTTCAGGAATACCAAATACTAACTAGGAGATTCATGTCCCAGTCCTTAACAGGGCTGAGGACAATTCAATCCAAGGTTAGAGTTGATTTCCTCTTGTTCATGCCATAGCTATGATGCTAAAACTCATCACATCCTGATCATTAAGTTGCAGTCTACCATTAAATAGTAACTCTCACAGGTTATTGCAAAACAGTCCTACACATATTTCCTATTGCAATTCATATCCTAGAATATGTTATTACAACATGGAAACTGACAGGAAATGGTTTAGTCCAAGATAGGAGTAAAACCATTTCCTAGTCTTTCCTGAGATATGTCATACACTGTCCAGTTCAAAACAAACAGGGATCAATCCAGTTTATACAATATTTGGTCATCACTTCTAAACTGGGTTTATAATCAATGCTCAGCCAGGAAGAGGCTAACCATCAATTTTCTGATTCCAAAAGTCATACCACATCATCCTGGAATTTCCAAGCATATTGGTGATAAATGCCAACACCCTAAACTCTGATTTGATCATTCTAACTTCAGTCCTATGACAGGGCACTCATCCAATCATGTTCTGTTATACCCTATCTCAAACCTGAAAGTTCACACAATGCAAATTTGACAATGGCCTATGTATAGATTCCAAGAAAAATGGTTTGATTCCCACAGCTCACATCATTTAACACCAAAAGTAATCTTACCATTCCTGGAACTTAATACCTATCTAAGGGTTGCATTCAGTCCTATCAAGAACTCTGACCAACAGTTCAGTCTATGATAACACTACTCTCAGCAGTCAGCTAAGATACCTATATTACTCATTCAATAAGTAGCTGATTTCTGTCCTGCATCAGGACATGTTCAGTCCAAACACCATTCAAATGAGAACTCAATAACAGTTCTCATATGACATCAGTATATCAATCCACATATGAAAACACATTCAAATACTAAGATTAAAGCCCATTCGAATCCTGATATGTGTCACGCCCCAGAACCAGAATACTGGTAAGTAGGGACGGACCAGGCCAGCTACGTATACCAAAGTACTCCAGTACTCTGAAATAACGTATAAGCTGTATAGATGGGGGTTACTACTACAAGCCAACAGTCGATCCTAGGTCAAGCAATCCTAGGTATCTCAATCACAGGCAGTAAACAATGTACAAGAAGTAAGATCAACTAGAATATAAAATAGTAAAGCGTCCCAAACTATCATATATCAATGATCATGAAGCTAGTAATACAGAGTAAAGACTAGCAAGAGTAATAGTCATACATGATAAGCTCTAGCTATAGTCTAGAATACACAAATCATGTTCTGGCCCGTAGGCTAAATGTCAAGTCCAAAACACGAGCTAAATACGTGCTCGGAGGCTAAACGCCACAAAAGAATAATGTACATAACTAGTGGGAGAATGAAATAGAAAACCCACTAAGGTACTCTGGTGCTCTGGGTAATCACCAACGAGTGGAAGCTACGGAAGATCCTCCGGGCTCCTCTATCAGATCTGGTCAATGCAAAACCAGTGGGGTCAGACCCCCAATAGCAAGTACCACAAAGGAAGCCAAACTATGAACTAAAACCAGCATGCAAATCATAGCAATGGATAGAGAGAGAGATGAGTAAGTACTAATCGAGACTCGTGCACTACCAATTGTCACGCCCCAGAACCAGAATACTGGAGAGCGGGGGCAGACATAGCCAGCTACGTATAACGGAATGGAATCCACACCGCTATACGGTCACGGCTGTCTAGATATGTGAGGGTTTCACTACAATCCATCAGTCTCTTAAGGTCATAAAATAGCCTATTGTCTCAATCTCAACCAACTATTAATAATCACAAGATATCAGATCTCCAAATATACAATTGTAAGGCATCCCAAACATTACATATCCAGATGATCATGAAGCTAGTCGTTACAAAATGTGAGGACTAGCAAGAGTTCAGTCATACATGATCAACCCCCGGGGCTTGTCAATCATGTTACAGCCCGTAGGCAGACAGTAAGTAAGTAAGTACAATCGAGCTAACACTTGCTCGTCGGCTAAACGCCTCAAAAGAATAATTTACAATATTATAGTGGGAGAACAAAAGAAACCCACTCGATGCCCTGGTTACGTCTGGTGACCACCATCGGGCTGGAAGACAGGTAGATCCTTTGCTGCTGCTCCGGTATCTGACCATACAAAACCAGCTGGGTCAGACCCCAGGAAGAGCAAGTGCCACAAAGGAGGCCACAAAATAAGAACCAAAGCCAGCAAATTAGCACAATAATATAATTACATAATAAGAAATAGTAATTTAAGAAAAGCATGATAGGTAATTATAAAAGACAATCTTGCATAGAATCACTAAAAGACAGGACATATGGAAAAGCATGTCAGGATGATATACGATGAGATAACCATGGGACTATTCAGATAGCTAGGTTATAACCCGTAAACCAAACAAGGACCGGGGTTGTAACCCTTCGTCTGAACGGAACTTGGTTTCTCTCACCATTTATCGGCAAGATAAATATAAGAAATCAGGTCAAGTAACAATCTGGAGTGACAATCATTATAGTGACAATCTGGAGTGACAATCATTATAGTGACAATCTGGAGTGGCAATCATTATAGTGACAATCTGGAGTGGCAATCATTATAGTGACAATCTGGAGTGACAATCATTATAGTGACAATCTGGAGTGACAATCATTATAGTGACAATCTGGAGTGACAATCATTATAGTGACAATCTGGAGTGACAATCATTATAGTGACAATCTTTCAATCATTCTGGTACAATCTTACAATCAATCGATTCTAGACAATACTATACTGGACCAAACTCCATCCAAGCAATCACGGCCAATCATTGCCTACGGCTATCTACATTAACTAACTAGGGTTATCACAATCCTAGTTACTAGCAAGATGCAATGAGATGCTCCAAGTAGTCACAGGCCCTGCAGCTGTCCAGGTTATCCAGGCAATTATTATAGTGACAATCTAGAGGGTACAATGCATTATAGTGACAATAGAGTTCAATCCTTTAAGTGACAATGGTGGGTGCCCTACATAACAGTAGACTGGAAATGTGCCCTACTCGTCGGCATGCTACAAGTCCAATCATTTGCGGCCGGGATAACGGGATCGCCTGTAACTGGGGAACATCTCTTCATGACTAGTGAATTATACTAATCATTAACCTTAGTCCAATTCAGTAGGTACTCCTGACCGTGGTACTCAGGAGTCCCCTCCTAGACATGATGCAAGACATGACTGGATTATTTGTACAAGCACAATCGCCCACGGTATCAGGATTTATTATACAGGTTATGTCATGTCAGGTAGCCGTCGCAACAGCTTTTCAAGATATATCAGGTCAGGTTATCATATCAAGTGTACTGGTCAGGAGTGCGCCATGACGGGCCACTTATCAGGTCATGCTCAATTATCAATTCCAAACATATCCAGTAAATTCGTGATTATCAAGTTCAGGACAAAATGCGTAAGGATATAAAATGGACGTAAAATATTTAATAAAATATCAATATACAGGACTATAGAAGAGCCAAGCTTAAAGAATTAAGACCAAAACTCCAAGAGCCAATGGGTTAAGCAAGGGGTCAGGGGGGGCAGCGTACGTAAAAGTCACGCACGCAGGGCAGCGTACGCAAAAGTCACGCACGCAAGGCACGCTCAAGTCTGCGTACCAAGGCACACCCAAGTCTGCGTACCAAGGCACACTCAAGGGGAGCAGCGTACATAAAAAGTCACGCACGCTCAAGGGAGCAGCGTACATGAAAAGTCACGCACGCTCAAGGGAGCAGCGTACATGAAAAGTCACGCACGCTCAAGGGAGCAGCGTACATAAAAAGTCACGCACGCTCAAGGGAGCAGCGTACATGAAAAGTCACGCACGCTCAAGGGAGCAGCGTACATGAAAAGTCACGCACGCTCAAGTCTGCGTACGCACAAAAGCACGCACGCAGAAGACACGCTTCCAACAGGAAGCGTATCCAAGGCTCAGTGGAGTGAGCTAAGAAGCTCTGCACACTGCTCACTGTCTTCTCCAAACAGCAAGAACACCAAGATAATCCCAAAGCTTCAAAGCATCACAACTTAGCCATCCGAACTCCAAATCCGGATTTCCAAGGCTCCAACTGGAGTGAAACTGAATGCTCTTCCACATGAAAACATCAAAACCCATAAACATCCAACTAAAATAGATCAAACCATGCAAAATCCAAAAATAGAAAAACTTAGATCTAGAGCGATGAAGACACCAAATCACAAAAAGCCAAGAACTAATGTTGATCACCATGTCCTAATCTAGCTAATGGACCAAGAAAATAGGGTTCTCATGTAGTGGCAAGATGCACTTGCCTATGGGTGGAGAGTTGTGGCGGAAGGAGAAGAAGAAGAAAATAAATGGTGGTGGTAATGAAGAGAGAGAGTGGTAGGTGGGGATTATAAAGAGGGTGGGTTGTGGTGGAATGAAGGTGGAGCATAGGCTAAGGTGATCCAACCATAAAGAACCAAACCAAACCAACCCAAACCAATTAAAACTGAGCCAAGCTTAAAAACCCAAAATACGAGAAATACCGAAATTCCACAAGTTGAGAAAAATAAAAATACATGCCAAAAATCCAGATAGGAGTATAAATACGAAATACGGGAAATACGAGAAAATGAGGGTGATAACTCTACCCACCTTAAAAGAATTCCGTCCTCGGAATTTAATCAAGGAGCTAGAGATTGTCACGACAAGCTATACTAAGCACCAACAACTACACTAAGCAATTCAATCATACAATCATACAATGCAAGCAAGGAAGGAAAAACGTAAGGCATAAGGAAGATATTATACCTCACGAGTCAAACAAATAGGGATAACGTGATCGGATATCATCCTCACACTCCCACGTTTGACTCTCCCAAGGAGCGATGAACGCAAGCAACATGGACTAAACTGATAGTCTTGCGCTTGAGGTCTCTCCCCTTGGTCAAACAGGGACACGGGCCTATCCTCATACGAAAAGGTTGGTACCAATAACCAGTTTCGAATGACCTAGGATATGGCTCGGGGCCGGGATGTACCGTTGTAATTAGGATACATGAAATACGTCATGCACCCCGCATAATGACGGTAGAAAAGCAAGATGAGAGGACACATATACCTCTCGGTCGATTCTGAACCTGAGCCTGGGCTAGGGCAAACTGCCGCGGGTTCTGTTGCTGGAAAGTCTGGGCCTGAGTCGGCTATGGCCTCGGAAACGGGAACTGCTGTTGCTGGTGAACTGGAGCTGGTACTGGTGCCGGTGCTGGTGCTGGTGCTGGTCCCCTAACCGAGGGACTAGATACTGTTGATGCTAAATCGACTCTGAATGGGCAGGACCCCACCCTATGGTTCGGTGCCCACACAATAAACACAATCCCAATGCCTTGCGATACTCCGCTACCACGTGTCCAGGCTTTCCACAATAAGAACAGCCTACGGCGGAAGACTGTGCTTGCTTCTGCTTCTGCTGAGGGTACGTCGGGGTCGAGTACTGGACCGACGTAACTGAGGTTGCTTGTCTCGGAGTTCTAATAGTCAAAGCCCTAGCTGCCGGGACTGGTGCTGAAGACTGATTCATCTGACTATGGGACCGCTTCCGACCTCCGGTCCTGTCCACTATTCTCTGGGAGGTATACTCGTGCCTCCTAGCTGCTCTCAATACTGCATCAAATGTCTGGTGCTCAAACTGTTCTACTGCCAACAAGATCTCCAAGTGGAGCCCCTGCTGGAACCGCTGGGCCCTATCAAACTCGGTCGCCACCAAGGTGGGAGCAAACCGACTGAGTCTGGAAAACTCGGCCGTATATCCGTCGACCGTCCTCCCCATCTGTTTAAGATTACTGAACCTGGTAAGCAAGTCATACCGAGCCACTGCATCATAATACTTGGTCTGGAACTTCTCGCTGAACACTGCCCAGGGGACAGGTGTTGTCAATCCCACTGCTTGTGCGGCCCACCAACTGCGGGCTAGATCCAATAACTGTAGGCGCACCACAGCCACCTTCTCTTCTTCTGGAGTCTTCGCGGCTTCAAGAATCACCTCTATATCTTGTAGCCAAGCATCGGCAGCAATGGCATCCTCGCTGCCATCGAAAAATGGAGGGTTCAGGCGCTTAAAACTGTTGACCGCACTGTTCCCTCGGGGTCCACTTCTATTCAGAGCATCTTCCACTGCCTGGTGCAAGGCATCGCCTCTACGATCTTGGGAAGCTAACAATGATCTGATGAGACCCACCAAAGTGCCATCATCAGGATCTGCAAGCTAGACTGGCTGAACTGGCGACTCTCCTCCAGTAGGTACGACTCGGAAGGCTACTTCTGAGTGCTGGGCCTGATCTTCTGGTTGCTGCTGGTCCACGGGAGGTGCTCCTCCTTGCTGATCGGCAGGTCCAGGTTCAATGCCGCTGAAGAAGACGACATGGGAACAATAAGGAAGGATCAGGACAGATCAACGATTACAAGCATGTGATCAGGACAAGAATTTTCAGGAATCAAGAGGATACGAGCAGAGATCAAGGGCGAGTACCGATTGAGACATCTATTCGGTAAACCCTCACACATCTTGATTAATAAGACCAGCATGGGCCACCACTTAAACCATGTCACGCCCCAGAACCAGAATACTGGAGAGCGGGGGCAGACATAGCCAGCTACGTATAACGGAATGGAATCCACACCGCTATACGGTCACGGCTGTCTAGATATGTGAGGGTTTCACTACAATCCATCTGTCTCTTAAGGTCATAAAATAGCCTATTGTCTCAATCTCAACCAACTATTAATAATTACAAGATATCAGATCTCCAAATATACAATTGTAAGGCGTCCCAAACATTACATATCCAGATGATCATGAAGCTAGTCGTTACAAAATATGAGGACTAGCAAGAGTTCAGTCATACATGATCAACCCCCGAGGCTTGTCAATCATGTTACAGCCCGTAGGCAGACAGTAAGTAAGTACAATCGAGCTAACACTTGCTCGTCGGCTAAACGTCTCAAAAGAATAATTTACAATATTACAGTGGGAGAACAAAAGAAACCCACTCGATGCCCTGGTTACGCCTGGTGACCACCATCGGGCTGGAAGACAGGTAGATCCTTTGCTGCTGCTCCGGTATCTGGCCATACAAAACCAGCTGGGTCAGACCCCAGGAAGAGCAAGTGCCACAAAGGAGGCCACAAAATAAGAACCAAAGCCAGCAAATTAGCACAATAATATAATTACATAATAAGAAACAGTAATTTAAGAAAAACATGATAGGTAATTATAAAAGACAATCTTGCATAGAATCACTAAAAGATAGGACATATGGAAAAACATGTCAGGATGATATACGATGAGATAACCATGGGACTATTCAGATAGCTAGGTTACAACCCGTAAACCAAACAAGGACCGGGGTTGTAACCCTTCGTCTGAACAGAACTTGGCTTCTCTCACCATTTATCGGCAAGATAAATATAAGAAATCAGGTCAAGTAACAATCTGGAGTGACAATCATTATAGTGACAATCATTATAGTGACAATCTGGAGTGACAATCATTATAGTGACAATCTGGAGTGGCAATCATTATAGTGACAATCTGGAGTGACAATCATTATAGTGACAATCTGGAGTGACAATCATTATAGTGACAATCTGGAGTGACAATCATTATAGTGACAATCTTTCAATCATTCTGGTACAATCTTACAATCAATCGATTCTAGACAATACTATACTGGACCAAACTCCATCCAAGCAATCACGGCCAATCATTGCCTACGGCTTTCTACATTATCTAACTAGGGTTATCACAATCCTAGTTACTAGCAAGATGCAATGAGATGCTCCAAGAAGTCACAGGCCCTGCAGCTATCCAGGTTATCCAGGCAATTATTATAGTGACAATCTAGAGGGTACAATGCATTATAGTGACAATAGAGTTCAATCCTTTAAGTGACAATGGTGGGTGCCCCACATAACAGTGGGCTGGAAATGTGCCATACTTGTCGGCAGGCTACAAGTCCAATCATTTGCGGCCGGGATAACGAGATCGCCTGTAACTGGGGAACATCTCTTCATGACTAGTGAATTATACTAATCATTAACCTTAGTCCAATTTAGTAGGTACTCCTGACCGTGGTACTCAGGAGTCCCCTCCTAGACATGATGCAAGACATGACTGGATTATTTGTACAAGCACAATCGCCCACGGTGTCAGGATTTATTATACAGGTCATGTCATGTCAGGTAGCCGTCGCAACAGCTTTTCAAGATATATCAGGTCAGGTTATCATATCAAGTGTACTGGTCAGGAGTGCGCCATGACGGGCCACTTATCAGGTCATGCTCAATTATCAATTACAAATATATCCAGTAAATTCGTGATTATCAAGTTCAGGACAAAAGGCGTAAGGATATAAAATGGACGTAAAATATCTAATAAAATATCAATATACAGGGCTATAGAAGAGCCAAGCTTAAAGAATTAAGACCAAAACTCCAAGAGCCAATGGGTTAAGCAAGGGGTCAGGGGGGGCAGCGTACGTAAAAGTCACGCACGCAGGGCAGCATACGCAAAAGTCACGCACGCAAGGCACGCTCAAGTCTGCGTACCAAGGCACACCCAAGTCTGCGTACCAAGGCACACTCAAGGGGAGCAGCGTACATGAAAAGTCACGCACGCTCAAGGGAGCAGCGTACATGAAAAGTCATGCACGCTCAAGGGAGCAGCGTACATAAAAAGTCACGCACGCTCAAGGGAGCAGCGTACATGAAAAGTCACGCACGCTCAAGGGAGCAGCGTACATGAAAAGTCACGCACGCTCAAGGGAGCAGCGTACATGAAAAGTCACGCACGCTCAAGGGAGCGTACGCACAAAAGCACGCACGCAGAAGACACGCTTCCAACAGGAAGCGTATCCAAGGCTCAGTGGAGTGAGCTAAGAAGCTCTGCACACTGCTCACTGTCTTCTCCAAACAGCAAGAACACCAGGATAATCCCAAAGCTTCAAAGCATCACAACTTAGCCATCCGAACTCCAAATCCGGATTTCCAAGGCTCCAACTGGAGTGAAACTGAATGCTCTTCCACATGAAAACATCAAAACCCATAAACATCCAACTAAAATAGATCAAACCATGCAAAATCCAAAAATAGGAAAACTTAGATCTAGAGCAATGGAGACACCAAATCACAAAAAGCCCAGAACTAATGTTGATCACCATGTCCTAATCTAGCTAATGGACCAAGAAAATAGGGTTCTCATGTAGTGGCAAGATGCACTTGCCTATGGGTGGAGAGTTGTGGTGGAAGGAGAAGAAGAAAATAAATGGTGGTGGTAATGAAGAGAGAGAGTGGTAGGTGGGGATTATAAAGAGGGTGGGTTGTGGTGGAATGAAGGTGGAGCATAGGCTAAGGTGATCCAACCATAAAGAACCAAACCAAACCAATCCAAACCAATTAAAACCGAGCCAAGCTTAAAACCCAAAATACGAGAAATACCGAAATTCCACAAGTTGAGAAAAATAAAAATGCATGCCAAAAATTTAGATACGAGTATAAATACGAAATACGGGAAATACGGGAAAATGAGGGTGACACCAATACACTTATCCCGAAAATAGAAGGACAATATATAAAGCAACATGTAGCATAAAGTAAAGGACATGTGACGTAATGTAAACTGTGTACATGTAAGGAAAAGAAAGCATGTGAACATGAAAGATAAACTAGACATGTGAGCATGCCAAGTAGACGGAGCATGTGAGCATGTTATGTAACTGGAGCATGTGAGCATGTTAAGTAACTGGAGCATGTGAGCATGTTATGTAACTGGAGCATGTGAGCATGGCATGTAATTGGAGCATGTGAGCATGTCATGTAACTGGAGCATGTGAGCATATCATGTAACTGGAGCATGTGAGCATGTCATGTAACTGGAGCATGTGAGCATGTTAAGTCTATATAGAAAGACAAATGATTAGATGACTTAGGAAGTATTCTGGAACCCAAGTTACAACCCGTAAACCAAACAAGGACCGGGGTTGTAACCCTTCTCCTGAATAGAATTTTAGTATCTAATCATTTATCGGCAAAAGTAAAGCATAAACAAGGATGTACTGAAATAACCAAATCCGGACACTGCCTAGACAAACTAGACTAGACTGGACTCTATACAATAGTCACGGCCAAGCAATGAGTACGGCTTTATACATTAGCTAACTAGGGTTATCACAATCCTAATTACTAACAAATGCAAGTCTGAGAATTCCAAGTCCGGTTACCTGCCTGCTGCCACCTATTGGTCATGTCGGGAAGTGATTACATGTGTATCCTTGTGCTCCCACACGACGGTGAAGTTGGGAGAGTGCTCATCTCGACGGATAGCTCCAAACCCTTAATTAAATGTTATAACGACCTAGACCAAAGGCAACAGGTAACTGGGAAATCCTTCCCACCCATGTTCTAATGATTAATCTAGTTATATAATCCTTACCATTTTCTTGAATTCTGGGTGTGGCATTCCGCAGAATCCATCCTAGACATGAGACATGCAAGACTGGACAATAACGAGAATGTGCACCATAACAAGCCACAACAAGAAAACATCATAAACTGGAAGCTAGGAGTGTGCTACGACGAGCCACTATAGGGAGTGCGCCATGACAGGCCACTATCATGTAAGCAAAGAAAGACATGTACGAGAGTGCACCACGACGGGTCACTATCTAGTAAGCAAAGGAGACATGTAAGAAAAGTGCGTCACGACGGGCCACTATCATGTAAGCAAAGAAGGCATGGCAACAATTAACATAGCTTGTAAGAAAGGATCTATCAAAAAGATATATCATAGCATGTGGGAAAGAATAATTAAAACTAAGTACATTTTATAGCAAAATGATTGAACATGCGCAAGTATCAAGTGTATATAGGATGTACAATCATTTTCTAACTATGCAAGATCATCTAATCATGTTAAGAAATCATTACAATCGAAGAAAATATCAAAAACGGACAAAAACGGACAGAAACGGGCAAAAACAGACTAAAACAGCATAAAACGGCATACCGGCGGTATACTGCGGCATACCGGCGGTATACCGGCCTAAAGACAGAAGGTTTCTGGTGCAAAAAACGGCATACCGGTGGTATACTGCGGTATACCGGCGGTATACCGGTTTTTCAAACAGCAACAAAATTCAGAATTTTGCCAAAACTTGTTTCGGCCGTAAAAACTTCGTTTTAAATCGAAATTCGGATTTTCAAAAGTCAAAATTGAATAGAATTGAATTTCCTACAACATGGAAGTATTAGTTTTCACAAATCAAAATATTTGATAGATCAATACCTCAAAATACTCCCAAACAGAGGTTATCGGGACACCGAAACGGGTTCCGATTGCCACCAAACTCAAAATCCATGATATACAAACTATGTGAGGGCCTTATATATGTATATGTGACAAAGATCCATAATGGTAACGCTAGTATCACTCTTGATACCAAGTTTTCTACTAAGTCCATATTGGGTTTTAACAGAAAATCAAAACCTTGCTTAAACAAATTTTAGAAACATGCATATAGACGAGAATCATAAGGAAAACATATTTAACAAAATGAGTTTAAGACAATTCTAAGCATTTACTACCAAGGGAAATAAAATGACAACAAAAACATTTTTGTTCAAGATTTGGCAAGATGTACTTGCCTAGGTTAAGCTCCAAGCCTAATCTTCTACTCCTCCTCCTAGGGGGGTTAGACACCACACCCAAGGCCTCAAGGCCAAGCTCTTGGCAAGCTCCAAGGAGGAGAGAAGGGAAGAAGAAATGAAGAGAGTGTGAAAAGAATGAAAAGGGATAGGAGAGAGAAAGTGAAATGGTATATATAGAAGGGGGAATTAATCTTAGCCGTCGGATGGTGATCCATGTGAATATCTAAGTCAATCCTAGCCATCGAAACAAAACCAAACATCCAATGGGTAATAGGGTGCATCTATACTATTCATGAAAATATCTAAATACTATTCATCAAAATATCTAAAATACTATTTACGAAAATATCGGAAACACTATTCATGAAAATATCTGAAATCGAAAATATCTAAAATGTGGAAAATCTGTCTGGACGGTATGCCGTCGGTATACTCCGGTATACTGGCGGTATGCCGGCCAAGGAAAAATCTATAAGTTAGGAAAATTTTTAAAGCATTACGAAAATCAAAGAAAATTACGAAATATACTACAAAATACGTATCCGTATATAAATACTGATACTGTGAGACGAGTCTCACAACTCTCCACAACTTAAAAAAATAAATTCCGTCCTCGAAATTTCCTAAATCTAGTCAAGCATGAAAACCAAACCAAAGAGCTGAAAAATTATGTCAATCAAAACAAAGCATGGCATGTTGGTAAGATAAAGACAACAGTAATATAAGTAAATGCATAAGCAGTAACACAACTATAATCAAGAAGGGATGGAGGCATATGAATAAATATGTCTCCTGAGTCAGTTGAGTAGGAGCAGGCCTACGCTGACTCCACAACTTAGATAAAAGTCAATTCTCAAAATAAGCCGGTACCAATGACTTAATCCAAGACATGACTCTATCCA
This sequence comes from Iris pallida, assembly GCA_029216955.1. NCBI lineage: Eukaryota > Viridiplantae > Streptophyta > Magnoliopsida > Asparagales > Iridaceae > Iris > Iris pallida. The sequence goes on from JANAVB010024995.1 coordinate 2,203,290, forward strand.
GAACGTATCTTCATAGTCGAGATATGTGATAAATATCATGTATCTCAAAATACGAAGACAGAAGAGTGAGACTAGAGACTCGCCAAATATGCGTAACCCAAGAGATAAATAAGAGTGGAAGCAGAATAGGACAATACCTACAACATAACCATCCTCAACCAAAACCTGCTCTAACATACCAGACTCTGTCTGCCCACGTCTCAGAACTGCTGCTCTAACCGACTGCTGCTGAAATGGTACCTGAGCTATATACTGCTGGACTGCCGGGGTAGCTGGTGAAGCTGGACTCTGGCAGGACTGACCCTGTTGTCTGATCAGGCTGAACTGACACCTCCACCCTCGGGTCATCTCTGAACTCTGCCCCTGAATGCTGAGACTGATCCTCCATAACTGGCCTAACAGAAGATTGCTAACTGCTATCGGCAAAACCCAAACAAGATGATCGGAAGGATTAAGAACCGTGTCCTTGAAAGTTGAAGGACACAAGGATCAAATCGAGGGAACATTAAAGATCAACGATTAAGGCAGGTATCAGGTAAAGGATCAGAGATATAGAATAACACGAAGGATATCAATAAAGCAGAATTGTGACTGAGATATCTAAACATCAGTAACCCCCACATATCTGATAAATCAGACCTGCATGGGCCACCACTAAAACCTATGTCACGCCCCAGAACCAGAATACTGGTAAGTAGGGACGGACCAGGCCAGCTACGTATACCAAAGTACTCCAGTACTCTGAAATAACGTATAAGCTGTATAGATGGGGGTTACTACTACAAGCCAACAGTCGATCCTAGGTCAAGCAATCCTAGGTATCTCAATCACAGGCAGTAAACAATGTACAAGAAGTAAGATCAACTGGAATATAAAATAGTAAAGCGTCCCAAACTATCATATATCAATGATCATGAAGCTAGTAATACAGAGTAAAGACTAGCAAGAGTAATAGTCATACATGATAAGCTCTAGCTATAGTGTAGAATACACAAATCATGTTCTGGCCCGTAGGCTAAATGTCAAGTCCAAAACACGAGCTAAACACGTGCTCGGAGGCTAAACGCCACAAAAGAATAATGTACATAACTAGTGGGAGAATGAAATAGAAAATCTACTAAGGTACTCTGGTGCTCTGGGTAATCACCAACGAGTGGAAGCTACGAAAGATCCTCCGGGCTCCTCTATCAGATCTGGTCAATGCAAAAATAGTGGGGTCAGACCCCCAATAGCAAGTACCACAAAGGAAGCCAAACTATGAACTAAAACCAGCATGCAAATCATAGCAATGGATAGAGAGAGAGATGAGTAAGTACTAATCGAGACTCGTGCACTACCAATGCACTTATCCCGAAAATAGAAGGACAATATATAAAGCAACATGTAGCATAAAGTAAAGGACATGTGACGTAATGTAAACTGTGTACATGTAAGGAAAAGGAAGCATGTGAACATGAAAGATAAACTAGACATGTGAGCATGCTAAGTAGACGGAGCATGTTATGTAACTGGAGCATGTGAGCATGTTAAGTAAATGGAGCATGTGAGCATGTTATGTAACTGGCGCATGTGAGCATGGCATGTAACTGGAGCATTTGAGCATGTCATGTAACTGGAGCATGTGAGCATGTCATGTAACTGGAGCATGTGAGCATGTCATGTAACTGGAGCATGTGAGCATGTTAAGTCTATATAGAATGACAAATGATTAGATGACTTAGGAAGTATTCTGGAACCCAAGTTACAACCCGTAAACCAAACAAGGACCGGGGTTGTAACCCTTCTCCTGAATAGAATTTTAGTATCTAATCATTTACCGGCAAAAGTAAAGCATAAACAAGGATGTACTGAAATAAACAAATCCGGACACTGCCTAGACAAACTAGACTAGACTGGACTCCATACAATAGTCACGGCCAAGCAATGAGTACGGCTTTATACATTAGCTAACTAGGGTTATCACAATCCTAATTACTAACAAATGCAAGTCTGAGAATTCCAAGTCCGGTTACCTGCCTGCTGCCACCTATTGGTCATGCCGAAAAGTGATTACATGTGTATCCTTGTGCTCCCACGCGACGGTGAAGTTGGAAGAGTGCTCATCTCGACGGATAGCTCCAAACCCTTAATTAAATGTTATAACGACCTAGACCAAAGGCAACAGGTAACTGGAAAATCCTCCCCACCCATGTTCTAATGATTAATCTAGTTATATAATCCTTACCATTTTCTTGAATTCTGGGTGTGGCATTCCGCAGAATCCATCCTAGACATGAGACATGCAAGACTGGACAATAACGAGAATGTGCACCATAACAAGCCACAACAAAAAAAATCATAAACTGGAAGCTAGGAGTGTGCTACGACGAGCCACTATAGGGAGTGCGCCATGACAGGCCACTATCATGTAAGCAAAGAAAGACATGTACGAGAGTGCACCACGACGGGTCACTATCTAGTAAGCAAAGGAGACATGTAAGAAAAATGCGTCACGACGGGCCACTATCATGTAAGCAAAGAAGGCATGGCAACAATTAACATAGCTTGTAAGAAAGGATCTATCAAAAAGACATATCATAGCATGTGGGAAAGAATAATTAAAACTAAGTACATTTCATAGCAAAATGATTGAACATACGCAAGTATCAAGTGTATATAGGATGTACAATCATTTTCTAACTATGCAAGATCATCTAATCATGTTAAGAAATCATTACAATCGAAAAAAATATCAAAAACGGACAAAAACGGGCAGAAACGGGCAAAAACAGACTAAAACAGCATAAAACGGCATACCGACGGTATACTGCGGCATATCGGCGGTATACCGGCCTAAAGACAGAAGGTTTCTGGTGCAAAAAAGGCATACCGGCGGTATACTGCGGTATACCGGCGGTATACCGGTTTTTCAAACAGCAACAAAATTCAGAATTTTGCCAAAACTTGTTTCGGCCATAAAAACTTCGTTTTAAATTGAAATTCGGATTTTCAAAAGTCAAAATTGAATAGAATTAAATTTCCTACAATATGGAAGTATTAGTTTTCATAAATCAAAATATTTGATAGATCAATATCTCAAAATACTCCCAAACAGAGGTTATCGGGACACCGAAACGGGTTCCGATTGCCACCAAACTCAAAATCCATGATATACAAACTATGTGAGGGCCTTATATATATATATGTGACAAAGATCCATAATGGTAACGCTAGTATCACTCTTGATACCAAGTTTTCTACTAAGTTCATATTGGGTTTTAACAGAAAATCAAAACCTTGCTTAAACAAATTTTAGAAACATGCATATAGACGAGAATCATAAGGAAAACATATTTAACAAAATGAGTTTAAGGCAATTCTAAGCATTTACTACCAAGGGAAATAAAATGACAACAAAAATATTTTTGTTCAAGATTTGGCAAGATGTACTTGCCTAGGTTAAGCTCCAAGCCTAATCTTCTACTCCTCCTCCTAGGGGGGTTAGACACCACACCCAAGGCCTCAAGGCCAAGCTCTTGGCAAGCTCCAAGGAGGAGAGAAGGGAAGAAGAAATGAAGAGAGTGTGAAAAGAATGAAAAGGGAGAGGAGAGAGAAAGTGAAATGGTATATATAGAAGGGGGAATTAATCTTAGCCGTCGGATGGTGATCCATGTGAATATCTAAGTCAATCCTAGCCATCGAAACAAAACCAAACATCCAATGGGTAATAGGGTGCATCTACACTATTCATGAAAATATCTAAACACTATTCATCAAAATATCTAAAACACTATTCACGAAAATATCGAAAATACTATTCATGAAAATATCTGAAATCGAAAATATCTAAAATGTGGAAAATCTGTCTGAACGGTATACCGTCGGTATACTCCGGTATACTGGCGGTATGCCGGCCAAGGAAAAATCTATAAGTTAGGAAAAAATTTAAAGCATTACGAAAATCAAGAAAATTACGAAATATACTACAAAATACGTATCCGTATATAAATACTGATATTGTGAGACGAATCTCACAATATGAAAGCACATTTAAATCCTGATATGAAAGCACATTTAAATCCTGATATGAAAGCACATTTAAATCCTGATTCATCCAGTAATTTAACATCTATACGCTGATCCAAAATTTAGTAACAAGCAGTGCCCAAGACCAAGGGGGTAAGGAAATACCTGATGGAAATCAATCTCGATCCAATTCCTGGAATCAACCACTGGCCCTTCGTGACAAATCCTGATCAACCATCACACAAATCCTACTGATTTCAAATATAGATGAAACGAACTGAAACTGATCGAACAAGAATGAAGGACTGAATTTAACTTCTGATCGAGTTTAGGAACACAGATCAGAACACACACTCGATCAATGATCTAGATGTACAAATTGAAAATGCAGTCACATAATCCAACTGGATTTACCTTCTAGTTCTGATCTTCAAATGGTTGATCGAATCGATCCAAAATGAAGGAGAGATGGATCTGACCCAACTCTGATATGGACTGAACTAATTTTAAATTGAACGGAAATTAGATTATGAACGGATCAAGAGATATTTCTCTTAAATTGATAAACTCACCTGACAATAATCAATGATCCATCAAGAGCGATTCAGAACAAGAAGAGGGATCTGAATGAAAACAAATCATTCAGTTATCAATGTAAACTTGAGTTTTGAATCAAGAAGAATCAGATAAGAACCATAGGGAGATCACCATTACCTAGTTTCAAGGATTGATGAGATTTCCTGCTAGCTCCATCACCTTGCCACAAGCTCTGATTCGAAATGGAGAAGAACTTCTCTCCAGGAAATGAATTTTTCAGAGGTAAAGCAGGAATGAAGAAGAACGAGTGAGAATTGATCCTTATATAGGCTGTTAGGAGTAGTGGCGTGGGAAAATAAATTTGGCAGGGAGCACATGGCTCTGCTGGAATTCGGTTAGAGAACTTCTCCTCAAGAATTTGAATTTTAGAAGGTACCAGTGAAGAATAGAAGCTGAGAGAACATCAGGTTCCCTTGGAAAATTTCTTAGGTATCTCTACCAAGTTGGACTGGGCCTTTTGAAATAGGCTGAACAAAAAGAAATGGATTTTAAGGAAAGGAGTGAAAGTTGGAAAGCCCATCCCAATGGAAGTCAGTAACTTTATTCAGCCCACAATATTTAAAGTGTTTAACAATTTTAAATTGTTAAACAAAAATAAAATAAGGCTAAAAAGATTTAAATATATATATATATATTTTTTAGTGGAGTTACAGTAGGCGGCTGGGAGGAAGTACCAGCCCCTCCCTCTAGCTTGCACAGTGTTACCGCAATGTCCTTCTCTTGCTTTTTTAGACGATCAACGAGCAATTTCTTAGAACAAAGATCCCTGAAGAATATGCTAAGCTCCGTCAATGGATCCCAAACTGTCTGCGGTAAGAATTCTCGAAATACAATCGGAATTAACCTCTCCATGAATACGTGACAGTCGTGGCTCTTCATACCCGTCAATTTGTTTTCCTTCGGATCGACACATCTTCTCAGATTTGACACATATTCGTCTGGAAATTTTAGGCCCTGGATCCACCGACAAAGTCTCACTTTATCCTCCTTGTCCAGCGAGAAAATTGACTTCGTCAGGAACTATTTTTCATTCTGCTCTATCAAATGCAACGCAGGGCATTTGCATATTTCTTCTAAGTCCAACCTGGCCTTGAAATTGTCTTTTATTTTTCCCTTTACGTCCATCACAGTATTAATTATGTTATCAAACACATTCTTCTCAATATACATGACATCAAGATTATGTCTGATCAGATTGGTACTCCAGTATGGCAGATCCCAGAATATGCTCCTCTTTGTCCAGTTATGATCTCTACCAAATCCATCGCACTTGTACCCAGTTGTAGGATCTTCGATAGCACTTGAAAAATCTTTAACCTCCTCCCATATCGTGGCTTCGCACCACCTTGGCGGTGGATCACCCTTCTCTACAACGCCGGCACGGAATACATTCCTGTTCCTTCTGAACGGATGATCTTTTGGCAGAAATTGCCGATGACAATCAAAGAAGCACGGTTTTCCTTCGTGTTTCAAGCGGAAAGCCTTACTACGGTCCATGCAATACGGACATGAGAGACGGCCACGAGTGCTCCATACAGATAACATTCCATAGGCCAGAAAGTCGTTGATGGTCCACATAAGGGTTGCCTTCATCTGAAAATTCTGCTTCCTGGAAATATCGTACGTGTTGGCGCCTACTTCCCATAACTGATTCAACTCATCTATCAAAGGCTGTAAGTACACATTAATGTTCCTCTTGGGATTGTTCGGACCAGGAATTATAACGGTTAGAAACATGTACTGAGTCTTCATGCACATCCAAGGCGGTAGGTTATACGGAGTGACAATCACAGGCCAGCACGAATACTGGGATCCCGAAAGACCAAAAGGAGTAAAACCGTCAGAAGATAGTCCCAACCTGACATTACGCGGATCTGAAGCAAAATCAGGATACACTCGATCAAAGTGCTTCCACGCTTATCCATCGGATGGGTGATCCAACACTCCTTCAATCTGTTCTCGCATGTGCCAACTCATATTTTCGGCCGTCTCTTTCACCATAAATAATCTTTGCAACCGCGGCATTAAAGGCAAGTAGTGCATTGAATCGGTCGGTCTTCTTGCACCGGTAGACCTTTCTGTACTAGTTGTCTTATAGCGATCAGCACCACAAAATCTGTACACATCTGCGTCCTTGTCGTCTTTGTAGTACAGCATGCACCCATTGCGACAAGAATCAATTTTCTCGTATCCCATCCAGAGCGATCTCACCATCCTCTTAGACCGGTATAAGTCTTTAGGCAACTTAGCAGCCGCCGGCAAGATCTCTATAATCAACTCCAACACTCGGTTGTAACATTCTTGCGACATGTTAAAATCTGACTTAATGCTCAACAGTCTTGTAACCACCTCCAACGGTAAATGATCCTCACAACCAGGATACAATGGAGTCCTTGCATTCTCCAGCAACTTCATGAACTGTGCAGCATCGGCGTTCGGTGCCTCCTCAGGTGCATCATGAACGAAACTAGGCCCCGCAGCGTCGAAAATCATGTTAACGCACCCGTCGTCGTATGCATGATTATCTGAAATAAAATTAGGTCCCGCATGCATATACGGCTCAACATAAAGCTCCGGCTCTGATGCTAAAGACACAAGTTTTCCGTGTGTGGTCCACTGATAGTAATTAGGCGTGAAACCCCTCGAGTATAAATGATATGTCACTTCCACTTCTGGATAATATTTTACGTTATGACATTTCACACACGGACACTTAATTTTGGTGTCGTCCATGTACTAAGGGAACGCCTTAGCAAACTGCAGAAACTGCTCTACTCCCGCTATGTATTCATCCCGTACACCACACATATCATCAGGACGACGATTGTACATCTATGAACGATTCCACAAGTAGTAATTCATATCCATTTGGAAATAATTCTGTAAAGATGGACACACATTATCTAACAGGCAGAAATTCGTATATTATGTCTTATTATGGAGGACACATTAGTAGCGAACAGTTACTAATAACAATGATATGCAATCTAGGTCAAACTAGGTTGTACTAAGTCAAACAAAGTCAAACAAGGTCAAGCTAAGTCAAACAAAGTCAAACAAGGTCAAACTAGGTCAAGGGTTGACCTATAGTTGACTTTGTCAACTCTTAGTCCAATCTAGGTCAGATGTTGACTCTACTTTGACTTTCAGTCAAAATAGTCAACATTGGTCAAACAAGGTCAAATCTAAGTCAAATATCCTATTTCTAGTCATTACCTACCAAGGTACCCTTTACCTTATCGCTATTGGTATCCCAATACCAATACCTTAAGTTGGTACCCTTTACCTCCTCAAAGACCCTTAATGTGACAACCATGTCACCCTCTCAGTCATATCCCTGAGCGATGATGCAGCTGCAGACATTTAACATATCACGGTTTATAAAAATAACTAATAAATCTCTATCCTAACTAATAAATTAATATCCTACTTTAACATCTAATAACTCTCATATTCCTGCAGCTATGATGCAGTTGCAGGCAGTTCCTTCTAACATAAACTAATATCCTAATCTAAACTAACCCTTTAACTGAAACTAATATCTAAACAATGCTAATCATGAACTGTACACTACTACCTAACATTCACATAAACTATCTATCTCAAACTCTCTATCATAACTAATAAATTAATATCCTACTTTAACATCTAATAACTCTCATATTCCTACAACTAAAAGGCAAAACCATGGTATATACATGGTTTAAAGTATCGGCCGATACCGATCCGATACGGCCGATACCGATACAGTTTGGCATGTTCCGATCCGATACCGACCGATACCAAATATTGACCGATACCGACATTGGGGGTCTTTGTTCCGGTCAATTCGGCAAAACCAATCGGTAAGGGTGACTACTATTTCATATAATTTCAAAACTACTAAGAAATAACGCTGAAATACTTAAAATTATGTAGATATGTGTGTGTATGTAAGTGTGTGAGTATATATATACATGTATATATGTAGATATGTGTATTTATATATATAGGTATATATGTATAAATTAAAAAATAAATAAAAAATATATAGGTATATATGTATGTATTGTGTGTGTGTGTGTGTCCTGTGTCCTGTGTCATGTGTCCTGTGTCACAGAGTCGTGTTCGAAATAGGGTTAGGGTCCTGTCCCCTGCCCCCTCCCCCCTACCCCTGCCCCCTCCCCCCTATAGGGTATCCTATTACCATAGACTAATCTAGGACACTCTTAAGATACTAGGATATCTAACTATCCTAGGATACCAAATTCTAGCCAAGATACTAACTTAGGGTACTAACTTAGGGTACTAACTTCTAGCCCATATCCTAATATCCTAGGCTATAACCAAGGGGACACATATATAGGTTAAGATATTTACATATACTATATCCTAGGCTATAACTAAGATACTAACTTAGGGTATTAACTTAGGGTACTAACTTCTAGCACATATCCTAATATCCTAGGCTATAACCAAGGGGACACATATATAGGTTAAGATATTTACATATACTATATCCTAGGCTATAACCAAGATACTAACTTAGGGTACTAACTTAGGGTACTAAAACCTAGCCCATATCCTAATATCCTAGGCTATAACCAAGGGGACACATATATAGGTTAAGATATTTACATATCCTAATATCCTAGGCTATAACCAAGGGGACACATATATAGGTTAAGATATTCACACAACTACCTATATATTTACTATATATATATATATATAGGCATACATATATAGGTTAAGATATTTACATATACTAGGCTATAACCAAGGGGACACAATATATACATTCAACAAGTTATGCATTTATATACTAGAGAGATAGAGAGTGTATAGTGTCAAGTGTGCATATACAAGTGTCATGTGTGTACGTGTCTCCCAAACCAAACTCGTGTCCAAATACTCGACATAATGTGTCCAAAAACAAACCAAACTCAACACATCCAAAACTGGACACGAATCCAAGGGCACAAGTCTTTGGGAACACGAATCCAATGGGCACGAGTCTTTGGGGACACAATGTGTGTCCGTGTGTCCGTGTGTCCGTGTGTCCGTGTGTGTCCGTGGGAGAGGAGGAGGGAGAGGAGTTAGGTTAGGGTTTACCTGAGGAAGAGGAGGAGGAGCTCGGGATTGGGGGAGGAGGGGCTTGAGGAGGAGGATCTCGAGGAGGAGGAGCTCGCCGGAGGGGGAGGGAGTCGCCGGGGGAGAGGGGGTCGCCGGGGGTGGGAGGTCACTGACAGAGGGGGAGCGAGTCGTCGGGGGGGGGGGGGGAAATTAGAATTTTCGTGCAAGAGTGAGGGGGAAAGAACGAAACGGTGTGCCCTAAGTAAAAAAAATTAGCGACGTCAAGTGTTGCAGTTGCTAAACGTCGCAAAATTGGCAACATATGCTAATAATATGTCGCTGAACATCGCTATTCAGCGACGTAGTAAACTCCTGTCGCGGAACGTCGCTAGGCAGCGACGTTTTGCGACGTGTATATAAATATGTCGCTATATTTCATAACTAGCGACATCATTTTTTGCCATCGCTAAATTACGTCGCTATTAGATGATATTTTAGTAGTGGGTCTGGGTTTCTCCAAACTCACTCACATTGTTAAAGCTTTCTCGATGAAACGGTGGTGGAACCTTCGCACGAGCAACAACTTATGGAGCAGGTTCATGAAAGCTAGATACTTCAAACACATCCACCCCTCGATGGCTATTTCCAACGGCAGATCCTCAGCGGCCTGGCGCAGCATCCTTATCGGACGCGACCTTGCCGAACCGGCGATGAGACTTCAGCTGGGTGCAGGCGATTCGAACCCTTTCCTTGAGAGATGGGTTGGAGACAGCATGATCCCGAGTCTCACTGAGACCCCGGAAGACTGTAGGATCAGAGACCTGTGGGACCCCACCACCGACGACTGGCGCTGGGCCCAGATTCGTGAGTGGTCCGGTATCGACGCGACGGACAGCATCCGTGAGCACGGTTTACGCATCAGCAGCGATGCAGATGAGTTAAGATGGAACCTCGAGGCGTCCGGGGCATTCTCAGTGAGATCGGCGAGATCCGCTATCCAGGACACCGGTCGGCTGTACCTCCCTATGGCTCACTACTGGTATTCCTGCATCCCCAAGAAGTGGTCCTTCCTATTATGGAGAGTCCTCAGTAAGAGACTGCCAACAGACGACATCCTTAACACTATCGGGATAAGTTTAGCATCAACTTGCTCCTGCTGCTCCGATCGTCAGATGGAGACCATCGACCACATATTTCGACAGGGGGAGCTGTCGGACAAGACGTGGACTACCCTCAACCAGCTATTCAGTATGGAGCAGGGCGACAGACGTGTCACGCCCCAGAACCAAAATACTGAAGAACGGAGACGTGCACAGCCAGCTACGTATAACGGAGCGGCAACCATCCCGCTATACGGTCACAGCTGTCTAGCTATGTGAGGGTACGCTACAAACCATCAGTCTCTTAGGGTCAAATCAAGCTATTGTCTCAATTCAACAAGTAATTATAGTTACAAGATATCAGACCACCAAATATACAATTGTAAGACGTCCCAAACATTACATATCCAGATGATCATGAAGCTAGTCGTACAAAATGTGAGGACTAGCAAGAGTTAAGTCATACATGATCAACCTCGAGTTGCCAATCATGATTACAGCCCGTAGGCAGACAGAAGGTAAAGTGATCGAGCTAACAAGTGCTCGTCGGCTAAATACCTCAAAAGAATAATGTACAATTACAGTGGGAGAACAAAAAAAAAACCCACTCGTTGCCCTGGTTACGCCTGGCGGTCACCATCGGGCTGGAAAGCAGGTAGATCCTTTGCTGCTGCTCCGGTATCTGGCCATACAAAACCAGCTGGGTCAGACCCCAGAACGAGCAAGTGCCACAAAGGAGGCTTCACTTAGGAACTAAAACCAGCAATTAGCACAATAATAATAAGGTAATAAAGACAGGAATTAAGAAAAAACATAGCAGGTGATATATGACGAGATAACCATGGGACTATTCAGATAACCAGGTTACAACCCGTAAACCAAACAAGGACCGGGGTTGTAACCCTTCGTCTGAACGGAACTTGGATTCTTCCACCATTTATCGGCAAAATAACATAAGAAATCTGGCCATATAAATAATCATGATATTGAAGTGAGGTAAAGCATGTCGAGCCTATCATGGGGTACAACAAGACAATAAACGAAGAGAGAACACAGAACTGTTTCGGGAGCCAGGTTACAACCCGTAAACCAAATAAGGACCGGGGTTGTAACCCTTCGTCTGAACGGAACTGGTCCCCTGATCTTTATTGTTTAAGGCAAGCACAAGTAATCATGTCATGTCAGAATTTGTATAGGATCAGGACGAGACAAAGCTGGACTAGACTCAATCCAATCAATCACGGCCAAGCAAAGAGTACGGCTTGATACTTTAACTAACTGGGGTTATCACAAGCCTAGTTACTAGCAAGATGCAATGAGAATTCCAAGTCCGGTTACCTGTTTGTTACTACCTGAGTGATCCCAGCAAGACAAGAAAAAGATAGCATGATATAGCAGACACACTGTAGTAAGATACATGTGTCCTAAGGTACCACACTCGACGGCGGGCTGGAAGTGCGCTCATCTCGACGGATAGCAACAAATCTCATGTATATATATATATATAAGGCCGGGACCAAAGGGGCAACAGGTAATTGGAAAATTCTTCATGAACTATTTGATCAATCTAGTCATTAACCTAGCCAGATTCAGTATGAATCCCTGACCGTGCTACTCAGGGATCATGCCCTAGACATGATGCAAGACACAATCGGACTAGTAGTTTATACAAGCACAATCATCCACGGTGTCCATGCCAATGAATTGATTTGTCAAGAGTGCGCCACGACGGACCACTATCATTATCATTATTACTTATCAAGAGTGCGCCACGACGGACCACTATCAAGCATTGTCAGGGTACTTGTCAAGAGTGCACCACTACGGGTTACTGTCGTGTCATGCATAGCAGGTCAAGTTATCATGTCAGGAGTGTACCACGGCGGGCCACTATCAAGCATGTCAGTTCTTGGTCACACCATGCCAGGTACAATTGTCATTTCAATCATGTCAATCAAATCGGGATTATCAAGTTCGGGACAAAAGGCGTAAGGATATAAAATGGGCATAAAAATATATAATAGGGTAAGGTGTACGCTATAGGAACTCAAGTTACACAGGGCGTTACAAGTACGAGTTAATAACGACCATTAAATAATAAAATACAAGCCAGGGAAAAAGCCATACGGCTCGAGCATAGGCGGCCAAGAATAATCTCATGCGGCCGAGGAGGGAGCAGCCCATACGGCTGGAGGAGACTCGGGTCTAAGGGAATGCATGCGGCTTAGGGTAGTTCAGGGTCATGCAGCGGAGTATCATGCGGCCAGAGGGAAGTAAGCTTCATGCGGCTGGCGGGATCAAGTTCCATGCGGCCAGGGAAGGGTGGGGGCATGCGGTCATGAGTTCAAAAGTTCATGCGGCTAGAGAAAGAAATTTATGCGGGTCGGGGAAATTAAGACCCCATACGGCTCGGAACGGGAACAGCTCATGCGGCTGGCGGGGCAGTGGAGTATATGCGGCCAACGGTGGACAGGTCTCATGCGGCTGAAGGGGATGAGCCCTCATGCGGCTCGAAAATGAGTTGGACCCCATGCGGCCAGAGTAGACTGGAGGCTCATGCGGCCAGAGAATGACTCAGGCGTATGCGGCTCGAATGGTGCATGCGGCTGGATAATACTTGCTGCATGAACTAGTCATGCGGTCAAGTCAAGCACTGTTCTTCTTCTCCAAATTTTCGAGAAGAAGAACACCATGAAGCCAAGCTTCCAAGCTCCATAAAACCCTCATCCTACGTCCAAATCTGAACTTCCATAGGTCAAAATAGGGCAGAATGAAATACTCTACAACATGGAACCATCAAAGCTTGGAAATAACAATGTTACATAGATCAAAATTCAAGAAATTCGAAAATAAGATAAACTTAGATCTACAAGAATATAGCCATGAAAATTGAAAATGTCAAGTACTAAAGAGTGTTAGAATGCTGCAAAGAAGAGAATGGAACAATAAAATTTGGGTTCCTCCATGAAGCAAGATGCACTTGCCTAGACCTTCCTGGTAGGTGAGGAAGTTAATGGAGGAAGAAGAAAAGTAATGAGGAGAGAGAAGGAAGTTGGGTTAAATAAATGGGGATGGTGGTGGTTGTAGGGTGGAGGTTAGGCTAAGGTGTTCCATCACAATTAAAACCAAACTAAACCAAACCCAATCCTTCTCCTATCCAAATAAAATCAAGCTCCACTAATCAGAATTAATCCATGAACGATAAATGACAATTAAACCACAATGCTAAATATGAAAATAAACCACAACTAACTAATCAAAGAAAATGAGAAATACGGGTCAGAAATACGAACACGTATAAAATACGTATCACGAATTTCGGGGCACTACAGGACGCTTCCACGATCTTTTGGCATCCTGAGGTTCTGCCTCTCACGGCCACCAGATCGTCGCAGCGGCTGCCACTTGGGTCATTTAGAAGAATCGCAACAAAACGAGATACGAAGGTCACAAATACTCGGCGAACCAGCTTTTTCGGGAAATAGCCCGACAATGCAGTAAACAGAGCACCCAGTGTTCCCACAGTCCGAGAGCATTTTGGTCGGTGCCACCTCGGTAGCCTCAGGCGATTGGTTCACCCTCCCCCTCCTTCTTTTTGTGGTACATCTGTATAGGCTTCGGCATTTTGCGCCTTGTATACGGTTTGTCTGCGGCCTTTGTGCCCTTTTTAATAAAGTGAAGGAGTTTTCTTTAAAATAATATATATATATATATATGTGTGTGTGTGTGTGTGTGTGTGTGTGTGTGTGTGTGTGTGTGTGTGTGTGTGTGTGTGTGTGTGTGTGTGTGTGTGTGACCCTATTACTAAATATCCCAAAAATAGTGAATGGAGAGAGAGAGATGGAGAGGGATCGGTTATGGCTGCTATAGACGGTTGGATGGGTGCCAATTGCTTCAATTCATGCCCCCAAACAATCATGGTCATCCAAACTAGCAAACTAACACATGTGAACATTGGACAAAAGCCTAAGTTTCAAATTCATGTTGATTTTGAAACATAGTAGTTTGAACCATATTATACCGTCGGTATGCCGCCTGTATACCGGTAGCACTTAATTGAGTCGAGAAAATAAACTTTTAGGTATCTATTCTATCGTCCGAGTCCTAGTTCAGGTCTCTGGAAAGGCTAGGAACCTCTACGGGTCTAGGCTTGTCTGTCTGCACACAAGTTCGTTAATTCACGAAAACTCCAAAAATGTTATTTATTGTGTAAGTCGATTAACCGTTTAAGTTTTAGTCGGTTATCCCACGAGTGTTCGCTCGTGAGACATTAAACAAGTGAATCAAGAAAACCGCTAGAACAAGGTCGAACATAAAATCCGAGCTAATGGCACGAGCATGGACACGTATCGAGCACGTGGCACGCTAATCTAGAAAACCAAAAAATCGAGCAGATACTCATATACAAGGTACTAGTACACGTGGCGAGCAAGTATAGGATGCAGTGACGTCACCGAGATACAGTAAACTCAGAAAATCCAAATACATGAGCAGAAAATACAAAGAAACGAAAATATGAGACAACCGGATGCGAGGACGTGAAATATAACTAGCAAAAGCGAAAATACAATATGTGGCCACTAGACTTTAACATATGGGAGATGAACATACCCTTTTGCACCCAAGTAAATCTTAAATTCATAATCTTGTATGTGATAATACTTGTGTAACATAATAAACCCTAATTATAGAACTTTTTTCATCAATCTTTATGCTCTATTGGTATCACTTTCTTTAAATCATATATATATCTAATAGGGCGATGATGAGCTAGCCTGTGCTATACGGGACATCCACAACATCGGAGGCATGACGATATAGGGCTACGAACTGAGCCTGCGTGGGGCAGAATGAGGCGTCCGTGTAGCAAACTCAGTGCACGGTCGTCGTACGACGGATCGGGAAATCGGCACCATTCGCCCACGAGTATAAGCGACAGGCCGACCACGCGGCCCGTCGTACGGCGCTGCTGAGGGCGACGAGAAGACGTTGTTAGTACCGAGGTACAATTTTCGATGGAAAATTCTGAAACTGAAACAATTATACACACAACGTTTCAAATGCAGCACCTTAAAGAAGATGTGCAACAGAGATCCTGGAGGATTCTGAATTATGAGGATCTAAAAAGATTCTACGTAATACACAAAAAATCTAAAGAGACTTTGTGCAAGCAACTATCGGCAGTAGAGCTTCTAAAAAGAAGTTACTGTAAAAGGCAACAGCAGCGATGACAGGCGAGAATGAGGTGCTGGGGTGAATGAACCACCGTTGCTCAAAGCTTTATTCGCCCCACACGAGTACGAACAGCTTCCAGGAACCAGCAAGTTCACGAAAAACTTCTGGAACGCTCGTAAGTCAATATTTGAGACTTGAACGGGCTTCCTGGACTTAACAGACTCCCTCAACTCTCTTCTTGGTGCATCTTTCAAAGGAGGCCAAGGGGCTCTATTTATAGAGTGGAGTTGAGACTTCACCTCTTCTCATATCCGATGTGGGACTAAAATACCAATACTCAAAAATAGAGTTTGATATTTTAGATCATCCCACAATCAGCATAGAAGTGTGCCAGTCCACGCCTACCCCCCGAACACTCTCGTGCATGCACGAGACATCCTGGAGTCCGTGTCCGAGTTCGCACAACAAAAATTAACTTTCATCCTTGTTGGATTTAATCATTTTTCCTTCTAAGAAAATACTTTCACATGGCACAAACTTGTGCCCCACTACACCTCATGTGCACACCTCAACACAAGCAATGCATTATATTGAGATACTCACCATTTGGTGTAGCCGATGTGGGACTATCTTTTCTAGTCCAAAGGCAAAAACACCAGCAATCCTCCACATATCTCAATATATGGGTTGAGCGTTCCCCACAGTGACTGTCCATCATGCATTAGGAGAGATGTCACTACGACTTGAATCTTCCCGCATAGGTTAAATAACAGCATGATACAAGAATGGACTAAGCCTTGAATTCTGCACCATAACTGCAATTCTTCCTACTCACATAATGACATCAACTGTGCTTCTGGCTGCACATTAAAGGCCCTGTGCCAGCCTGATTTTAGTGTATAATTTTGGGCATCTACAAGTTTACCCTCAAGAGATGGCCTGATATCTCTTTCCATACACTATAGGTGAGTTCTTTATTAAAGAGATATGGCATGAAGCCTTGCGCTTCCTTGCGGTGCTACGCCGCTATGACATGGCCTGAAGCCGAGGCATTACCCCTACCTGGGAACCTCATCGTAGTGTCATACTACTGTAGCATGAGGTCACAAGCCTCTTTGTAGTGCCAAACTACCCAGCATGAAGCCTAAGGCTTCCTTGCGGTGTTACGCCGCAACGACATGGCTTGCAATGCCGAGGCTTTACTCCTACCTGGGTACCTCATCGTGGTGTCGTGCCACTGTAACATGGGGCCATCCTCTCTTTTGTAATGCTGTCTACAACTCTTTAATTACGTCATACAGTATTAGGCTACCTGCCTATTTGCGGTGCTACGCCGCTGTGACTTGGCTTACAAAGCCGAGGCATTACCCCTACCTGGGAACCTCATGGTGGAGTCACCCCACTGTAGCATGGAGTTTCACTCCTTGTAGTGCTGCTCTATCGTGCTTCCTGTAAAGCACACCAGGCATTCACTCTGCCTGAGAACTCATTAAGGCGTTTAAGCCAACCTTCCCACAGAAACCGTTTTTCGCAGAAGACAATAGTAAACAACAGTGGTTATAGGTACGTAACCTCTCCATGTCACATAGGACAAGTACCCACCGTTCCTGATATTCTTTTGGTTAATAGTCCTCCCTTGAACCAAAAGCTAGATGCCTAGTAGATTTCTCTTTGAACTAATAGCATAAAACTTTATGGTAGGAATGTAATAACACAATATCAGAATGCCTTCAAGCCCATTTTACAAGCTGTGTCATCGACCAGCTGGCGCTTGAGGCCCTTGGTGAACGGATCCGCTAGGTTCTCCTGACTCCGAACATCAATCACTGCAATAACACCTCTCTTGATAAGATCGTGTACTGCTCTGTGCTTCAACCGCACCGTTCTCTTCTTCCCGTTGAAGAGTTCATTTGATGCCACTGCTGCTGTCGTCTGGTTGTCACAGTATATCGGTATTGCCGGTATCTGAGCCCCAACCATCGGAAGATCATACATGAGCTTCCGAAGCCACTCTGCTTCATCTGCAGCAGCATCCAATGCAAAGAATTCAGATTCCATGGAGGAGCGAGATAACATAGTCTGCTTCTTCGACTTCTACGATATAGCAGCTCCGCCCATGGCGAATACGAATCCACCTGTGGAATACTCGCTCTCCATATCTGAGCACCAGCTAGCATCACTGAAGCCTTCCACTACTGATGGATCTCCGCTGTAGAAAAGTACATATGTCTGAGTTTTCTTGAGATATCTCATAGCACGCTTCACAACTTTTCTGTGCTCAACGCCTGGATTGCTAGTGAACCGACTCAGCATTCCCACTGCAAAAGCTATGTCAGGCCTTGTGGCAGTAGTAGCGTACATCAAGCTTCCGATGACGCTAGCGTACTCCAACTGCCTGACGCTTTCCCTCGAATTTGGCTCCAGCTTCTGATCACACCGGTACGGTGTATCAATAAAAGGAAGATCTTGATACCCGTAGCGAGTGAGCATCTTCTCAATATAATGGGATTGTGACAGCGCTATTCCAGTACCTGTCCGGATGATCTTGAGCCCCAAGATTACGTCGGCACCCCCCAAGTCCTTCATACTGAACTTGGTCGAGAGGAATTTCTTTGTCTCTGTGACGCAGCTTAAATCCGTACCTAGGATTATCATGTCGTCTACGTAAAGACATACGATTACTCCTCTTCCGTCAGCAAACTTCGTATAGACACACTTATCTGTTTCACTGACCCTGTAGCCATTTGACCTTATCACTTGTTAAACTTCTCATGCCATATTTTGGGAGCTTGTTTCAAACCATACAGAGACTTCATCAACTTGCAGACTTTGTCTTCCAGACCTCTGATGACAAAACCTTCTGGTTGTTGCATGTAGATCTCTTCGGTCAGCTCGCCATTAAGGAATGCCGTTTTCACATCCATCTGATGTATCACCAGCTTGTGTATTGCTGCTAGAGCAATTAACAATCTGATGGTTCTCATCCGAGCTACTGGAGCATAAGTGTTAAAGTAGTCGATCCCCTGCTTCTGAGCAAACCCCTTGGCCACTAGCCTGGCCTTGAACTTATCAATGGTTCCATCTGCTTTCATCTTCTTCTTGAAGATCCATTTGCATTCGATGGATCTTGCTCCTTCTGGCAGGTCAACCAATACCCATGTGTTGTTGGAGGTGATTGAGTCAATCTCGTTGTCTATCGCCTCCTTACAGAATACAGCATCTCTGGTCTTCATCGCCTCATCATAGGTAAGCGGATCTGCTTTCACATGATAGGTGACGAAGTCATCTCCGAAGTCTTTTGGCCTCCTCGTTCGCTTAGTTGACGGCTCAGCGAGTTCTGGTTCAGCTGGTGTCTCCTTGACGACAGCTTCATCTTGGACTGGTTCATTAAAGACTTCTGTCTGCTTTGTACCCTCATCATTCTCTGGAAGATCCGCGAGAACAATATTCTTGTGTTTTGCAAACTTGTCTTCAAAGTATTCAGCATTGCGAGATTCGATGATATGGTTTGACTCGATATCAAGGAATCTCCGAGCATCACTCTTCTCGGCATACCCCAAGAAGATCGCCTTCGTAGTCCTTGTCCCCAGCTTCTGAATCTTCAGATCCGGGAGCTTCACATAAGCCAGACACCCCCACACTCGAATGACATTCAAGTTAGGTCTGACTTTGAACCAGAGTTCATGAGGAGTTATGTCGGAAGTTGCATATGGCACTCTGTTCAGTATGAACGTTGCCGTTAGTGCAGCTTCTCCCCAGTAACACTTTGGAAGACCCGCAGTCAACAGCATGGAGTTCATCATCTTTGTCAACGTTCTGTTTTTCCTTTCTGCTACTCCGTTGGATTGAGGAGAGTACGGAGCCGTTGTCTCATTGATGATTCCATGTTCTTTGCAGAATAATAAGAATTCATGAGACCGATACTTCCCACCTCGATCACTCCTTAACCTCTTGAGTTGTTGTCCAGTTTGCCGCTCAGCCTCGGCCCTTAACTCCTTGAACTTCTCGAATGCTTCGTCTTTAGACTTGAGCAAGTAGACGAAAGCATACTTTGAGACGTCGTCGATGAAAGTAATGAAATACTTCATCCCGGCTTTTGTAGAGAATTGTTTGAAGTCACAGATATCTGAGTGAACCAACTCCAGAAGATCTGTGCTTCGATGGACCCTGTGAAAGGGTTTCCTTGTGATCTTCGTCTGAGCACATACTTCGTATTTCTCTACCTTACCCCCATACTTGGAGATAAGTTCTAGACTAGATATTCTGTTAATCCTTTTACAATAAACATGTCCTAGCCTATTATGCCACAACTCAAGAGAATAATCAGAAAAAGTGATTGCATTTATATTATCATGCTGGGTTACAACAAGCTGAATCTTGTACATTCCTTCAGTTTGGAAAGCTTTCCCGAAGAATGTACCCTTCTTGGACATCACCAACTGGCCAGCATTGATGTCCATCCTCAAGCCTGCGTTGCAGAGCAGACTTCCAGAGATCAGGTTCTTAGCAATTACTGGAACATATTTCACACCTTGAAGCGTCAGAGTGTTCTCCGATGTGAGTTTCAGCTCCACCGTCCCGATCCCCAGTACTTCAGCTTGTGCCTGGTTTGCCATTATGACCTTCTCTGAAGTTGGCTCATAAGAAACGAACCAGTCTTTGTCTGAACAGACATGGCAGGTCGCACCAGTGTCTATCCACCAGTCCAAGTCAGCCCCCACAGTTGCAACCTGTGCTATCATGGCAACTAGATTAGTAATCATAAAAACCTTACTAGGCTCACCTTGTTCTTTGGGCTTGGACTTGCATTCGGATTTGTAGTGGCCCTTCTTGCCACAATTGAAGCAAGTCACATGGGACTTGGACTTCTGCTGCTTGAAAGCAGGACCCTTCACTTTCAGATTCGTGAAGTCCTTCTTTTTGCGATGAGAAGCAGCCTGCTTTCCCTGGTACTCTCTGGTTTGGACCAGATTTGCCTTCGCCAGTTGTTTGGACAGAGTATCCATCTTCTGTTGAGAGCGCATCTCGTCCTCAACATGGATCTCTTGCAAGAAATCTTCCAAGCTAATTTCCATCTTCTTTCGATGCATCCTTGCATAGAAGTTGCTCCATTCTGTAGGAAGTTTCGCGACGATCCCTCCAACGACAAACTTGTCGACGAGGAGCATGTTCTCGTCTTCTAGTTTCTGACGCAACTTCAGAAACTCCTTCACTTGGGGCAGCATCGCATTCTCGTCTTCGAAGGTCCACTTGTGATATTTTTCTACCATGAAGATCTTGGACCGGTTCTCGTCATCTTCATAGAGCTTTTCCAAGGAGTCCCATATCTCTTTGGCAGATGTCTTCTTGGAGTAGGACTCTGCCAGAGAGTCTTCCATGGAATTGAGTATCAGTAGTTTGCATATACTGTTTTCTCTCTTCCACTTCGCTTGCTTGGTCGTAGCAGCGGCCGCAGCCGCAGCAGATCCAGTGGTTGGAACGATCGGTTCTTCTTCTGACAGCACGTGATCAACATTCACGAGTTGTAGATTTAAAGTGACCTTTCGTCTCCATATCTGAAAGTGTTTGCTATCGAATTTCTCCAACTTGTTAAAGCCGGTATCGATGAGCGAAGCACGAGAATTATCCATCTTCTCAATAAAGCTTTGAGATTGTTAGTGCCGAGGCACAATTTTCGATGGAAAATTATGAAACTGAAACAATTATACACACAACGTTTCAAATGCAGCACCTTAAAGAAGATGTGCAACAGAGATCCTGAAGGATTCTGAATTACGAGGATCTAAAAAGATTCTACGTAATACACAAAAAATCTAAAGAGACTTTGTGCAAGCAACTATGGCAGTAGAGCTTCTAAAAAGAAGTTACT
The DNA here is from genome assembly GCA_029216955.1 of Iris pallida. Classification (NCBI taxonomy): domain Eukaryota; kingdom Viridiplantae; phylum Streptophyta; class Magnoliopsida; order Asparagales; family Iridaceae; genus Iris; species Iris pallida. Next base: position 2,225,091 of record JANAVB010024995.1, read on the forward strand.
GTAAAAGGCAACAGCAGCGATGATATGCGAGAATGAGATGCTGGGGTGAATGAACCACCGTTGCTCAAAGCTTTATTCGCCCCACACGAGTACGAACAGCTTCCAGGAACCAGCAAGTTCACGAAGAACTTCTGGAACGCTCGTAAGTCAATATTTGAGACTTGAACGGGCTTCCTGGACTTAACAGACTCCCTCAACTCTCTTCTTGGTGCATCTTTCAAAGGAGGCCAAGGGGCTCTATTTATAGAGTGGAGTTGAGACTTCACCTCTTCTCATATCCGATGTGGGACTAAAATACCAATACTCAAAAATAGAGTTTGATATTTTAGATCATCCCACAATCAGCATAGAAGTGTGCCAGTCCACGCCTACCCCCCGAACACTCCCGTGCATGCACGAGACATCCTGGAGTCCGTGTCCGAGTCCGAGTCCGTACAACAAAAATTAACTTTCATCCTTGTTGGATTTAATCCTTTTTTCTTCTAGGAAAATACTTCCACATGGCACAAACTTGTGCCCCACTACACCTCATGTGCACACCTCAACACAAGCAATGCTTTATATTGAGATACTCACCATTTGGTGTAGCTGATGTGGGACTATCTTTTCTAATCCAAAGGTAAAAACACCAACAGACGTCCGCCATAAACGATCGCAGGCTCGATCGTAAGGACGTCGGCGATCGTCGCCAATATGCGCGTCGTGCGCATAGAACGGGCGGCTGGGCGAAATCGGTAGTAGCAGTCGGCAGGGAATCAGTGGCCGTCGTACGGGCGGTCATCCTTAGTCGTCGAGGGCGTCTCTTCGACGTCGTGGGCAAAGCGAGGTGTTGAGTAACTGCCGTCGAAAGACGGTGTGCTGCCGAGGGAGCTCTGGAGCGCGCGGAGTACACGGGGTGCGTGTGCACGGCGATGATGACAAGGCCAACGGACTACGTCCGCACTCCAAAAGTCATTCCATACGACAGGCCAAGAATCGTGTGCGTGGGACACACGATTATGCTGAGCCCGCATGCGTTGGAAAAAAAAAACAAAAACAAAAAACAATATATATATATATATATATATATATATATATATATATATATATATATATATATATATATAATAATAATAGTAATCTTTGGAGAGCTTGTAAAGTCATGTACTCGACAGTAGATGGGTACAATTCGGAGCAATTGTTTTCTTTCAATGGCAATCCGAATGATACCTAACAACAAAAAGGAATCTAGGAGCTGACATGGGAGCTATGGAAGGCCTTTGAAGGCTTAGATTGTGGTTCCTAAATCCAGCATAGGTGGTGGACTAGAAGCTAGGATTGGTGTGACTTGGAGGTTTAACCTAAGCAAGTGTATCTTGCTTATGGATAGGAGGCTTTATCTCATTTATGAATTTTTTTTTTTTTGCTTTAATTTTACAATTATGTTATTTGGCTTCCAGAATATTTGGGTAATGTCATCTCCCATTATGTGACGTCTGACATGGCAGCTGACGTAACAGCTGACATGGCAAATTTTAAGCCAAAACATTAATTATCCAATTTTTTTAATGTTAATATTAATGTTAATATTAATATTAATGTTAATGTTAATGTTAATATTAATACTAATATTAATGTTAATGTTAATATTAATTTTAATGTTTAGATTAATTTTAATTTTAATATTAATGTTAATTATCATGTTAATTTAATATTAATTTTAATATTAATTTTAATGTTAAATTTTGTCATGTCAGTAACCATGTCATATGTCACATAATGGAAGATGACATCATCCAAATATTTTGGGAGCCAAATAACATTTTTGATACTGGAAATTGCTGAGAAGCCCAATTTCGGGGTGGGCTTTTATGAAATGCCCACCCGCTGGATTATTTTTATGAAATACCCAGAATTAAGTTTTTACACGTTAAATATTTCAAGATTCTCTCTAGTTGCTATGTATTTACAAAATTTGCCATTATCATAATTCCAAAAATACCCCTTCGCGTAAATTTGGACATCTATATATAATTATGAATTCGCAAACTCAGATTTGGATTGAGAAATTCGTATTCTTCTTCTTCTTCACGAGAAATTTGAAATCCATTGATATATTCTTTATTAGAGATCGCAGAATCGTTCGTAGTTCACTGTGGTTTTCGTCAGTCGAACGTCGATCATCCTTCATCATCATCGATCATCATCATCATCAACATCATCTTCGTTGTTTCCGGCGATTAGGTCAATTGTGGATAGAAGATCTTCTTCTTTTCTTTTTATAGATCTTAAAACAAGGTGAGAGTTCAGATCTGTAGAAATTCATCCATCAGCTTCGTATCTCTCGAAATTTATGCTGAATTTGATTTTGTTATGAAGATTATTAACTTAGAAAATATTAGTGAGATATTTAATCTTGTTATTTTATGCTAATAGCATTCTCCGTTATATTTTAAAGGAGAATGACAATTACTTCTTATAAAGATCATTATCCGTATGTTTTTAGGACGGAGAATGCCATTCTCCGTCTTAATTAGGACGGAGAATGGCATTCTCCGTCTTAATTTGAACGGAGAATGACGTTCTCCGTCTTAATTAAGACGGAGAATGGCATTCTCCGTCCTAATTAAGACGGAGAATGGCATTATAAGTTAGTTCCAACTGAGGATATTTATTCTCCGTTACTTTAGACGGAGAATAATCATTATTAGATGAGAATTTTATTGTTCTATTTGTGGCCTCTTATGTTTTTATGTTATCAGGGGAGGGAAGATATGGAATCAAGTTGTTTAGTTAACATTTGTTTCAAGGGAGACATAGTTTCCTGCCGTGTCACACATGAAAGTACCGTGGATTTTTTAAAGAATAAAGTGTGCGATCGATGGAGTTCTTTGGATCCACTTTCCTTCCGTTTCAGGTTTTTGCACTCTGATGGGACTGAACTGTATGTTGAAAGTGATTTTTGGCTTCGCTCATTGGTTGGTGGTTTTAACGGTACTCATGATGTGAGTTTTGATCTATATGTGGAGCAAATACACTCTCCATGTTCTTCATCAACATCTTTTCCTTGTCAAAGCTTTCACATGAGACCTTCGTCTTCCTCTTCTAGTTCTTTGAGTAGATGTTCTCCTACTGTAAAGGACAAACGAGTAGTACAATTTTATGAGGGCTCAACTGAGACAGTGAAGAAGAGGAAATCGGATATGTGGCCTGGATCAATTACTGGTGTTGGTCAGATTTTTCTAAATGGTGTTGAAGAAGTTAGGAATGCTGTTAGAAAGGTTTGTTTTGAATCTCGTCATCCATTCCACATTTTGAAATCTGAGCCGGGGAGGTATACTGTTTGTTGCAAGAATTACAAGACACATGCTTGTTTGTGGAGCTTCCATGCTATATCTATTTCGAAAGATAATCAAATTTTTGAGGTGAGGAGGTATGTGGGAGAACATAATTGTGGAGCTGGCTATATGGATAAACGTAATCTGGTTGTTCCAGCAAAGTTTGTAAAAAGTTTGGTTAGTGACATTGTTCGGATGCATCCTAAAAAGTCCGCAAAATCTGTTGTCGATGATTTCAAGGTCGACTACGGCTTATCTGTTACATATGGACAGGCATACCACGGAATTAGGCTGGTGCACCAGGAAATGTACGAAGATGATGTTAGATCTTACAGTGACTTGTGTTGGTATGTGAACAAGGTAAAGGAAACCAATAATGGTTCCGTTATCGACTTCCAGAAAGATGATTCATCAATGAGGTTTGAGCGGCTTTTTCTTTCATATGGGGCTTGCGTAGAAGGCTTTTAATATTGTCGTCCGATGCTATATTTGGATGCCACTTTCCTTACAGGGAGGTTTAGAGGTTGTTTGATGTCTGCTACAGCGAAGAATGGTAACCAACAGTTCTACCCTATTGCATACGGTATAGTATCAGGCGAAGATGGCGACAATTGGGAATGGTTCCTTAGAAATCTAAAGAATGTTGTTGGATGTAGTAGGCGTATTATTTTTCTTTCGGATCAAGGCACCGGTCTAGTTTCTGAAGTCCCTAAAGTGTTTTCTAATGATTATCATAGCTATTGCTATTATCACATGAAGAATAACATACCGCTGAAAGAGAAAGGAAATGAAAGAGTGTATCCGCATGTACTTAAAGCTTGGAGGCAAGCAGTATATGCTCTAACTCCAGGTGTGTTAATGAGACAGATATATGCACATTTTCTATGCATTTTCCTTTAATTTAACAAGGAAAATGACCATTCTCTGCGTCAGTAAGACGGAGAATAGTCATTCTCCGTGTGTTTTAAAACGGAGAATGGCCATTCTCCGTCCTGCATATAACGGAGAATGTTATTCTCCGTTAGCTTTTGGACGGAGAATGACCATTCTCCGTCTTGCATAGAACGGAGAATATCATTCTCCGTTAGCTTTTGAACGGAGAATGACTATTATCTTTATGAGAATGCACTTATTTTTTCATAATTTTGTGAATTGACCTGATTCTTTATTACTTATTTGTTTTTCTGTATAAAGGTGGGTATAGACAAGCAATCAAGAAGATTTATGATCTGAATTGTGGTCATGTTGTGAATTGGATGAATAAACAAAAACCTGAACACTGGTCAAACGTATTCTTCCCGGGATGTAGATACGGTGAGGTTGCTTCTAGTTGTGCAGAGTCATTCAATGCATGGATAAAGGCTGAGAAGAAATTGCCTATATCAGCAATTGTAAATGTCATCCGTGTGAAGATGATGAAGATGATTTCGGATCGCCACAAGGATGCAATTGGTTTGAATAGCAAATTGACTCCACACGCTGAGGATATGCTGAAGCAGCTTACAGATGATGGCATGTGTTATAGGGTATATCGGTCCGGTGATTTCGAATTTGAGGTGATCGCAGATACTTCCTCCCATATGGTGAATCTTCTTGATTGTCATTGTAGTTGTCGTAGATGGAAGGTATATGGATTCCCATGCAGCCATGCAATACAATGCATCAGAGTTGGTTCAGATAAATCTGTTTATGACTTTGTGGAGCAGTATTGGACATCAGATTATTACCAGAAGTTATATTCATGTGCCATTCGTCCAGTTCCAGATTACGAAAAACAGTTTGAAAATAATCCCACTGATGTTGTTCTACCCCCTGTTCCGAAACGGGGTCCTGGACGACCAAAAGCGGACCGTTACAAGAGCAAATATGAGAACAAGGGAAAAGAGAAGAGAAAGATAAGGTGCCAGAATTGTTTTGAATTATGCAATCACAATCGGAGCACTTGTCCTCTGCCTCCACGTGCTGCTACGGTGGTCCAGGGGGCAGCGCCCCCTCGTTAATACATACACATATATTCCTTCTTTTATATAACTGGAAATTGTTTTTTGAATACATATCTTACATTTTTTGATATCAATGGTAATAGTTTGAATTCTGCATATCAGCATAAGAACTTATTCTCCTTTATACTATCTGACTTTATAATGTATTGAATGACCATTCTCCGTGTGTTTTAACACGGAGAATAATCATTCTCCGTTTTAGATACAAGGAGAATGGCCATTTATAAGTCAAAAATAGAAGGAGAATAATCATTCTCCGCGTGTTTTAAAACGGAGAATGCCATTCTCCGCGTCAGTAAGACGGAGAATGCTCATTCTCTAGGTCAAAATACAAGCAGAATGGCATTATCCGTCTCTTTTGACCCGGAGAATGACATTCTCCGTCTATTTGGACACGGAGAATGGCATTCTCCGCGTCCCTAAGACGGATAATGTTGCTTTCTAGGTCAAAAATACAAAGAATAATCATTCTCCGCGTGTTTTAAAACGGAGAATGACATTCTCCGCGTCAGTAAGACGGAGAATGCTCATTCTCTAGGTCAAAATACAAGCAGAATGGCATTCTCCGTCTCTTTTGACCCGGAGAATGCCATTCTCCGTCTCATACGAAACGGAGAATGGCATTCTCCGCGTCCCTAAGACGGACAATGTTACTTTCTAGTTCAAAAATACAAAGAATAACCATTCTCCGCGTGTTTTAAAATGGAGAATGCCATTCTTCGCGTCAGTAAGACGGAGAATGCTCATTCTACAGGTCAAAATACAAGGAGAATGGCATTCTCCGTCTATTTTGACCCGGAGAATGACATTCTCCGTCTATTTGGACACGGAGAATGGCATTCTCTGCGTCCCTAAGACGGACAATGTTACTTTCTAGGTCAAAAATACAAAGAATAACCATTCTCCGCGTGTTTTAAAACGGAGAATGCCATTCTCCGCGTCAGTAAGACGGAGAATGCTCATTCTACAGGTCAAAATACAAGGAGAATGACATTCTCCGTCTATTTTGAACCGGAGAATGACATTCTCCGTCTATTTTGACACGGAGAATGGCATTCTCCGCGTCCCTAAGACGGACAATGTTCCTTTCTAGGTCAAAAATACAAAGAATAACCATTCTCCGCGTATTTTAAAATGGAGAATGCCATTCTCCGCGTCAGTTAGACGGAGAATGCTCATTCTACAGGTCAAAATACAAGGAGAATGGCATTCTCCGTCTCTATTGACCCGGAGAATGCCATTCTCCGTCTATTTGGACACGGAGAATGGCATTCTCCGCATCCCTAAGACGGACAATGTTACTTTCTAGGTCAAAAATACAAAGAATAACCATTCTCCGCGTGTTTTAAAACGGAGAATGCCATTCTCCGCGTCAGTAAGACGGAGAATGTTCATTCTACAGGTCAAAATACAAGGAGAATGGCATTCTTCGTCTCTATTGACCCGGAGAATGCCATTTTCCGTCTCATACGAAACGGAGAATGGCATTCTCCGCGTCCCTAAGACGGACAATGTTACTTTCTAGGTCAAAAATACAAAGAATAATCATTTTCCGCGTGTTTTAAAACGGAGAATGCCATTCTCCGCGTCAGTAAGACGGAGAATGCTCATTCTACAGGTCAAAATACAAGGAGAATGACATTCTCCGTCTATTTTGACCCGGAGAATGACATTCTCCGTCCATTTTGACATGGAGAATGACCATTTCTAAGTTCCAAATGCACACATTATAGGATTGTATTAACACAGATAATGACATTATAGGTTTGAATCAAACAACAGAACTTTAACAAAACAGATTTACATATATAGAACAATGTAAATTAGTCGAAAAATTGAATTTCATTACAAAGAAAAACAAATACATTACAAAAGAAACCTGACAAACAGAATATATACAATAAATTTGTTAGCCAATTTACATTGTCAGTTTCTTTTATTGTACAAAAGGAACTGCACATTCACTCATAAGCAAAGCCTTAGCCAAATTTAGCCTTCTCTTTACAATAATATTGTGAACTATTTTGTTTGTTTTCTTTTGTAAATCAAATGGAGCTCTGGACAACTTTTCAATATAATATGAAACATACAGCAGGCAGCTCGGTGATAGTTGCTGTGGGCATTCTTTGCAAACCTTGAGCTCTGTTGTTTCGTATTCCTGGATTGCTGGGCTTTTATTCCTCATCAATGCAATCTTCTTCATTACAATTGGCTCGATTTTATTCTTCATGTATGTTGCATCCTGGATTCCCTTAGCGCCTGTGTTTTTTCGCAATGAGTTGTAGTGCGTCCAAACATAGGAGCTGAAGTTGAATGCCAGCAGCGTATAGTGTTTATTCTCCTCGCGAAAGAGTGGCACGAATAGCCATTCAATGTCATCTTCCAGCTCCATTATAAAATCTTCTATATCAACTTTGAAATTGTACAATGCTCCAGGTGTTGGATTTTTTTCATCGACATACTGGGCAGTACTCTGTTTTTCAGAAGAAAAAAAAAACAAAAAATAATATCATGAGTTAGTTTTTTACAACACTATTAGTAGCTGTACACATTAATATTTATTTTTCAGTTTCGATTCTTACCAATGAATGGGGCATCATGATTGCAAACCATTTACATTGTGCACCCTGCGAGCTTGACTGAATGTTCTGCCTTAATTCGGCTTGAACTTCGTTCATAAGCTTTATTAGGTAGTTCATAACACCGGCTTCTATATCCGCCTCATTTATTATGTCTTGAAAATCTTTAGCACTTAACAACATGCTGACATCATTGTTTCTTCTTCTTATTTTACATTCTTCTGGAGCACTTGGAAAGTACATGTATACATAATCACTGCACATAAATTTAGTTTCGATTATGATAATAATATAGGCTAATGATAAAATTGCATAAAAAATAACTCCGTGTACAGAAATTGGTTCAAGTTTAGAATACTTACGTTGGAGACATCCTTCTTGTGTATACGATGCTCCTGTATACTTGCTTCAGTTCATCGTCTGCAACGTTCCAAAGTCTGAGCTTCGGACATTGCATCAGCATTTTCCCCTCTTTAACAAGCTTTGCTGTTTGAGGAGATTCTTCCTCAAGTTCTTCAGGAGCTGACATCTCCTTTTTATTGTCGACCTTCTCGGGGCTGGAAGGAGCTTTTTTTTTTTCCAGCAGGAGCTACTTTCTTTCTGGGACTGGAAGGATCTTTTCTTTTCCGACCAGGACCTGCCTTCTTACTTGTTGTAGCATCGGATGTTTTCTTCTTTTGCAATGTAGTAAAATCATCCTCATCTGCAGCAGGTACATTTGATCTTGTGTAATGCTTCTGGGGAACTGCTTGAGTATCCCCTCTTTCTATTGCTCTAGCCATTGCTTCAAGGTTAACGATTGTATCGTTCTTATTCTTGACTTCGTCATTCAACGAGGCAACTTCCTCTAGAAGTCTGTTATTATCATTAGTTAGCTTTTCATTCTCTTTTTTCAGATCCTCTGTCATTTTCACTGATATAAAAACAAACAACAACAAGAGGTATGATGTCAATATTATATAATCTTCTTTTTAAAAACAATGTCATTCTCCGTGTTAATTTAGACGGAGAATGACATTCTCCGTGTCAAAATAGACGGAGAATGCCATTCTCCGTGTCAAAATAGACGGAGAATGTCATTCTCCGTTTCCAAATAGACGGAGAATGACATTCTCCGTGTCAATTTAGACGGAGAATGACATTCTCCGTCTAATATTAGACGGAGAATGTCATTCTCCGTGTCAAAACATACGGAGAATGGTCATTTCTATGTCAAAATACAGAAATGTCATTCTCCGTGTCAAAATACTAGCGGAGAATGTCATTCTCCGTGTCAAAATAGACGGAGAATGTCATTTTAAGTGTGTTTTGTCTATTTTATAACGGAGAATGGTCATTCTCCTTGTTAGATACATGTAATTACAGATTAAAATAGAAAAAAAAATATAAAATCTTACCTTTTAGAAGTAGCTCCTCAACATGTTGACGAAGCTTCTCATTATCAGCAGTAAGCTCAGACTTCTGCTTTCTCAGGGAGTCTAGTTCCGACCCCTGTGCCTCCAGTTTTTCAACTTGCTTAAGGAGTTTCTTATTATCATCAATAAGGAGCGATTTCTCATTCCTTAAAGAGTCTAACTCCTTCTCCAAGCCATCAGCAACGAGCCCCACAGCACGTTGTTGGGCTACATCTGCCGCTAGTTGCTGGGCTCTTTCCTGGAGTTGCTCATTCTCAGCGATAAGCTGAGATTTCTCCTGCAAGACACGCAACATGTCTACATTGTCAGCTGTAGAGGGTGCTGGTGCTTGAGCTTCAGCTTGTGGTTCTTCTTCATCAACAGAATTATCTCCACCTTCTATATATTGCTGCTCTGCTGGGACTTCTTCAAGTTCATCAACATTCAATGCAACAAGATCATTGAATATCAAATCCGAATCCATTTTAGCACCTTGATATTCATTTTTTAGGAATATCGAGATTTTATTCCCATCCCATGTGCAAAATCTCGGAGATGCGACTGTTGGTTTGCACTTCCTCTCTACCAGTCGACTGTGCTCTGCAAACCAATACAAGAAGTATATCGTACAACCTTCAATCTTCTTGTACGATATATCAACATCACCATCTTCAGATTTTGTGACAGCCCTCTTTATGCTGTCCATGACGTACCCCAGTATAATCCGAGGCCAACAGATGCTTTTTATAACATCTGTGCTCTCCACCAGAGCGAAGAACTTGTATGGCAAGTTCGACCCTCCCATTCTGGTGAAGAATGCTATTTGGCACAAGTTGAATACTATTAACTTGGCCACCTCATCGGGACTTGCATTTTCGCCCCCCAGCAGCTCTAATATCCTTTTCCTAACTTCTGCGTTTGAGACTTCAGCATTTTTCCCTTGGAATTTTTCAGCAATCTTGTGAAGTGTTTTGTACACATGCTGAATGAGTCTGCTGGTGGGGGGGTCTTCTGCTTCTCAGTGATGATCTTCAAATACTTCTCATCAACTTCAGTGTCATCATTCATTGGCAGACCGAAAATGGTTGCCATCTCATCAGCAGTTGGTGCTACTTTGACACTGCTGCTTAATTGGAAATATCCAATTCCATCTTCTTCCAAATAAGTCCCCATCAACTTCTCCAGACCTTGGGTGACTTTAGATAGTTCTGATTTTTTCACCTTAGTTCTGTAGAATACATCTACGAAGTTGTAGAATCCTACATTCTTCAAGCTTTCGATAACTGCTTCAGGCAAATGGCGAAACTTTTCCTTCACCTTATCCATGAGAGAGAGTACTGGGGTGAATGTTGCACGAAAAAGTCTTTCGTCTCTGTTCCTGACAGTTTTTTTTCCCTAAAAACAACAACAATTAGGTTTACGTCAACATTCTTCTTTATTATAATAAAGAGAAAGCCATTCTCCGTCTAATATTAGACGGAGTGTCATTTTCCGTGTCAAAATAGACGGAGAATGAGCATTCTCCGTTTTGTATTCAAACGGAGAATGCCATTATCCGTGTCAAAATAGACGGAGAATATCATTCTCCGTCTATTTTGACACGGAGAATGGCATTCTCCGTTTTGTATTAACACGGGGAATGGCATTCTCCGCGTGTTTTAAAACGGAGAATGCCATTCTCCGCGTTAGCAAGACGGAGAATGCTCATTCTCTGCTTCAGAAAGACGGAGAATTCTCATTCTCTAGGTCAAAATACAAGGAGAATGACATTCTCCCTTTATTTTGTCCCGGAGAATGAGCATTCTCCGTCTCATATTAGGCGGAGAATGCTCGTTCTTTAGATCAAAATAAAAGGAGAATGCCATTCTCCGTTTTAAAATAGACGGAGAATGCCATTCTCCGTCTCAAAATAGACGGAGAATGTCATTCTCCGTTTTGTTTTAACACGGGGAATGGCATTCTCCCTTTATTTTGACCTAGAGAATGACATTCTCCGTCTCAATAAGGCGGAGAATGCTCATTCTCTAGGTCAAATTACAAGGAGAATGCCATTCTCCGCGTGTTTTAATACGGAGAATGCCATTCTCCGTCTCATATTAGGCGGAGAATGCTCGTTCTTTAGATCAAAATAAAGAGAGAATGCCATTCTCCGTCTCAAAATAGACGGAGAATGTCATTCTCCGTTTTGTTTTAACACGGGGAATGGCATTCTCCCTTTATTTTGACCCAGAGAATGACATTCTCCGTCTCAATAAGGCGGAGAATGCTCATTCTCTAGGTCAAATTACAAGGAGAATGCCATTCTCCGCGTGTTTTAATACGGAGAATGCCATTCTCCGTCTCATATTAGGCGGAGAATGCTCGTTCTTTAGATCAAAATAAAGAGAGAATGTCATTCTCCGTGTGTTTAAACACGAAGAATGCCATTCTCCGTCTCAAAATAGACGAAGAATGTCATTCTCCGTTTTAAAATAGACGGAGAATGCCATTCTCCGTCTCAAAATAGACGGAGAATGTCATTCTCCGTTTTGTTTTAACACGGGGAATGGCATTCTCCCTTTATTTTGACCCAGAGAATGACATTCTCCGTCTCAATAAGGCGAAGAATGCTCATTCTCTAGGTCAAATTACAAGGAGAATGCCATTCTCCGCGTGTTTTAATACGGAGAATGCCATTCTCCGTCTCATATTAGGCGGAGAATGCTCGTTCTTTAGATCAAAATAAAGAGAGAATGCCATTCTCCGTCTCAAAATAGACGGAGAATGTCATTCTCCGTTTTGTTTTAACACGGGAAATGGCATTCTCCCTTTATTTTGACCCAGAGAATGACATTCTCCGTCTCAATAAGACGGAGAATGCTCATTCTCTAGGTCAAATTACAAGGAGAATGCCATTCTCCGCGTGTTTTAATACGGAGAATGCCATTCTCCGTCTCATATTAGGCGGAGAATGCTCGTTCTTTAGATCAAAATAAAGAGAGAATGCCATTCTCCGTCTCAAAATAGACGGAGAATGTCATTCTCCGTTTTGTTTTAACACGGGAAATGGCATTCTCCCTTTATTTTGACCCAGAGAATGACATTCTCCGTCTCAATAAGGCGGAGAATGCTCATTCTCTAGGTCAAATTACAAGGAGAATGCCATTCTCCGCGTGTTTTAATACGGAGAATGCCATTCTCCGTCTCATATTAGGCGGAGAATGCTCGTTCTTTAGATCAAAATAAAGAGAGAATGCCATTCTCCGTGTGTTTAAACACGGAGAATGCCATTCTCCGTCTCAAAATAGACGGAGAATGTCATTCTCCGTTTTAAAATAGACGGAGAATGCCATTCTCCGTCTCAAAATAGACGGAGAATGTCATTCTCCGTTTTGTTTTAACACGGGGAATGGCATTCTCCCTTTATTTTGACCCAGAGAATGACATTCTCCGTCTCAATAAGGCGGAGAATGCTCATTCTCTAGGTCAAATTACAAGGAGAATGTCATTCTCCGCGTGTTTTAATACGGAGAATGCCATTCTCCGTCTCATATTAGGCGGAGAATGCTCGTTCTTTAGATCAAAATAAAGAGAGAATGCCATTCTCCGTCTCAAAATAGACGGAGAATGTCATTCTCCGTTTTGTTTTAACACGGGGAATGTCATTCTCCCTTTATTTTGACCCAGAGAATGACATTCTCCGTCTCAATAAGGCGGAGAATGCTCATTCTCTAGGTCAAATTACAAGGAGAATGCCATTCTCCGCATGTTTTAATACGGAGAATGCCATTCTCCGTCTCATATTAGGCGGAGAATGCTCGTTCTTTAGATCAAAATAAAGAGAGAATGTCATTCTCCGTCTCAAAATAGACGGAGAATGTCATTCTCCGTTTTGTTTTAACACGGGGAATGGCATTCTCCCTTTATTTTGACCCAGAGAATGACATTCTCCGTCTCAATAAGGCGGAGAATGCTCATTCTCTAGGTCAAATTACAAGGAGAATGCCATTCTCCGCATGTTTTAATACGGAGAATGCCATTCTCCGTCTCATATTAGGCGGAGAATGCTCGTTCTTTAGGTCAAAATAAAGAGAGAATGCCATTCTCCGTGTGTTTAAACACGGAGAATGCCATTCTCCGTCTCAAAATAGACGGAGAATGGCCAGTTCTAGTTCAAATGACACAGAAAGGGCATCCTCCGTGTATTTTATAGACGGAGGATGATCATTTTCATTTGCCGCGTCAATATAAACGAAGAATGAACAAGACTCAAAGTTTTACCTTTTTTCTTCCCTTCTTCTTGATCTTCTTCTTCTCCCCCTGCTACTGCTTCTTGTTGTTCTTGATCTTGTTCTTGTTGTTCTCCGTGTTCTTGTTCTTCTACTGCTTCTTGCACTTCTTTTTCTTTTGGAGCATTTCGTCTACGAGCAACCTTCTTAACTTTCTTCCCTCCTTTCTGTTGTTTTCCAACTACTTCTTCTCCTTCTTCTCTAACTTGGTCTACTTCCATTGCTGATGATTGCGACATTGTGATGGAGATTCGCTGGCGATTTCTTGTAAGAAATTTCTAAGATTTTTGGAGGAGATGACCTAAAATCGCAACAGAACAGAGTATGGAAGAGGAGGGAGCGATAGAGACACTTTTTTGAAGAGTCTGGAATCGAACCGTTTTTTATAAAACTTGCTGGGTTTGTTGATATTCTTAATAAATTAGAAGGGCAAAAGGGTCATGCCGTGCCCTTTTTTTAATTTTTAAGTTAATGCTGGGCACGCGAAGAAAGTTTATTTTGGGGTGGGTTTTTCATAAAACTTTTTAAATTTTTGGGCATTTCATAAATTTTCTCTTTTTGATATATAATCTGGCTTTAGTCATGCATGAGCTCATAAGGCATCCCTACATGTTAGATTTGATATTCTTGTTTGGTATCATACTTTATTTGGTTTTGGTCATGAGTAAGGATATGAATTTTGGGGATTTTGTGGGTGCGGGATTTCTTATTTTCTTGCAGCCCATGACACTCGCACATAGTCCCTAGGGCATTGGCATGCTAGATAACACATTCACTCTTGCTCAAAGCATTTGATTTCAATTTCAAGTAGGCATTTATACTAGGGAAAATTCATGTTTCTTTGTATACACACCTCTGTTTGACACGAAACTTGCTTGTACACCTCATGTTTTCATTTTAAAGTCGCAGACAATTCGTAAAATCAAAATCGCTTGAGAAACGATCAATAATCTATCGAATGAAATCAAAGAAAAATTGTTATTTGGGCTGCTGTTAAAACTGAGAACATATCGACATAATACTGAAAGTATCTAGATATAAACATCACTAATCACGATTAGCGACGTTTTTTTTACGTCGCTAAAGTGTCTTATTTAGTAGTGTCTCATACGCATTTCTGTCCAAACCCATCAGCTTTTGGCGACATAATACTAGAAGTATTTCATGCTAGTAGTGTCGACATGGAGACGTACTTCTGTCTTATAGACAGACTTTACCCTATTGTCTTTCTTTGGTATAGGTGAGGTTACTAGCATATATATAAACGACACAATCTTATCCCTACTGGTTTTTCAACTTTCTTGCATGCACTTCTCGTTTTAATTATCCTTGTCTTCGAGTTTCTTTTATGGTACTTGTTGTTTGCTATTGATCCCACTGGTTTTGCATAGTCAGTTGCTTTAGCGGAGCCTGAAGATCCACTACATTTTCTATCATGATGGTTCGCACTCGTGGAACGAAGGTACAAAAGAACGAGTGGATTACCTTTCTTCACCCACTATTTTCTTATTTCTACTCGAGTGGCGCTTAGCCTGGGACAAGTGTTAGTATTTGTATCTGGGAGCATATTTTCTCCTTCTACGGATAACGTGATTGTATTTTCTTGACCACGACTGATGTACAATCATGTATTTCTCTTTATGCTCGGTTAGTGATACATTTCTATATATTGTACTGTCTTCACCATCATTTATGTTGGAGCGTTTGGGACGTTTTACTGCTTGATATTACTGATTTACTCTTTATTACTTCTTCTGTAGTCTTGTTGAAATATATTGGGACGTTTTACTGCTTGATATTACCAATTTACTCTTTATTACTTCTTATGTTGTCTGGTTGAAATATATGATACTTGTCAACCCTAGGATGGCGTCACTATCACTGGCATGCTAGGTTATTTTCTTCTTATTTGTCTATGACAATTGTAACTGCTATATGCATCGTACTCGCACATGGGCCACATTGCACCTATCCAGACTGCATTCCGTCCGCTCTAGGCCGCGCCGCACCCACATCACTTTAATTCTAACATCAAAGAACTAAAGTGCTTCCCCCGTTGCTCGAACCTGCAACCTCTGGGAGAAATATGTCTCATTCTAACCACTTGAGCTAGAGGTCCTTGATATATATATATATATATATATATATATATATATATATATATATATATATATATATATATATATATATATATATATATATATATATATGGAAAATATCTTCTAAAGCAAATTTTGTTGGAATATTTACTAATATAAGTTAGAATGGTACTATATTTCAAGTTTTCCATTTTAAGTTTAAATTTCAGTTTTATTTCTTTATTCTACTTTAGAAAAAAATAGTATGCCAAAATATATGTAAAATCATTTCCTTGCAATATTTATGGATACTCATATAATATAACTTATATTAAAGAATTATTTTTAAATTTGTATTTCCAAATCAAAATTGTAGTAAAAAATATAAAATTCTAAAACATAAATTTGAATAAAATTATATATGAATATTTTATAAGATTTAATAATAAAAAATAATAACTTAGCTTGATGACATGACATAACTTAAATAACATGACATGATAGACAGAGTGACACAATATGGTACAGGAAAGTCCTTCAAAAATTACTCCAAAAAAAAAAAAAAAAAACTCCAACATATTTTGGAAGCTTTGTGACTACTTCCCTTATATTATATAAATATATCATAAGAATTAAGCATGCTTTCGAAATCAAGTCTGACTAAAAGAATGTTGAAATTAATGTTGTCAATCTAATAAGTAACAACTACTTGAGCATCTCCAACCCTATTGTCTTGTTAAGTATTGTGAGTCTTAGGTGACTTCTATGTGACATGAGCCACAAGACAATATCTTGTTTATGTGACAAAATTATATCTCAAAAGACAATGAGATAGAAAAACTCTCTCCAATGCAAAAGTATTGAGAAGACAATAAAAAGTATTTTTTCTAACTTCCAAGACAACTTTTAAGACAACTACTCATCTTTTTTTTTTTCTAATATTTTTTATTCATAATTGATGACATGGAAGAGAAGACATTGTCAAGTGCATTGTCTAGAACAAGACAATCAACTTCACAAATGTCTTCTTTAATTTTTGCCACATAAGTTTCACAATTGACTTGACAATTGCATTGAAGAAGAACTTTTGAATAAAATTTTGTCATTCCTATGTGGCATTAACTTTTTTCAAAAGTCACAATAGGACTGGAGATGCTCTTATATATATATATATATAAACAAAAAAATTTTATTCGATTTTGGACTGAAATTGAACCCAAAAGCGAAACTGAATATGAAAATTTAGTATTTTCAAAATCGAACCGGACCATTTTTTTAAACAAACCGAATCTTTTATTCGGTTCGGTTCGATTTGATTCGGTTTAATTTTCGGTCCAAAAATGCTCACTAACATTTCAAAACAATGTTCTGGATATAAAGTAAGATAGTAATTAATGTTCAAGGGGGGTTATTATAGTTAATTGTGGTAAAAAAGGGGGAAAATTGACCGTTCATGTTAAAAACTTAAAAGAGAGTGTGGTAAATAAAACCCGGAATTAAAGAAGGACAATGTAAAATTAAATGCTCGTGAATCTAGGTCTTAACCTGCGGAAACTGCCTAGAATTTGTGGGTGGGAGTAAATAGTCAAAGATGGGGGCGGTGAACCAGGACAATCTCTGCTGTCCTTTTTCCTACTTTTACTAATGCTTTCCCACCATTGTTTATATACAAATACAAATACTTCCTCTCTCTCTCTCTCTCTCTCTCTCTCTCTGCTAATAAATGTTCAGTTTTTCTTAACAATTTTTAGTTTAGATCCTTCAAACTTTTCATAATATAGTACCCATCCTTGTGGAAAAAAACTTTGATACAGAAGTTTGTATCAAAATTTGATACAGTCTTCTGTATAACAGATGGGCTCTCCTATTTCTTGGTAAACCGTGTAAGCAAATATATATAGCGGGCCCACATGTCATACAGAGGCTGTATCAAAACTTTGATACAGTCTTCTGTATCAAAGTTAAGCTCATTCCTGTGACTAGCTGGACTAGATTTTTCTTTTTCTTTTAAAAATGGTGCATAATTTTTTTGTTTTTTGTTTTGCAACAATAGCTTATACAAATGTAATACTTAAAAGCTAAGTTCAATTTTGAACAATATCACCATCACTTTTCCAAAATTAACAATATTTTTCAACCATATCCTAAGATCGTGTACATGTGTACGTCTGGACTTGGATTACAAATTCAATACTAGAGGGATTATTTACTCAGACTTATTCTGATACACCATCCACAAAAAAGCATACACGATACTCAAAATAATATAGTTGTAATTCACATAGTATATTTAATTATTTTACAAATTGTAACAAAATATTCAGAGTCTGTCATAAGTATCCAATAAACTTTATGGATATAGTCTATTTGTAGAGGACATCGACCTGACTCGTAAGTACAATAACAAATTTTGTGTGAACAGAAGACCCTCGTGGTTCCTAATCCGAATATATATGGTATGTATTTATATTTTGGGATTTGTTTTACTCTATAATTATGTATGTAGTTTTGAAAGTCATATTAGAACATATGATGTTAAATATATATATATTACTTATTTTTAGTAAATCTTTTAGACCTATAATAACATATATAATTTTGAAAGCAATATTATATATTGCATAAAACAAAAACAACAAAAATTTCTTTATATAAAATAAATTGAGTCATTTGTTTAAATCCTCTTATTGTGTTCCTCTTTGTTATGGAGTATATTAGTTGTAAAGTTAAAAAAAAAAAACTATATCCTCTTTAACACATAAAATCATGTTCGTCCGCTTCTATCTTTAGTTAGCAACTTCATTAACAACTACATTTCACCCATTTTTATGAGAGCATTTATTAGTTTTACCGTACATAGACAAACAACCTAAGATATTTTCTCTCATCTTATTTTTAATTTATATCATTTCTAACTTTTTATTGATACACTCATTTATAATAATATCTTTTTAGTAAATTGTCACTTGTGTATCTTAACACTCTAAATTTTTTACACTAAATTTGTGAATTTGTTGTGTATATATATAACTTTAATGGTTTTTTGCAATCACATAATATTTCGAATGACTATTCTATTTTAACTATCATATTTTAATTTTATGCATGATATTATTTTCATATGTATTCTAATAATATTAATAAACACAATAATATACTCAAAAGTGAATGGCATAGACTCACTATTTTTCTCTGTAATAATCTTTTTGGCTAAAAATATCATTATTTATGGATTAGAAATAATTTAACCACTCACTCACTCAAACTACCATATTGATCTAAAACCGACATGTACAGATAGCACATGTCCGGACCCTAGCCATTTTTTTATTTAATATTTTATTATCTACAAATATTATTATTTATGAATAAATTTGTTTTAGTTACCCACTAGCTTAAACTTTAATTCTAGAAATAAATATACCAACCCCCCCTTATGTTTCATGAATATACCCACTAGCTTAAACTTTAATTCTAAAAAAATCATTTGTTTACAAAATAATTTTATCAAAATCAGAGGGAAGCCAAACAAAGTTTTGAGAATTTTAAGGGCTAATTAGAGTTTACGCTCTGGAGTTTATACTAACTTAGAGTTTAAGTCTTATCATGTCCAACAGTCCAATTGAAAATTTGCGTCCTCGATTTTATTTTTTGTTCAATACTTCCTATTATACCCTCCATTTTATATAAAAAAGTTTCATTCTCATGCGGGAGGAATGACATAGTGGGGAAAAAAATAGTCAGGATCGAAACCTTTTTTAGCAATCACCCGAATAAAACTCGTATTATACGCAATTTTTTTTGTATCTTTCTTAAACGTTTAATACTTGCGTACTTTTGAAAGACTAGAATCGATACGTAAATTTTAAGCATGAGAAGTTTTAGACGTATTTCGTATAAATTATTGAAAAATTTAGCAAAAAACGTGGTAAGAGCCTGCTTAATTAATCAAAATTGACAATGTATTTAAGAATATGAAATTTCTAATCTCAAATTTTTTTAAAAATATTTGACCAAAATTTTAATATATTTTATTTGTATTAAGCTGATTTATAATCGTACTTTTGTCCTCTCGAAGTTTCACAAATTACTTGACAAGGGTTCAAATTCTCTAATTAGATATGTTTGAAAGTTAGTATAAAACACAGGATATAAACACTATAGCCAGAATTCTTTTAATTATGCATGTGACCAAGAACCCAAACCCACGCCCCCCCCCCCCCCCCCACCCCCCACCCCACCCCACCCCAGCCCAAACCCCATCAATGCACAGAGCTGGCATCCAAAAATCCTTCCTTTTTTCCCCTCACTTTCCTCTCTCTCTCTCTCTCTCTCTCTCTCTGGAAAGAAAAAGTTAGCGTAATGTAGAAGAAGATCATAATATGAACAGTTAACGCACTCTTCACACAACCAAGAAACCCCTCACTTTCTCTCTCCTCCTTCTCTCTCTCTCTCTCTCCTCCGGCGATCGCCGGAACCACCGCCGCCACCACCACCACCACTACAGCCACCGGACACGGCCTGGCCCACCACCACCGCTCTCACTGCTCACCAGTCAGTACTCTCTCTCTCTCTCTCTCTGTACTGTATTGGGGAGGTGACAACACATTGATACATCGCATCCGAGTCTCGCCAGAGCAGTACGTACTGACTTCGTTCACTCCCTTCTAAAAACTCTTCGATCCCAGCTGTAAAATTTTGGGTTCTTTTTTTATTTTGCATAAAGGGACCTCCTTTTTTCAGCTGCCAAGCCTGCCATTTGAACGAGAGGGAGGGGAGAGGAATCGTCGTCGTCCTTTCTGAGGGGTTTTGTTGTGTATTTTCTCATGGCGACCGGGGGGAGGTTGGTGGCCGGGTCCAGGAACCGGAACGAGTTCGTCGTCATCAATGCCGATGACATTGGAAAGGTCATCCATTAATTCCTTTACTCTGATTTTTTTTTTTTGGCTTAAAAATCCCATCTTTGAAATGGGTTTTTCATTTTTTTGAACGGTTGATCTTTTTCGCCTTAAAGGCACCAACTTTGGACTGGTTATTGATTTGAATTTTTTTTTTTTTTTTTTTGCTTAAAAATGTCATCTTTGAAATGGGGGTTTTGAGTTTTATTTATAATTTACTCTGGGAGATGATTTTTCCCCTTAACTTTCTCATTTTTTTTAGAATTTGTGATATTTATTTGGCTTAAAGGTCTCGTCTTTGACATAGTTTTCATTTCTTTGTATTTCTGTTTTGAGGATTTGGCCTTAAAAATTCCCTTCCTTTTCTATAATCCATGCATGTGTAATTTACTCTTTGGTTTTACTTTCTAGAGTTTTTTTCCCTGAATTTTTTATTCTTTTTTGTTTGTGCAGAATTAAATAATTCTTCAGTCATTACTGATGAATTCTAGTCTGCATGCCATTTCCCCCCCAAATTTTCTAATTTTCTACTGAATTATATTCATGGGTAGTTTTTGTAGAAACATTTCTTCTCCTAACCAAGCCTAACAGTAAACCTCTTGCGACATTCCCGTTCTTACAGCCCAAACCAGTCCAAGATTTGAAGGGTCAGACATGCTTGATATGTGGTGATGCCATTGAGGTTTTGAAGGAGGAGCAAGAGCTGTTTGTCGCGTGCAACGAATGCGGATTCCCTGTCTGCAGAGGTTGCTACGAGTACGAAAGGGCGGAGGGAAGTCAGGCCTGCCCCGGGTGCTGTACCCGATACAAGCGCCACAAAGGTTTTTAATCTCTTTATTCGTACGAAGCACGGACACTCTGAAAATAGGTGCCTGTGTTTGTGTCACATTGTGTTGGACACATACAAAACACGACGCAGGCTCGGAAATTCGCTAGGACACGCCCAAACCAAACTGTTGTTTTCCTGTTTTATTTACTCATAGATCAATTTTGCGAGTCGCATTTTTATAAATCAGTGCCCATGTAGGTAGTGCTAGAGTAGAGGGTGACGAGGAAGAAGATGGTGCGGATGACATTTATAAAGAGTTCAATTTTAGTAGCCCTTATGGGAAGGAGATTCAGAACATTTCCGAATTGAAGTCTGAGCTAACGTCTGGACATGAAACTATGAACGTATTGGGGTTCAACACTGCTTGGACAAACTATTCAGGGTACAATATTAGCACCGATGTCCCTCTTCTAACATACGGCGAAGAGGTAAAATTCCCCTTTATATAATAGCCAGACTTGTATAAACATGCTTTCCTTGAAGATTACTGTTAATTCTGTTTTTCCCCCTTCTGTTTAGGTTGATGGGATTTCATCTGAAAGCCATGCTCTTGTTATTCGACAATTTGTCGGTTCTGGAAGTTCAATGCCACTTCCTGGGTCATCGCTTTCATGTGGTAAGCAAGCTGGTCCGGTTGAATGTCTTCCTCTTCTTTAGCTTAACTGTGTGGATTGTCCCAATGTCATTCTCCCTCATCCTGTTGAACCTTTTTTGCAGGGCAATATAGACCAATCAATCCTAACAAAGACATATCTATATATGGTTACGGAAGTGTTGCTTGGAAGGACCGGATGGATGAGTGGAAAAGGAAACAGTCTGAAAAGATGCAGAAGATTCCGCTTGAAGGTAGATATGGTGGAGGGCTTTATGGAGAAGATCCAGATAGTCCTGATTTACCAATGTAAGTTGATATACTTTGTCTACTCTTTCTTTCAGTAGGGTTGTATTTCAGTAGGATTGTGTGTTGGTTATGAAAAGACACATAACTAGCGATGCTTAGCAATTTCCTCAGTTGATTGAGTACTCTGCATATACTATCATTCTTAGGATTTTGGATAGAACTGTAGCTCTTGATCCTGGTTGCCTGAAATCTCCCAGAATATCTACTTGACATCTTTCTGAAGAGTTTGATTGTATTAAATTTTAGGGGCTGTTTGGTTGCCCGTAATGCATGTAGCATTTGTTGCTGTAAACGGTGTTACAATTCAATTGTTTGGTTGTATGTAAATTATGTTGCGGGATTTCGAAATCCATTGTTTGGAATGATGTATTAGCATGTAAGTTTTCAACTTTGGTTGTGGTAAATGGAAATCCATTGTTTTGTTGTGACTTTATTAATTGAATGAAGAGAGAATCATTATGATGTAAACGGTGTTGCATTTGTTGCCGTAACTAGTGTTGCGGTCATTTTGGCCACTCCAATTAGTTGGAGGAAATGATGTAACTTTTTTGCACCAATTCCAACAAACCAGGCACTGGAATTGGTGGAAATGATGCAACAAATGTTGCATGGATTTCCATTTACAGCCAACCAAACATCCCCTTAGTCTAGACATAATATATCCAAGTTTGTGTTTTACAAAACCTCTTTTAGGTTTTGTCAAAAACACACATCCACCTCAAGTTTTAAAGTTATTAGACATACCTCTTCCAGGTTTCAAGCCTTCACCACATGATCCCTCCACTTCATTTTAGGATGAAATCACCCTTCAATTTATTGAATAACTACACATATTTAAAATTTAATTTTAGAATATTTCTTGCATCATTGCTCCAGAAATATGGTAATGTCATTTCCTCTTTTTTTTTAGCTGACTGCCATAGAGATGGACGTCTTTCCATGCAGCACATCTTTATCATCTTACCTCTTTGTCAGAAAGCAACTTAAATTCTGTTTCATTTGGTGTACTTGATAAAGTCTAAGACCATATATTTATCTTAAGTGTGTCATATCCCTTTGGTATGTCATTGTGCATTCTACTTTTACTGAAAGTGTCATATGCTTGTCTGCACCATATTATATTAATATATTTGTATCCATGCAGTATACCTGAATTTATTCATGTCTCTACGCTCAAGAAGCGACGAAACACCAGCTTAATTGAGTCTAAAAATCATTTGAGCCAGCCAATTTTAGAAATGTTCTTGTAACTTACGTCCTTGTATCTAACTGTTGCTTTCTTTGCCATTACTTGTGATCTTCGACTTTTCTAATTGCAACTTGTTAATACTTTTTGGCATTAGGACTGATGAAGGCAGGCAGCCACTTTCAAGGAAGCTACCCATTTCTTCCAACAAAATAAACCCATACAGGATAATAATTCTACTTCGGCTCGTGATTCTTGGCATCTTCTTCCATTACAGACTTCTGCACCCAGTTATAGATGCTTATGGATTGTGGCTGACTTCAGTTATATGTGAAATATGGTTTGCTGTATCCTGGATCCTGGATCAGTTTCCAAAATGGAGTCCAATTGAGCGGGAAACATACTTGGATCGTCTATCTTTGAGGTATAACTCTATTCAATTTCGTGTGACTCCATGCAGTCCTGTGTATCATGTTTTGTTGTGGCACACAACATCTTTGCCAAATAAATCTTTTAACTAATCATGTTGCTTCAAACGCATTTTTTAACTTGTATATAAATTTCTTCCCAGATATGAGAAAGAAGGGAAACCATCAGAGTTAGCAGACATTGATGTCTTTGTTAGCACAGTTGATCCTATGAAAGAACCTCCACTCATCACTGCAAATACTGTTCTATCCATCCTTGCTGTGGATTACCCAGTTGATAAAGTTTCATGCTACGTTTCGGATGATGGTGCTGCCATGCTCACCTTTGAAGCACTCTCTGAAACCTCCGTCTTTGCCAAGAAATGGGTACCATTCTGCAAAAAGTTTAGCATTGAGCCCCGTGCTCCTGAGTGGTATTTTGACCAGAAGATTGACTATCTGAAGGACAAAGTTCATCCAGATTTTGTGAGGGAACGCCGGGCAATGAAGGTCAGCTTCTCTTCATAAATATCCAGTCGCTATATTGAATGTTTTGCATGAAAACCCTGGTTGTGGTCTGAAACACAATTGTGTTTTTGGACGAATCGATCTTTTGTAGCATGAACATTCTATTAATATAATTGTTGTGTCCATTTCATACATGTAAACTGTCATACAGCTGATTCCATGTCTTACACTTCTAAACCTCAAACCGGACAAATTATATAATACATTCACTTATTTGGAGACATTTATAACACTTTGTAACTCAACTTACGCTCCACCAACTGAGGTTGTTTCTTCTTCTATTTAACACTTAAAAACTTTTGTAAGCTGGTGAACTTAGTTTGTCACTTGAAACTATTTACATGAGTATGTAAACATAAAATCCTAGCATACATCATATAGATGTAATAGGTTGTTTTATGGGAGGATTGATATTCAAGATGATGAACCTGGTCTTTATCTCACATAAATAGCAAGGAAGCCTTTATCTAAAATTTTGGTCTACGTGAATCCTTATTTTCACTTTCACTCTTCTAGGGATTATCTCTTAACAAACATCATGTCTTTCTTCACAGCTCAACCCATGCTCGATTAGGTCTACAACTAGTTCTATTAGCTCTTTATTAATAATATCCAATCGCTCCTTAATGGACCATCTATTTGTCTCTGTAGCAAATATCCATATCATCTCAGATGATTTTCTCTCATCTCGTCCTTCATTGACACAATATCCAACTTCCCAAGGATGCCCTCATTTTTTTCCATCTTGTATTGCCATTATCCATCTTGTATTGCCATTATCCATTCATTGACATAATATCCAACTTCCCAAGGATGCCCTCATTTTTTTTCCATTTTTTTTCCATCTATTTGTCTCTGTAGCAAATATCCATATCATCTCAGATGATTTTCTCTCATCTCGTCCTTCATTGACACAATATCCAACTTCCCAAGGATGCCCTCATTTTTTTTCCATCTTGTATTGCCATTATCCATCCTAGTATGTTCATTATTTATAGATGTTCCTTAACTGACCAAACTTCTGAATTCATAAAGAAGGGTCATCTATTTGTCTCTGTAGCAAATACCCTTCAATTGTTCTGAGTACAATTCAAGGGTATTCTAATGACAAAGCACTCCTCCTCTTCTTCAATTCTACGTACATCTTTCTCTACCTCTCCATGTGATGGATAATCAAACCTAAATATCAAAAGTCTCACTTAGTCATCTCTTAACCATCTGTTTTTGCTGGAGCTAAATTTCAGAGGTTCTTGTTTCATGCTACTAGTTTTAAACCCTTTTGTATTCAAAAACTTGTAGCTACCCTTTTTTAGAAGCTAACCCTTCTTTAATCTCATCAATAGCACAACATCGTCAGTAAACAACTTTCCCTGTGAAACCTGAAACCAAGGTTCACAGTATCGGTATCGGAATCGATATCGGACTATTCCTACGAGTATTGGTATCGGCGATATCAGTAGTATCGGCGGTTTCGGATCGGAGTATCGGATTTTTTGGTATCAAAAAAAAAAATTATTAATAAATTATTTACATTTAAAAACATATATTTTATACATTTAGGCATAATTTAAGTATTTTCAGTGTTATTTCGTAGTACTTTTGAAATTAAATAACATTGTAATCACCCTTAGCGATTGGTTTACATATAATAGATTGATTTTCTTCTTTTACATGTTTTTACAATCTTATTATGCTTTAAACCCTTGATGATTTGTCTTTTCCGTTTAATTTTCTTTGCCGAATTGACCGGAAAAGAGACCCTCAATGTTGGTATCGGTAAGTATCGGGTATCGGGACATGCCAAACCGTATCGGTATCGGCCGTATCGGATCGGTATCGGCCGATACTTTAAACCATGCCTGAAACCTCATCCTGGATGTGCCTAGTCAGTTCAGCCATAACTAGTGCAATTTGTAATAGAACTTTTATACTTTCATATCACCTGATTTTATTTATTATGTTTGTTCATGTCACTGTCCAAAGATTATGTTGAATCTAGTATTATTTACAATATGAAAATGTTTGTGTTTTTTGAAATTCTGATATAATCCTGTGTCTTGTGTCATGCACATATCATATCCATGTGCATTCTTCATATGATTGATTTGGTATCAGGCTTTGTTTCTTTCCTACAGTTTGATCGCTTTTATGGTTCTCACTGTAAGGTTACTATAGCAAGAAATAATATGGTATTCGTTTTTCTTATGAAACAGAGAGAATATGAGGAGTTCAAGGTTCGTATAAATGGATTAGTTGCCTCTGCACAGAAAGTTCCAGAAGAAGGCTGGACAATGCAGGATGGAACCCCATGGCCTGGTAACAATGTTCGGGATCATCCAGGAATGATTCAGGTGACCCAACAACTCCCTACATTTCTTCCACTAGGATAACCAGGAATATTACTTTTTCTGGTGCTACTATGCTAGTATGTTTATGTTGCCAATAATTAGCCTTATTGTAGTCCCATATTAGTAAACCACCACATCTATATCTAATGTTCCAATTAACTTTTTGGAATTGGTAAAATAAGCAGATTAATATGGGTATGAAGGCTCTACCAAAAACGTTAACCTTTGAATAGTTGGTTCCTTCTGACCACAGGAAATGACTCATGAAAGTTAATTTCTTTTCTTTTTTTATGGTCATGAAATATTTTTTTTTATTGTTACAAAGTTTAGAGACAAGAAGCTGTACTTTACAGGTTTGGTTCACCCATGTTGCATTCTGTTATAATATCTGTATCATTCTCTTATACCATTATTGAAACTAATATTAATGGAATGCTCTAACAGGTCTTCCTTGGTCACAATGGCGTGCTTGATGAGGAGGGAAATGAGCTACCACGTCTGGTGTATGTTTCTCGTGAGAAAAGACCTGGTTTTGACCACCACAAGAAAGCTGGTGCAATGAATGCTCTGGTTAGACTCATTCCAAGCTCATTATTTTTGTTCAGTGATGTTTTTCTCTGTGTTTTGCTTACTACCAATGATTACTTGGATCTGGTGCAATGAATGCTCTTGTTAGACTCATTGCAACCTCATATTTTTTGTTCAGTGATGCGTTTTTTCTCTCTCTGTGTTTTCCTTACTATTACTGATTACTTTGATCTGATAACAGATGCGAGTCTCAGCCGTTCTCTCCAATGCACCTTACCTTCTGAATGTGGACTGTGACCATTATATAAATAATAGCAAAGCACTTCGAGAAGCCATGTGTTTTATGATGGACCCGACATCAGGAAAAAAGATATGTTATGTCCAGTTTCCTCAGAGATTTGATGGTATTGATAGGCACGACAGATATTCGAACCGCAATGTTGTTTTCTTCGATGTATGGACCTTAAATCTTCATTGGGTTCTTCAATGGTAGTTGATACATTTTTTGCTTTGTTAGCCAATTTATAATTGCTTTTTTTCCCGACTGAAGATCAACATGAAAGGGCTTGATGGACTACAAGGGCCAATCTATGTTGGGACTGGATGCGTCTTCAGAAGGCAAGCTCTATATGGATTTGATGCTCCAGCCAAGGAGAAGGCCCCCGGAAAGACCTGCAACTGTTGGCCAAACTGGTGTTGCTTGTGTTGTGGGTCTAGAAAAAAGTACACAAAAGGGAGCCGTAAACAAGAGAAGAAGAAGAAGACGACGAAGAAGAAGTTGAAGCTTAGAGATGCATCTACACAAGTGCATGCACTTGAGAATATTCAAGATGAAAGTCAAGGTGAGTGGTAGGAATGAAGATTCATCAATTATCCAGCATAACTTTAACCTGATTAGAAATTATCAGACTATTAAGTTGTAACTATTGATATTAATTGAAATTTGGGTATTATGGTACTTGACTGCTCTTACAGAAAAATAATGCAGTTCAAAATAAAAAGGACGGTTTAGTAGTAAATATCGTATTTGAAATTTGGGCATTATGCCACTTATTACATGGGATATAGCACCAAAGTTTATTGGATATAATCTTAATGATGATCTCGGTTATTAGTTTCCATTGGTTATTACATGGGATATAGCACCAAATTTGGGTATTATGCCACTTATTACATGGGATATAGCACCAAAGTTTATTGGATATAATCTTAATAATGATCTTGGTTATTAGTTTCCATTGGTGGAACTTCAATTATAATAAAAATAAAAAAAGTCCAAGCTACCACTTCAGTTA
The DNA here is from genome assembly GCA_029216955.1 of Iris pallida. NCBI lineage: Eukaryota > Viridiplantae > Streptophyta > Magnoliopsida > Asparagales > Iridaceae > Iris > Iris pallida. Next base: position 2,253,650 of record JANAVB010024995.1, read on the forward strand.
GAAGTGGTTGCAGCTTTCATTATAAATTTGTAATTGTACTATCAAAGCTTGCCCTTTTTGAGCGAAAATTCCTAATTGTGCATGAAGCTATGCCCAAGCCATGATGCACTTGATGTCCCAAAACTTTATACGTGTAAGGATGTCTGTCCAAATTATAACCGTGACTTGCAACTGATTATTGGCTATTTAATCAAACCTTTTGTCGCGAGGACTAATGTTTTTCCTTGCAGGACAAGAAGACGAGAAAGCATCCCTTGTGCCACGACAGAAACTAGAAAAGAAATTTGGGCAGTCGCCTGTCTTTGTTGCTTCCACACTGCAGGAGAATGGTGGTATTGCCAAGGGTGTCAGTTCTGCTTCTCTTTTGAGTGAAGCCATACATGTTATTAGTTGTGGTTATGAAGATAAAACTGAATGGGGAAAAGAGGTAAGCGTTGCAATTTTTTTTCTTTTCTTTTGAGATCTTTAAACAACAAGATTTGCCTCTAGGCATCATCTGTATATTCTGGTATTTTAACTGGTTTTTATTGATTAGGTTGGGTGGATATATGGCTCTGTCACGGAGGATATCCTGACTGGTTTTAAGATGCACTGCCATGGCTGGCGATCTGTATACTGCATACCTCAAAGACCAGCATTCAAGGGTTCTGCTCCTATCAATCTCTCTGACCGTCTTCACCAAGTCCTGAGATGGGCCCTTGGATCTGTTGAGATTTTCTTCAGTAAGCACTGCCCTATTTGGTATGGCTATGGCGGGGGTCTGAAGAGCTTGGAGCGTCTTTCCTATATTAACTCGGTGATCTATCCGTTGACATCACTCCCCTTGATCATTTATTGTACCTTGCCAGCAGTATGCCTTCTCTCTGAAAAATTCATTGTCCCTGAGGTGATCAACTCAAAACACTTTAGCCCTTTTATTTTCAATTTAGTACTGCCAATAATTTTGTACGAATTAGTGCTCGTGACTTTCAGGTTACTTCTCTGCAAATGTGTTGGATGTCATTATCTTATCATTGTTTTGAAATTAGTAAAATATCATTTTTTTTAGGAACAAGTGTTTCATTAATTTAGAAAGGGTGATGTTATTGACACTCCTAAAATGTCATCCTGCACTCGTCTTTAATTTTCTATCATTCAAATTCCAATTCTACCCCTGCATTAAATTTGACATTAATTTGTGCATGCATAAAGGGAGGAGTGCATGATGACATTTTAGGAATGCCATGCAGGGACATTTGGTATTTGAATTATAGAAAAGTAAAGAGTGCTCGATGACATTTTAGGAGTGCTAATAACGGTATCCTTTAGAAAGGAGTACTATATACTAAATGCCTTTCTGGATGTAATCTGAAACAAAGTCGGGTGATTTCTGTTTTCATTTAAGTAAACATCGCTCACTTATTAAAAGAATTTAACACAACAATAGGAATTAAATATTGTTTTCAATTAATCTTAACTAGAAGTAATATATTCAATCAGGCTATAAGTGAACCCACATTGATATGATCTAAATATCAGCATGCAAATACTTAATGTGGGTTCTCTTCAACATTTCTTATAATTTTCCTCTGACATCAAACTAATGAATTCTTATTCTCAACCTACATCTGATACTAACCAGTGACTTTCTTTGTCCGCAGATTGGTATCTATGCAAGCATCGTCTTTATGGCACTCTTTGTCTCTATAGGAGCCACTGGCGTTCTTGAGATGCAGTGGGGTGGTGTCAGCATAGATGACTGGTGGAGGAACGAGCAATTCTGGGTAATCGGTGGTGTCTCCTCGCACTTCTTCGCCCTCTTGCAAGGACTGCTCAAGGTCCTTGCAGGAGTCGAGACCAGCTTCACAGTGACATCCAAAGGAGGGGATGATGGGGACTTTGCCGATTTGTATCTCTTCAAGTGGACCTCACTTTTGATCCCTCCTTTAACACTTTCCGTGCTGAACATAATCGGAGTCTTAGCTGGAGTTTCCAATGCTGTGAACAACGGATACGAGTCATGGGGTCCATTGTTCGGCAAGCTCTTCTTTGCTTTCTGGGTCATCGTTCATCTGTACCCGTTCCTCAAGGGTTTGCTAGGGAAGCAGGACCGAGCCCCAACCATCATCATAGTGTGGTCTTGTATTCTCGGTTCACTATTCTCTCTCTTGTGGGTTAGAGTGAATCCGTTCATTGCAAAATCGGATGGGCCACTTCTAGAAGTCTGCGGATTGGACTGTGATTGAAATGTGAATAAGCTTTTTGTAACAGGCCATCGATTGTTAGAGAGCCAAGTGAAAAAGAAAAAAATACAGATCAAGAGAAAAAAGAGAGGAAGAAAAGGAAAGTTATTGGTTGATGTAGATATAGGAGGGGGAGGAATCCGACATTTTTCTTCTGATTTACCTTCTTTTACAAATTGCTTAGTTGATTCTTTCTTCAGTATGTTCTATGGACTTGGTGTTTTATTTTCTTTTTGATCAATTTTGTAACTTTGCGCGTTGGATATGTACTTGTTGCTGTATTCTTCAGATTGAGACATACAAGGACTTATTGTAATAGTGTTTTAAATTTTGAATGAATGGACATGGAGTATCATTTATCTTGTCCATGGGTGTAGATTGGCAGTCGAAATTTTGAATGAAAGTTTCATTTTCGAATGAATATCGAATAGAAGTTTTCGAATGAATATCCTTTGATTTGTCTTGAGATAGTTGTCTGGTGGAGCTGTGAATAGGGAAAGAGAGTAAGAATGTTGCACTTGAAATTGCTTTTTGAGCAGTAAATTGTGGTCTGTATGATCTGGTGATTAATTTCAGGTTGACATCGATGTGGTACATCTGAGCATCCACAAACTATTCTGTCAATATGGCTGTAATTTTACAGGGATGTCATTTTATTTGCTGTTAGATTTGGTGGTGGATTACCAAAGGGCATTATAGAAGGCAGAGTGAGTACTCCCTACTCTTAATCTTTGGATTTCCCAAGCTTTCATTGACATGTTTACTCTCATCTTTGGATTTCCCAAGTTTTCATTGACATGTTGGTAAGGCAGAGTGAGTACTCCCTACTCTTAATCTTTGGATTTCCCAAGCTTTCATTGACATGTTTACTCTCATCTTTGGATTTCCCAAGTTTTCATTGACATGTTGGTAAGGTCAAGGGGGTTCATGTCGTGTTAGAAGAGAGGCACTGGCATAATTTTCCATAGTCTAAAAATTGGAAAAGTCTACTCAGCCTGGGAAAAAAAAAAAAAAAAGGAAACAAAACCGACGAGCCACGTGGCAGCTCCGGATTGGCCAAAAAAAAAAAATTATCAGCCCCCGCTTGTGTTTATGTAGGCAGAAAAAAATCGGCCAATCATGGCCGGACAAGTGTTCGCAGTTTCAGTCGCGGCTGAAAACCGCGGTAACCGCGGTCTGCGTAGACTTATTGAACAAAATTAATGACGTGTTTGGTTATAGAGAGAGAGTGTGTGGGAGAAAAAAGGAAAAAGAAAGTGATAATCAGTTTTACATATTTGGTTTGGGAGTAAATAAAAATAAGAAATGTAAGTAGAAGAAAAGAACTAATATATTTTTTTTTTCCATTCCCTCCACACACAACAAAACAACACCACCTCAACCTAGGGGTGTAAAGTGGAGAGGACAGTCCGTCGTCCGTCCGACTGTGGACTGTCCGAACCATATGAACCGAGCTTGTACAAAAGTACTAGTCTGATCCTTTAACGAGCTCGAGCTCAATCATATACATGTCCGACTTGAATATGTTCGTGAACACCAATATAAAATAATTACTTTATTTTTTACTGTTGGTAAAACATGTTGTTCATTGTTCTGTTATATAATTATTTTATTTTAAACATTAAAAGCACCCACGAAATTCATGCATACAATAGTTTGTTTCTAATCTCAGCTGATGGTTTCATAGGGGGTGTTTGGTTACATGAAACTGAGTTGAAACTTGCACTTTTTTGCAACTCGGCTTAACTCTAAGGGTATACTTGGCAATTTTAGGGGTAGCGGTTATGAGGTATTTTTAGAGTATCGGTTATGAGGGGTGTAATTTTAGATGGTTTTTAAGTAACGGCTTCTAAACCAATCCAATCCATGCTTGGTAATTCACTGACGAGCGGTTCTGAAAGTTTTTTTACACGAATAAATTAAATAGGGAAGGGTATCAGTAGTTATAATTATATATATTTTTGTGAGGATATAAATGGAATAAAAAATAGAGCCGCTCAAAATCCACCGATTTGGGGTGTTTATAAAGCTACTCAAAAATACATTACACCGATTTTTGGGAGTTTTTGAGCCAACCAAAACCAGTGCCTCAAAAAAATTAACAAGCAGAGGTTTTCATAAACAGTCGGTTCAAAAACACCCCAATACCGGTGAAAACACCGTTACCAAGCAGACCCTAACGAGTTCGGGTGTTTGGTAACTCTCGTCAAAAATTCGATTTTCTATGGATCTGACAACAGCAGAGTTCCTGTCCCCCGCAAAAACTCCACTTTTAACTTTCGACCTTTTTTTGGTGAAACTCCTCGGAGAGAAAGGAAGGGTGAAGTCCGCGGAAGTATTCCGAAACTGCTCTTTCCTGACGATAGTGTTCGGTCACCCTCTTCGTGGAGTGTCGGTCTGAGAAAGATGGTCGTCCTTCTCCGACGCTGCGTCTTCCGGCCACAGAGCAGTTTTTCGTCCAGATCTGCGGCAACCTCTCGGCGAGCGACCGACACCTCAACTGGAGCCGTTCCTCCGGCTCGACGTGGACCGTCACAAATTCCATGAGCCGATCCGTCCTCTACGCGTCTCCTACCACCGGACATGGAGAGGAGGAGGAAGCCGGCTCCTCCAACAAAGACTGGTTTTCTTTAGAAAAATAGGAAGGGTGTGGTTATACGCACCCCATTACTTACTTAGCATATCCCAAGTGCTAAGTACACCATATTTTAATTGATTAAAATTAGCATAAATGCTAAGTACACCACATCAAATGATCAAAATATTCTTTTCTATTCTAACATAAAACCTATCTATCATTCCTAAGCACACCCCAAGTTATTCTAACCTCTCTACTCTCCTCTCTCCAACCGACCGGCCCCCTCTCCTCTCCGATCCCCTCTGCTCCCAAGACCGATCCCAAGATCACTGCTAGGGTTTTTCGCTTAGGATCACTGCTAGGGTTTTTCGAATCCCTTCAATCGTGTGAAAATGAAATAAATTTTAATTTTTTTGGGTTTTCATTGTTCTGTTCGAGCCTGGTTTGACGAGCGCTCTGACTGGAGTTCGACCCACGACAGTCGAAGTTCTTTGCTAACGTTCGACCAAAGCTGGTCGAACGAAAAATTAAATGAAAAAACACAATGTTCGACCACAATTAGTCGGACAAAGCTCTACTGTTCGACCATTACAGGTCGAACTGTCCTATATATGTTCAGCCGACACAGGTCGAGCAAACAATGTTCTGTTCGACCTGTGTTGATCGTGCTTATCGCAATTTTTTTGGTTTAACCATTCACATACAGTGCATCAAACCGAGAAAGAAGGATTGTGTCTTTGAAGTGGACTTCCTTCCTCCATGATACCTTCTTCACAATTTTAAAGTATGATTTTTCTAGGGTTTTGGGGTTGGGTTGGAGAAGAATGTGAAAATGAAAGAAGGAAGAAGAAGGAGGATGGTGGGGTGTAATATGAAGGTCATATGGGTATATGAGTCTTTTAACATTAATCTAATTTTCAACTTAAGTTATATGGGGTGTGCTTAGAAAGTCATGAGGTGCGTATAGCCACACCCCGGAAACAGAGACTTTGGTTTGGGAAAAGAAAAGACAAAGACCGGTTTCCTTTGGAAATGTGGAAAGACTTTGGTTTGGGAAAGACAAATATTTCAGTTTGTAACAGATGTTCACAAATGAGCAGTTTAGTAATGGGTTTAAAAGATTCTTTAATTTTTAATTAAATAAAAGTCTAATAACAATTTAACCAGTTTAATAATGGTTATTAATTTAGTTGTTGTAATTAATTTAATTTGTTTTAAATATATTTTTGTTTATTTATGTGAATTTTATTTTTTATTTTAGGAAATTACATTCATTAATGTGATGAATGTAAATTTACATTCAATAAATTTATTTTATTTTTTACTACTCTATCCAAACACATTTTGGAAAGTGCCACTTGCTGCAAGTGCACTACAACTCAACGTGATGTAAGTGCCACATTTACACTTTCAAAGAATTACTTCTATCCAAACAACCCTTATAGTTTCAAGAATAAAATTAATTGCTTAGGGGCTGTTTGATTCGTGGTAGGTCTCCGAAAGTGTGAAAGTACCATTACATCATGTTGAGTTGCAGTGCACTTGCAGCAAGTGATACTTTCCAAAATGTGTTTGGATGAAGTACTTTTTGTCTGGTGAAGGTGAAAGAAAAATGAGTTCGTTGTTTGGATGGTTGTTGAAAGTGGAAAAAAAAAATTGGTTGTTTGGATGATTGTTGAAAGTGGATGTTGAGGTTGGATGGTAAACCTAAGTATGCTTACCCCCAATTTATTTAAACCTAAATATTTCTCATTTAAACCAAAATATTACAATATAAATTATTATAAATTACCACTATTAATTATTACTATTGTTACTATTATTATTATTATTATCAAAATAGGAATAGTTATTATTATTATTAAATTAATTAATTATCATAACTAAACTAATTAATATAATTGGATGACCCGGACCCCAAACAAATATTTAAATTAAGAAATTTTCTCTAGTCTTCCATTCGAAGCCATGGATTCATCTCTGCTCTCTTTTTCTTTTCACAGGATCTGACCCAAACAGTTCCCTTTTTTTTTCTTCCAGGATTCTTCTTCTTCTTCTTGTTGTTTCATTTTTTTTTCTTAAAGAGTCTTCTTCTTCTTCTTGCTGTCTCACCGAAGCCGTCCAAATTCGGGCAACCGTCGGCGCCGTCGTCCCAGCAGCGACGTCGACGGCGTCTTCTCCAGCGGCGGCGTCGTCGTCCCCAGCAGCAGCGTCGTCCTCGTCAAGGCCGTCGACGAGAGGCGCTCAGATCCGGCGGGATCGACTTCCACCGCTCAGATCCGGTCCGGCTCGAACAGCTCCAGCCCTGCCGGCCTTTGCGTATTTCGTTGCAACCCACCGGAGGACAAACCCCCCCCCCCAACCACCACTTGCAGTGCACTTCCCCTCCTTTTTGCTTGCAACTGCTATGTAGAAAAAGGAGGGGGACAAGCATTGGTTACTGTCAGAAAAGTGATATAATAAACATAGTTGCAACATGGAACCAAACGCTGAAAGTGCAAAACTCTACGAGCACTTCCAAGTAAAAGTGGAAGTTTCATCCACTTTCGATCCACCTACCTGCTTCCAAACAGGCCCTTAGTGAGAATAAAATATTTTACTACCATATTTTTCTTCCAGGTGACTATACCAGCTCTCTTTCCAAAATTCAATTACCCATACACCTTCAAAGACCCATAGGCGGTACCCCATGCCACTAGCCAAAATTCAATTTTCTTTTGTCGATTCAGATTTTCGATTTTCGACTCTTCGTCTTCTATACTTTCTGATTAAATTAGCCAAAATTATGAAGAAATATTCTTCCACTTATGTCCGGTCCGAGTTTGGTCCGTCCGAACAAGCTTAACGAGTCGAACACGCACCTAGTTAACAGAGCCTAAACATCGATATTTGGGTCCGATTTGGACCGAACTAGACTTAGGTTCGTCCGAATTTAATTTTGGTCTGAGCTTGAACATGAGATTGTTCGAGTCCATTCCGTCCGTTTACGGTCCTACCTCAACCCTACCCGCTACCCCCCCTTTCCCTCCTCCTCCTCCTCTCTCTTTTCTATTTTTATCAGAAAAAATAATCTCAATTTTTTTTCTAAATTTTTCATTATGAACAATGTTAAGGGGGGTGCATGTAATTTACCTTTGGTTCCGATCCCTTTTACTCAATCGGTTCATATATATATATATATATATATATATATATATATATATATATATATATATATATATATATATATATATTACATGGACACGAATACTTGACATGATATTAATTTTGGTGTGTCCTAATATATTTTGGAACCATTCCGTGTCTACCATGTGTCAAATGTGACAACATTTGGAGTGTCCATGATTCGTATGTTAGAACAAAGAGGAATAAAATGCTATAGAGTAACTTTCTTGTTGAGGTTACTGCTAGTTTCTTTAGATAAAGTATGAGCAACGGATATGGACATGGGTGTCTCACTCCACATAGACACGGGGTGTTGTAAAAGCATGGAAAATTTTCAAGACCGCTCAGCCCAAAATACATTAGGCTCCCTGTGAAAAGCCCAGAAGACCTCTTGTGACTCCCCAAATGGACCTCACGCTAAACGTCAAGTCCAACAACACTTGGTGTCCCAAAGCATTTTGGACTCTCCAAGTGCAGTGCCAAACAACCCTCCTGGCTGTCTCTATGGTGACCAATGACTTCACAATGCCCCAAAAGCATGTCTTTGGCAACTTCAAAGGCAAATGGACCATTTTCATGCGGCTGACCACCATGCGACAGAGGACTTCATGCGGTTCCCTTCCCAGAAGTTCTTATGAGGCCAAGATATAATGCGGCTAAAGCAGTTCAAAAGGCCTCCCACGAGGCTAAGTCTCTATAACACATGTTCAAGAAGGCGGATGATTCGTGCCCTGGTCGAGCCATCCAGATCATGCAATCACTACTAAGATATACTCTATTAGCGACGTAATTTAGCGACAGAATAAAATAACGTCGCTAAATATCGAATATAGCGGCTCCTTTCTATAGACATCGCAAAACGTCGCTGAATAGCGACGTTCAGTGACAGGAGATAAATTACGTCGCTGAATAGCGACGTTCAGCGACATATATTAAAATGTTTGCGACGTTTAGCGACGTCGCCACTTGACGTCGCTAACTTTTTTACTTAGGGCACACTGTTTCCTTTTTCCCCCTCACTCGAAAATTTTAAAATTTTCTTTCCCCCTCGACCCCCGGCTACTCCCTCCCCCTCCGGCGACCCCTTCCCCCCCGGCGACTCCCTTCCCCCCCGGCGACCCCTACCCCCCTCCCCCCCGTCGAGCTCCTCCTCCTCGAGCTCCTCCTCCCCCTCCTCCTCTCCCACAGACACACACACACACGGACACACACACACACACACACACAAACACACACACACACACACACACACACACACACACACGGACACACGGACACACACACACACACAGACACACACACACACACACGGGCCGAACCCAATCGGATAAACCCGTTAATGGGTTGGGTTAGGGTTGAAGATACTCGGATTCGGGTTCGAATTTGGGTTAAAATATTTGAACCCGATCAACAATCGGGTTGGGCTCGGGTTCATGTGTCGGGTTCATGTCCAAGTCCGATGGCTTGTCCGGCTTACTCCAAGGCCAGTCCTGTATAGGTTGAAGCAGAAAAAAAGCTAAATAATTGTAAGCAGTGAAAACTGCTATAAAGCTTGCTAAAAAAGATTAGTCCAACATTATGTTGGGTTGGTCAGAACTATCATTGCTCAAAGTAAGATTCGACATTCTCCTAGTCGATTTGTTCTCAGTGAACGCTCGTTGTACAGTCAATAGAACTTATGGAATTCTATTTGTGTCAGCTCCTTTTCGAAATAACCACTGGAGTGTTGAAAGAATGGACTGGCTGATAGAAAGAGTTTCTACTCACCCTCCATAAGAGCTGGTGCTCTCTTTATATAGGGGTATGTTTGGATAGTAAAAGAGAGGAAATTGAAAAACTGCATATGCATGTAGTACGTACATATATATATTTTACATATGCATTTTTCTTTTATCCTAGTTCTTATCTCCTTCCATTTGTTTGATGACTAAACATAAAAGAAATGAGGACGTGAGAGAGTTAATTATTTAATTAACTCAAATACTTAAATAATGACTAAACATATAGCAGTCCATTCATTTATTCATTCATCCATTCTCCATTCATTTATTCATTCACCCATTCACCATTCATTCATTCATTCACCCATTCACCATTCATTCATCCATCCATTCATCCTTCACATATAGCAGTCCATTCATTTATTCATTCACCCATTCACCATTCATTTATTCATTCATCCATTCACCATTCATTCATCCATTCACCCATTCACCATTCATTCATCCATTCATCCTTTTCATCAAAAACAGTCACTTAACCCCCTTCATGTTGTGTGTGTGTGTTGTTAGTGAGTTGAGCGTTTAGTTAGAAGAGTATGTTAGTGGTTAGATAATATGTTAAGAAAATGTTTGGTAATAGGATGTGGTTTGTGTTAGAGAGTGAGAAAATTGTGGAAGATATGTTAGTAAGATTTTATATTAGAAGTTTTGTGTTAGAGTTAGATGTTGGCTAGAGTGAGCGTGATAGGTTGAGGTATCTTGTGATACCAAGATGGTATCACAAGATAATTAGGATTTACCCTAGCTATGAAAGGGTAAAATAATAGGGTAAGTTAAGATAATTGCCTAGAAGCTAAGGTATGAGTCTAAGGTGTTAGGATATGGTTAGAAATTAATTGTCTTGGTTGGTAATGGTTAGGATTAATGCTCTTAGACTAGTTTTGACCTCGGTTGACCGTTTTGACCAAAAGTCAACGAAAGTCAACCGAAAGTCAAACTTAGCCTAAAATTGACTAGAATTGACCCGAAACCAAACCAGAGTTGACCAGTTGACTGAAAGTCAATAGTTGGTCAACATTGCTCGATGGACCCGACCCAACCCGAGTTCAAACCGATCCTTCGGGCTTGGTCTTGGGCTTCATATGTTGAACCCGAGGTCGGGCCGGGCTTGGGCTCGGATTAGGCTTATGATTCATCTGGTTGGGCTCGGGTTGACCTCAAGCCCGACCCAACCCGTCCGAGTTGCACCCCTACACACGGTTACCATGTCTCTCTACTATAATATACACTAGGAAGTTCGGATACTGCAAATATCGGTGTTTGTTCCATGTCTATGTCTAGTGAAGGATAATGGCCTATACTTAGTCAACTTCATCCAGTTTGACTAGTTTGTCCAAGATATTGACTTAGTCAACTCAACTTCACCCATTTTGACTAGTTACTTCACTGAACATGTGTGTCCATCTTTACAAAATTATTTTCAAATGGATATGAATTACTACTTGCAGAATCGTTCATGGATGTACAATCGTCGTCCTGATGATATATGTGGTGTACGGGATGAATACATAGCGGGAGTAGAGCAGTTCCTGCAGTTTGCTAAGACGTTCCCTCAGTACATGGACGACACCAAAATTAAGTATCCGTGTGTGAAATGTCATAACGTGAAATATTATCCAGAAGTGGAAGTGATATATCATTTGTACTCGAGGGGTTTCACGTCTAATTACTATCAGTGGACCGCACATAGAGAACTTGTGTCTTTAGCACCAGAGCCGGAGCCTTATGTTGAGCCGTATATGCATGCGGGACCTAATTTTGTTTCAGATAATCATGCATACGACAACGGGTACGTAAATATGGCTTTCGATGCTGCGGGGCCTAGTTTCGTTCATGATACAGCTGAGGAGGCACCGAATGTCGATGCTGTAAAGTTCATGGAGTTGCTAGGAGAATGCAAGGACTCCATTGTATCCTGGTTGTGAGGATCATTCATCGTTGGAGGTGGTTACTGTTGAACATTAAGTCAGATTTTAACATGTCGCAAGAATGTACCGAGTGTTGGAGTTGATTATAGAGATCTTGCCGGCGGGTGCTAAGTTACCTAAAGACTTCTATCGGTCTAAGAGGATGGTGAGATCGCTCTGGATGGGATACGAGAAAATCGATTCTTGTCGCAATGGGTGCATGTTGTACTACACAGACGATAAGGACACAGATGTGTGTAGATTTTGTGGTGCTGATCGCTATAAGACAACTAGTACAGGAAGGTCTACCGGTGCAAGAAGACCGACCGATTCAATGTACTACTTGCCTTTAATGCCGCGGTTGCAAAGATTATTTATGGTGAAAGAGACGGCCGAAAATATGAGTTGGCACATGCGAGAACAGATTGAAGGAGTGTTGGATCACCCATCCGATGGAGAAGCGTAGAAGCACTTTGATCGAGTGTATCCTGATTTTGCTTCAGATCCGCGTAATATCAGGTTGGGGCTATCTTCTGACGATTTTACTCCTTTTGGTCTTTCGGGATCTCAGTATTCGTGCTGGCCTGTGATTGTCACTTCGTATAACCTACCGTCTTGGATGTGCATGAAGACTCAGTACATGTTTCTAACCGTTATAATTTCTGGTCCGAACAATCCTAAAAGGAACATTGATGTGTACTTATAGCCTTTGATAGATGAGTTGAATCAGTTATGGGAAGTAGGCGCTAACACGTACGATATTTCCAGGAAGTAGAATTTCCAGATGAAGGCAACCCTTATGTGGACCATCAACGACTTTCCGGCCTATAGAATGTTATCTGGATGGAGCACTCATGGCCGTCTCTCATGTCTGTATTGCATGGACCGTACTAAGGTTTTTCGCTTGAAACACGGAGGAAAACTGTGCTTCTTTGATTGTCATCGGCAATTTCTGCCAAAAGATCATCCGTTCAGAAGGAACAGAAATGTATTTTGTGCCGACGTTGTAGAGAAGGGTGATCCACCGCCAAGGTGGTACGGAGCCACGATATGGGAGGAGGTTAGAGATTTTTCAAGTGCTATCGAAGATCCTATAACTGGGTACAAGTGCGATGGATTTGGTAAAGATCATAACTGGACAAAGATGAGCATATTCTGGGATCTGCCATATTGAAGTACCAATCTGATCAGACATAATCTTGATGTCATGCATATTAGAAGAATATGTTTGATAACATAATTAATACTGTGATGGACGTAAAAGAAAAAACGAAAGACAATCCCAAAGCCAGGTTGGACTTAAAAGAAATATGCAAACGCCCTGCGTTGCATTTTATAGAGGAGAATGGAAAACAGTTCCTGCCGAAGTCAATTTTCTCACTGGACAAGGAGGATAAAGTGAGACTTTGTCGGTGGATCCAGGGCCTAAAATTTCCAGACGGATATGTGTCAAATCTGAGAAAATATGTCGATCCGAAGGAAAACAAATTGACGGGTATGAAGAGCTACGATTGTCACGTATTCATGGAGAGGTTAATTCCGATTGCATTTTGGGAATTCTTACCGCAGGCAGTTTGGGATCCATTGACGGAGCTTAGCATATTCTTCAGGGATCTTTGTTCTAAGAAATTGCTCGTTGATCGTCTAGAAAAGCAAGAGAAGGACATTGCGGTAACACTGTGCAAGCTAGAGAGGATGTTTCCTCCTGGATTCTTCGACTCTATGGAGCATTTGCCGATTCATCTATCCTATGAGACACGTGTTGGTAGATCCGTCGAATATCGATGGATGTACCCGTTCGAGCGACATTTGAATCACTTAAAAAGAAAGGTAAAAAATAAGGCATGGGTCGAGGGTTCTATTTATGAAGCCTATGTTCTCGAGGAGATTACAAACTTTTGTTCGATGTATTTCAAGTACGCCAGTGTACCGTTATGTTCCCGATCTATTACCGGGATAGGGCAGTTCCAGCAGGTTGGCGACTCCTCCCTCGTCGTCCAGCATTCTTGATCCGCGTCGTCCAGCATTCTTGATCCCGCGTCCAGCATTCCTTCCGCGTCAGCATTCCTCCTGTCGATGGCTCCATGGGGAGAGCCAACGCCGAGCATATGGAGGACGGCGATCAGACTGATCCTGCCCAGGCAGGAGGTGAGAGCGATCGTCCATGCGCTCCCCCGGACGAGACGCGTATGGAGATTTGGACGGACGGGCCTACGAAGTAAGTTAATTAATTAATATATATTTCTCAAATGATTATATGTACATATATATTCATGAAATTTATTATTGTATAGATATCGGCCTCCTGCAGTATAAAGACAGCTGGGATTATTTCTGAGGCAGAACTATGGTGGGCCTTGGATTAACTACTCAGATGCTCCCGCAGATAGGAAGGCCTTTTGGTTGGCCCACTTCAAGGTAAAATTTTTATTTATTTTTAAATTTTAATAATCATTTGTGTATATTATACAACTTTTCTATTTTACTTCTTGTAGAGGACCTATTTCTATCCACCACACCGGGCGGCGAAGATCGAGGTCCAATTTTCTGCCGTCGCAGGTAAGCTCATCCGTGATGCGATCCACGACCAGAAGTCTCGTGATCGCTCCGGAAAGCCGATCCATGGTTGGATCACGCCAGAGCAGTGGACTGCGATGAAGGCTAGATTCGGCGAGGCCAGGTACCAGGAGCGGTCTAACAAGGCCAAGGTGGCACGGTCGAGCGCCAGTAAGTGGTGTGGTGGCTCCATTCCTATGACGGAGCATTTTTATCGTCTGGTACATTTTCTATGACGGACATCATTTTATATATAGTTGGATAGAATGTTTAATACTAATAATAGATAACATATTTTAACAGGTAAAAAAGGGTGATGACCCCAACATGGTGACCGTCTTCCTGGTTACCCATCAGAGGGCTGGGGAGTTCATTGAGGAGAGGGCGACGCAGGCATATGTACGTTCTATTCTTTATATTAATTTACTATAATTTAGAAAACAGAAAAATAGATATCAATATAGACTTTAGCAAACACTTAGACGTTAGCAAACATTATTCTAGGCCGAGTTTCTTCGGCTACAAGAGGAGGCGACTGCTGCTGCTAGTGCGCCAGTAGAGGGAGGGACTGGTACTTCCTCCCAGCTGCCTACAGCTCTATCGCCGAACGACCTCTGGATGACCGCCGTTGGTGGTCTTCAGAAGGGTACGTACTATGGTACGGGATCCTACGGCGCCTATTTGGCTTTAGAGTCATCCCGGACCCCCTCTGTCAGTGCACAGTCTCCAGCTTTGCAGGCGTCATCACGAGCTCAGGATATTGGTCGTCAGATCGAAGAGCTGCGTCACGAGTTGCAGCAGCAGATTTCTGATCACCATACCGCTGAGCGACGATCCGACGATCTGATGATCTCCGGACGATTTGATGCGGTCGAGCGCAGTATACAGGAGCTGACGAGTCTGCAGCAGGCTACAGCTGCCAGCTTGCACACGCTCACCGAGTCTACGCAGCGCACAGAGCGTAGACAGGTCGAGCTGGAAGGATCACAGAGGATCATGTCTGCCTCACTCACTCAGGTACATACTTCGATTGAGGAGAGTACTCAGAGGATGGTGAGTACCCTTGTTGCGCATGCTGAGCGACTGCGAGAGCTGGAGCAGATACGTCCTCCCGGTCCATCGACGGTGCCGACTCCAGACGTTGCACTGCCTCCTACAGCCCCTGTTTGCCATTAAAATCTTTTGATGTAATTTTAATACAAACAGAACAGTGTTACAATGTAGGACTTAGACGTAGTCCTAGGAGAACACTTTTGTTTATCTGGGTTTCTTGTGCCGATGGAGCGAGTGGTAATGAGTTGACTCTGTTGACGATCTGACAACGGTTATCGGTTCTCTGAAGGTCTGAGTTGCTCTGGGTGCTGGAGCTCACGGAGAAGAAGAAGACGTTGAGTGTCTGTATCTGCCTCTCTGTGTGTGTGTTCGTAGGTTTGTCCCCTGTCAGAAGGAAATAATCCTTCTATTTATAGTGTGCAGGCTGGCTGCTCATGCGCGCATATGTAGGATGTGTCGGTTTGTGGGGATGCCACGTGATGATTGCTGATGGAGACGTATGGACGATGCGCTCTGATTGAGGAGTTGAACCTTTTTTGTTGCCTTTGTAGGCTGCGGTCGAGCTGACACGTAGCAATGGAGAGGATCTTTCGGTTGCTGAGATCTTGGGTGATTAGCACCCCTTCATCGGCTGAACTGAGTCAAGAGACACGTGGTGCGTATCCGTTGCTCAAAGATCTCGGATTTGGTGGAGAGTAATCTGATAGGATGCGCCTGGGATTGGGCGCATGAGAAGACTTTGGCTTGTAACCTTTAGGAGTCACGAGCCAGTCTGGGCGCATGGCTTTTGAGGCGCATACGAGGCTTCAGTAGTGACTTTGACTTCTGTATTTAGGGATCAGTGAAAAGTCTGAGGCGCATGGCTTTTGAGGCGCATACAGAGATTTGGGCACATGGCTGCGGAGGCACATGCAAAATGGTTGGACGGCCACATGGCTTGTAACGGCCGGAGGGAAGTAATGATGACGCTGACGTCAGTGACGCTTCGTCTTCTGAAAAGCTGTCAATTGTTCAGTCCTCGGGGACTGGCTGCTGTCGTGTCAGACTTCAGCATTTAATGTTCTTTGACGAGTGATGGGCTGTTGAGTGGGTGCATCGATCTGCGTTCTACTAGGCGTATGGGGATGCATGGGCGCATCCTTACAAGACGCTTGGTGCTGATGGGCGCGTCTCTATGATGCGCGGTCTGACCGGCGCATCCATTTGCATGACACGTCTTTATTGGTCCGACTGTTACGTTCTTCAAGTACTTTAAATAGCCGTTTTGACTTGGCTGAATTCGAAGCGTCAGGTTCATCGCCATTAATCCAAATTCATTGTACGGGATTCGGAGAGCCCGCCACTTGGCGCATGGGTTTGATTTGCCTGGCCTATAAATAGTAGCAGAGAGAGAGTTTGCTTCTCGTTCTCTCATGTCCTCCCGAAATAAACTTGTTTGCTCGAGCACATCCTGTTGACGAGATGTTCCCGAGGGTGAAGATGCGACGCATTGTCTTCATTGATGCACTTGAAGGTGACTGTTACATCCAAAAGTCGGAGTCGAGGGCTTCTAAGGCAGGCGGAAGGTGCCTACTGCATCTAAAGATCGGGATGCTCGAGCCTCATCTCCGTTATGCTGGAAGAGCCACAGATAGAAATTGCGGTGCTCCGATCATCTTCCTTGGGCTTTGGAGGCTCTTTCTTCTGTCAGAGTGGGTGTTGCCCATTCTGGTTGTGTTGAAAGCCTCATTTTGTCGCAGGTCGATTGCGGTGCTCTCCTCTTCCTTTGGAGAGCTCTTCCTCCAGCTAGGGGGTTGATTGCCCAGCCTCGTTCTGCTCAATAAATGCTTCATTAGTCGAATCATTTGATCGGGTCGTAGTGGGGCGCATATGCTGAGACTTCATGATTAAAACTTTATTAAATACAACCTGTAACTTAAATTTCTTATTGTTTTCTAGACAACATCGGGTTGTGAATTGACATATCTTTACCTAAGTCAAATTTTAATAGAAAATGACAAATCTTCCATAAACAATAAGAAATTGTTCTGAACATGTCACGACCCGATCCCAAATAATTGGGTCGAACCGGATCATGCCCAGCCTGCACCGTTGTTGAGACAGCGGCAATAAGCTGTTCCATTAGCAGGTAACCATAACAACAGCATCTATATTTGTCACAACTCAATGATCGAAAATTGAAAACTTTATTGAACATTTGAAATAAATACAACTGAAATTTAAAAGTACTGAAATAAATCCTGAATTCAAATAAACAGATTTTCAAATGAAACAACAAAACTGGAAAGAAAAATCTATCTAAGCATTCGGCTCATCGGCCTCGGTCCCTACGTCCTCCAAAGGGGACTCTGGCAGCACTACGGGATTCAGAACAGGGTCGTAGCAGCTACTGATTAACAGCTCAGTATCCTTATAGTCCCCTAAAAATGTTATCTCCAGTCAGGAGGGAGCAAAGTACAATTCATGCTAATTTGACAGTTGAAATAATAATAGAATCATGCACTTTTAAACAATTTAGAAATGAACAGTTTTCTAACAGTAAAACAGTATGATTTGAATAGGCAATGAATATGATCGGCTTGGGTTTGTTACAGTTCAGATACGGCTTATCCCCGTGTGTATGAGGGGTAAGCTAGTACAGTTCTAAGTTACAGTGGATGTGGTCATAAACATTACTCTATTCCCCCAGTACCCAACAGTCAATCAGTCAGTGCTCTCAGAGAGAGTTTCGTGTTGCATCGTGGTTTAAACTTGCAGTAAAGTGATTATTAAAAAAAATTGTAAACTAACACAAACTGTACTTACCTCAAAATGGACTGGACTGGAAAGATTGAAGACTTCGAGATGGGAATTAGGATCGTCCTCGAATTCCTACATTCGAGAAATTGACTCAGAATCCAGGGTTACCAAGCTAACTATACTAGTTGAAATCTCTAATTGTGTCCTAATCAATTTTAATCTTTATTTATGCAATCACAAACAAAAACGCGATTATCGGTGCGTTGTAATTAATAACGAGGGAAAGATCGTTTAAACTTTGTATTTTGGGAAAACTCGTAGTTTCCAATTTAATTGATTAAAACTTTGTATTTTCGTATTTCTACATATAAAACTAAATTTCTTATTTTAATGAGAAATACATGATCGTTGTTTTAATATTAAAACTTGTAATTTTAATGTGAGAAAACTTTATTAATTTTTATATGAAAATAATTATTATTAGATTTACGCGTATGCTACAAGAACTCGTAAAACCAGAAAACAACAGAAAATCCTACGCTACCAAAATACAAGTCACAGAACCAACAACCAGCTGGGCTTATGCCCATTACAATTTATTTACATAAATTAAAATAAGACGAAATGGTCGTTAGTTCTAAAACTTCATATAATTTAATTATGAGTAAATTAAATAATAATAAAATAAATTAAATATTTAATGAGTCTCAGATATGGTCCAATCGTCATATAGGCTAATGCCTCAACGTCCGGGCGAAGTCGGTTTCGTTTGCACTTAGCCGGGGCCCATTGACCGATACGGTCGTCGCCCAAAATCCAAAATATTTATATTTTCCGAAAAAACCGTTTTAAAATCATTTTAAAAATATAACTAGATTTTATGGAAAATCCGGCAGCATTTCCTCTATTTTTGGTCAACCCAAAAACTGAAAAAGTGTGCCAATATTTTCCTGCAAGTTCCAAACCAGAGAATCCCAAAATATATATATAAAAATAACCACAAACATTTCCAATATTAATTCGGAACGACCCGAAACGAATTCGGGAATCCGAAACCAACCCAAAATCATCACAGCACAATTTGGAAAACCAAATACCCCGAAATCCATTTCGGAAAACACAAAGCCAACAAACAGAGGCTTTCCCGAAGATTCTCGGAAAATCCCGGAAACGACGTTAACCCAAAAATCGAATTTCACCAAGGAAATTCGTGGACCAATTCATCATTGACACGGGGAGGGACGAACTACTGTGATTAACCAGGGATTACCCAAATCGACGGAATCCGAAGGGTTGCCTCGAACTCGGGACACGTAAATCCACAGATCGGACTCGAAATCCCGCGAACAGCGCTGGACAGGGCTGTCCCGAACAGCAGGGCACGTGATCGGGGTGCGCCGGGGAGAACAGCGTCCGCGTGCTAGGGCACGGGAAGCCGCGGGGGTTGCGCTGGCCGGCGACGGTGGGGCGCCGGGGACTGCGGGAGGCGCGCCGGGGCTGGGCGCGCGCGGGGCGCTGCCGGGTCGGTCGGATCGGGGAGGACAGCGAGCGGGGCGCTGGGGTCACGCTGCTGGGAAGGTGCTGGGGAGCCGGGGTCCGGGGCGCGTGGCCGAGAGAGAGGGGTCAAGGGAAGTTGTGAGGGGGAGGGGATGGAGGAAGTAGAGATGGGTTTTTTTTTTCCTTCTCTGAAGAAAATAAAGAAAGAGAGATGGAGTAATGGAGTTGGGTGGTGGGTTTGTGTGTGGGGAGTTATAAGGAAGGGGTGGGAGTTGAGGAGTTGTGCTGGAGTGTTTGCAGGGGAGAATAGAGTGGAAAAAAGAGTACGTGGGGAGAGGAGTATGCTGGTCCAATATGGACCAGTTAAAAGTAATGAATATTTTTTTTATATATAAAGATAGAAGTCAGAATTCAAAAGAGAGGATTGGGTCAGGACTGGGTCTGGGTTTCGGAAACTAGTCCGGGCTCGGGTCTGGTCAACAACCAAAAATCTACTTTTATATTTTTTTCAAAATTTATTTTAAACCCACAAATAATACTAATAATAATAGCAATAATATTATAATATTAATATTAATTTACTTTACAAAAATTGGGTTTCACAATCTTCCCTCCTTAGAAAATTTCGTTCTCAAAATTAAAGGCAGGGTAGGAGAATCAAACAGTACGGGTACTACGCCCGTAACTCAGGTCCAACAATAAAAATTTCCAAGGCAGTCGTGGATGAGACGGTTTAGGGACAAGTTTCATTTATGATATCATCCATACAGAAAAAGAATACAAAGGCGAACCAAAGTACACGAGGATGATCAGACCATCATGCACCGGTCCTGATTAGACAATATATTAGTGGGTGCACCCAAGAAAATACTGTCATGATCAAGCTTGATAAAAAAAATAGCTTGCAAAACTAGGCTAACTTAGCAGCATCAGTCAAGTTTAGAACGAAAAGATAAGAAATATGAGTTATGTGATGGCTCAAATTCTGATCTTCTTCTCACCTCTGACTATGCTTGCAACTGGTTTCTCTGGCACTGAAAGGTTGAGTCCAATCTTCAGCTCTGAATTATCCAAAATGTGACTCGGATCCGGGATGTAGCGTCTGAGCTGTAATACGTGGAAGACGTTGTGGACGTCTTCTAGACTTGGGGGTAGAGCAACCCGATAAGCCACTTCTCCAATCCTGCTAAGTACTTCAACAGGACCAATATACCTGGGGCTTAACTTTCCTACTCTGCCGAAACGGATGGTTCCTCTGGTCGGAGAGATCTTCACAAACACACTGTCGCCTTCTTCAAACTCCAAAGGCCGTCGGCTGCTATCGGCCCAATGCTTCTGTCTGTCCTGGACAATCCTGAGCTTGTCTCTGATCATTCTCACCTTCTCTGCTGCTTTGGTCACCATCTCCGGTCCAAACAACACTCGTTCTCCGACGTCGTCCCAAGCAAGTGGAGTGCGGCAACGACGTCCATAGAGTGCCTCGAATGGTGTCATACCGATGCTGGCTTGGTAGCTGTTGTTGTAAGAGAACTCTACCAAGTGCAAATGGTCTTCCCAAGACCCTCCAAATTCCAAGACGTAGGATTTCAGCATGTCTTCTAGCGTCTGGATTGTTCTCTCTGATTGCCCGTCAGTCTGGGGATGGTAGGCGGTGCTGAACTTCAGTTGTGTTTCCAAACTGTCATGCAAACTCTTCCAAAAGTGAGAGGTAAATCTAGTATCTCTGTCAGATACGATACTTACCGGAACTCCATGAATCCGGTAGATATGACGCATGTACAGTGCTGCCAACTTCTCGGTGGATAGACCAACCTTGAAGGGGATAAAGTGAGCTGACTTCGTCAGTCGGTCCACGATAACCCAAATGGCATCCTTCCCTCCTTGGGATCGAGGCAGTCCCGATACAAAATTCATTGTTATGTGCTCCCATCTCCACTCCGAAATATCAAGCGGCTGCAATAGTCCTGCTGGTCTCTGTCTGCTAGCCTTCACTGGTTGACAAATTAAATATCTAGCAACATACCTGGCCACGTCTTTCTTCATTCCAAACTACCAAGCAATGGTACGCATATCCCGATACATTTTGTTGGCTCCAGAATGTATGGAATACTGTGACTGGTGCGTTTCTTGCATCAGCTCGTTCCTCAGTTCGCCAGTTGGTACACAAAGCCTCGTACCATTCTTCAGCGCTCCGTCACTGGCGATTGAGAATCCTTCAAGTGTTTCTGCCAGCACTTGCTCTCTAAGTTTGCAAAGTGTCTCGTCTTGAAACTGCGTCTCCTTGATTTTGTCCATCAGACTCGAGCTCACTTGCAAATGGATCAGCATCCAGCTCCTTTTTTGCCTCATGTTCAGCTCCTTCTAAGTGAAATCATACTTGTGGTCTGTAAATATTTCTACTCTCTCTCCATAAAGGTAATGCTTCCATAACTTTGATACAAATATCACCGCTGCAAGCTCCAAATCATGTGTGGGATAGTTCTTCTCATGAGTCCGTAATTGCCTAGATGCATAAGCAATCATTTTTCCATGTTGTTGAAGAACGCAACCCAGTCCTTTACCTAAGGCATCACTGTAGATTGAGAAACCACCAGTTCTTGCGGGTAGCGCAAGGGTTGGTGCAGTGGTAAGTCTCTTCTTCAGCTCCTCGAATGATGTCTGGCAATCTTTCGTCCAGATGAACTCTTCATTCTTCCGAGTGAGCTTCGTCATTGGCTCAACAATTCTGGCAAAACCCTTCACGAACTTCCGGTAGTAGCCAGCCAAGCCCAAGAAACTCCTGATTTCAGCAACTGAGCTTGGGGTAGACCACTTTTCAACAACGACTATCTTCTTCGGATCCACCGAAATTCCTTCTCCTGTGACAACATGGCCAAGAAAATCCACCTTGTCTAGAAAGAATTCACACTTGGAAAGCTTACCATACAGCTTCTCCTTCCTCAAAGTTTCCAGAACTTTTCTGAGGTGCTCTTCGTGCTCCTCTTCCGTCTTTGAATAGATCAAAATGTCATCGATGAAGACTACGATAATTGATCTAGGTATTCATGGAAAACCTTGTTCATAAGGTTCATGAACACCGCAGGAGCATTCGTCAGTCCAAACGACATGACCAAGAATTCAAACTGCCCATACTTGGCGTTGAATGCCGTCTTGGAAATATCTTCCTTCCTGACCCTGATCTGGTGGTAGCCAGATCTAAGATCAATCTTCGAAAAACACCTTGGCTCCGCTCAATTAATCAAATAGGTCATCGGTCCGGGACAGAGGGTAATTGTTCTTGATGGTGATATTGTTCAGCGCCCGGTAGTCGATGCACATCCGTACTGTTCCGTCCTTCTTGGGCACAAACAAGACAGGTGCTCCCCAGGGTGAAGCTCCGTCTCGAATGAATCCCAGAGCCTTCAGTTCATTGATGTCACGATCCGATCCCAAGAATCTGGGTCTAGTCGGATCATGCCCAGCCTGCACCATTGTTGAGACGGCGGCAGTAAGCTGTTCAGTAGCAGGTATTCACAACAACACAAGTACATTTGTCACAACTGTTATATTCGGAATTTGAAACTTTGTTTAATAAAATATTCAAAAATACAACTGGAAATGAAATGCTGAAATAAACTACAAACTCCAAAAGAAGAAAATGCAGAAAAGAAAAACTATCTAAGCATCTGGTTCTGTAGTCCTAGGATCAGCGTCCTCCAGAGACGGCTCTGGTACCTTCGCAGGGTAGAGGACCGGGTCATAATAGCTATTATAGTATAGCTCTTCATCCTCAGTGATACCTAAAATGTTGTCTCCAGTCAGGAGGGAGCGAGAACGAAATATGCATCTCATATCTTAAATAGTAATTGGAAAGTGCAGGATAAACAGTTTGAAATAATGATTTTCAGCAGTTTAAAATAGTTCAGTGTGTTTGAATATGCAAACGTCTATGACCGGCTTGGGTTGATCAGTAGTATCCTAGCGATACGATATGGCTTATCCCCGTGTGTGAGAGGGGTAAGCTAACACAGTCAGTTCAGTAGGGGCTTTGGTCATAAACGTTTACACTATTCCTCCAGTCCCAGATTCAGTAACAGTAACAGTCGGTAGAGTTCCGTGCCAGCAGTGTGGTTTAACATGCATCTTAACTTTACTAAATAAAATACAGGAATACACAAATCGTAACTTGCCTTGTATTAGATTGACTGGAAGGACGAGGCGGTACCGAGAAAGAACGTCAGTTGTAACTTCGAGTTCCTACATTTGAGAACTCGACTTAGAACCTTGAATAACCAGACTAAGTGTGCTAGTTGCAATCTCTAGTAGACATGTCCTAGTCAGGTTTTATGTTGTATTAATTTACAGCTAACGATTACGTCGCAACTACGTGCGTTGATTAAGCCGATTAATTGAATTATTTGGAAATACACGAGAATCAATTACAATTTGAAAAACTTTGTGTTTTGTAATATATTTATAAAAATACAATTTCTTTTAGTGATAAACCGTGAATTAATAACATTTTATTCATTTTAACTAAATTCGTAATTAACCAGTAATCGCGATCTAATCTACGATTTATGCGACTAACCAAAAACCACCCAAATCACATCCACCAGAAAAAGAAAAAAATAAAATAAACTACGCTACACAATACAGTGGCACAGCTAATGGTCCTAGGGTGGGCTTATGCCCGGTACAATTTTCTTTTACATTAAATAAGAGAAAATGACTGAAATAAATAATTAAAGTACAAGAATTAAATATCTAATTATAAATAGCCTAAATGTTAAATAAAATAATTGAAAATGAAACTAAGAGTCTCAGACTCGGTCCATTCCTCAAACTTCGGCTAATACCACAACGTCCGGTCGGACCGGTGCGTTTGCATTTCGCCGGGGCCCACAGACCGATACGGTCGTCGCCCGAAAATCGGTTTAGAAATTCATTTTCGAAAGCCAATTTTGAAATTAATAAAATATAGTTTTTGTAAAAATTTGGGCAGCATTTCCTCTATTTCGGGACAAACCCAAAACTGGAAAATGCGCCAACAAACTCCTGTAAATATTTCCAACCCAAAATAATCCACAGAATATCCACCAAAATAATTCCAAGCCACAGAAAATAATTCCCAATCCACCGAATTTCCCGAAATGTCCGGGAATCCCATAATCCAACCAATTCACACCAAACCAGCAGATAAAACACAGGAAAATACGCTAACGTAGCTAATCGAAAATATAACGCAGCTAACCGGATTTCCCAAAGGGAAACCGGGGACCGATTCTCATCACCGACTCTACGGGAGGGATGAACTACTGTGATTACCAAGAAATTACCAAATTCCGTTGGCGGGGAGCCGCAGGAAAAACTCGAGAATAATCCGAAACAAAGTTCGGCAGCAGGTCGCAGATCTGGCTCAACCACGCACAGAAGAGGGGCGCGCACGGGAGGGAGATCGGCGCGCGGACAGCGGCTCGGGTGCTGGCCGCGGAAGCTAGGGCACCGGGCGGAGGAGCACGCCGGGCTGGCTGCGGGCGGAGGAAGCCGCCGGCCATGGGGAAGTCCGGCCGAGGGGGCGGCGCGAGGAGGTCGCGCGGAGGGTGGCGTCGGCACGGGCGGCGGACGTCAGCGGCGGGGGAGCCGTGGAGGAGGAGCGCGGGGATGGGCTCGCGCTGGACGCGCGAGGGGTCGGGGCGAGCTCGGGGAGGGTTTCAGCTAAGGGGGTTGGGATCGGTTTCTCCAGGAGCACAGAAGGAAAAATGGGGAAGTGAGAGAGAGAGAGTTTTAGAGAATAGAGTGGTAAGTTTAAGTAAGTTCTGTGAATGGTTTCGAGAGAGAGAGAGAGAGATGTTCTGTTGTGGGAACGTGGGAGAGAGGGTGGGTTAAAAGGAGTGGTTGGTTTGAGTTCGTGGAGGAGAGAAAGCTACGGGGAGGAATTTACCAATTCTAGCAAAAATGAACACTGGTCCTTCGGGACCAGTTCACAACCGTGTGTTAATATTTTTTTATTTTATTTATTTATTTATTAAACCAGGTCAAAAACAGAACTAGGAAGAATGGGATTTGGGTTTGGGCTCAGGCTCGAACTCGGGTCTGGGTTAAAAATCCAAAAGTCCCAGTTGTTATAGTTTTCAAAATGCTTTTCATCCAAAAATAAATAATAATATTTAATAATAATAATAATTTGAAAAAAAAACGTTTAATTAATAACACAGAAATTCTATCTAATTAATCTACGAAAACTGGGTTTCACAATCTTCCCTTCTTAGAAAATTTCGTCCTCGAAATTAAAGGCAGGGTAGGAGATTCAAACAGGTACGGGTACTACACCCGTAACTCAGGTCCAACAATAAGAATTTCCAAGGCAGTCGTGGATGATACGGTTTAGGGACAAGTTTTATGATATTATCCACGCAGAAAAAAAAATACAAAGGCGAACCAAAGTACACGAGGTTGATCAGACCATCATGCACCGGTCCTGATTAGACAATATATTAGTGGGTGCACCCAATAAAATACTGTCATGATCAAGCTTGATAAAGAGATAGCTTGCAAAACTAGGCTAACTTCGTCAGCATTAGTCAAATTTAGAACGGAAAAGAAAAGATAAGGAATAGGAGTTTAAGTGATGGCTCAAAATCTGATTTCTTCTCATCTCTGACTAGACTTGCAACTGATTTCTCTGGCACTGAAAGGTTGATTCCAATCTTCAGTTCTGATTTATTCAAAACGTGACTCGAATCCGAAATGTAACGTCTGAGCTGTGACGTAGAAGACGTTGCAACCTCTCAAGATTAGCTGGTAGAGCTAACTGGTGCGCTACTTCCAACTCGTCCTAAACTTCAAATGGCCTGATGTACCTGGCCTCAATTTCCAGCTCCGTCAAAACTGATTGTTCCTCTGGTAGGAGAAAACTTCACCAAATGCATTTTGGTCTTCCCAAGACCTACCAAAATCTAAGACGCAAAATCTCAATACATCTTCAAGCGTCTGGATTGACCTCTCTGCTTGCTCGTCCCGCGGTACTCCATGAATCCGGTAGATGTGCTTCCCGTACAATGCTGCCCACTTCTTAGTGGATAAACTAATCTTGAAGGAAAAAGTGTGCTGACTTAGTCAGTCGGTTTACTATAATCCCATTTGGTGCCCTTCCCTCCTTGGGAACAAGGCAATCCTTACTCAAAGTTCATGGTTATATGCTTCTACTTCTACTTCCACTCCGAATTGTCCAGCGGCTCCAACAAACTTGTTGTTCTCTTGCTAAATTCCTCATGTTGACAAATTCACATCTAATCCTATACTTGGAATTGTCCTTTATTCCATAACACCAATCAATGGAGGCATATTCCGATACATCTTATTATCTCCTAAATTTATGGAATACTGCGACTGGTGCATTTCTTTCATCAACTCGTTCCTCCGTTTGTCAGCCGACACGCAAAGTCTCGCACCATCCTTCAGAGTTCCGATGCTGATCAATTCAAAAACCCTCAGGTGTTCCTGCCAACACTTGATCTCTAAGCCTGCAAAGTGCCTTATTTTGAAACTACGTTCTCTTGACTTTTATCCCTCAGCCTCGAACTTCATCAATACTGAATCATCATCCAGCTCCGTCCTTCTATCTCCAGGTAGTATAACCTCCAGTCCAAATTTCTCGATGTCTTCTAGCAGGTGCTAGTCCTTGGTTAAGAACTTCGCCATCAGTATCGACCAAGTGCATCAACAACCACATTAGCCTTACCTGAATGGTACTGCAGGTTGATTTCGAAATCCTTCATCTGCTTCAGCTAGCTCTTAGTCTAA
The DNA here is from genome assembly GCA_029216955.1 of Iris pallida. Lineage (NCBI taxonomy): Eukaryota > Viridiplantae > Streptophyta > Magnoliopsida > Asparagales > Iridaceae > Iris > Iris pallida. Next base: position 2,280,933 of record JANAVB010024995.1, read on the forward strand.
CATTCAGCCCTTTCTGAGTGAAGACATATTTCAGACTTTTTGTAGTCCGTATAAATTTTCACTCCCTTTCCATAAAAATCATGCTTCCAGCTTCAAAGTAAAGATAATTGCAGCAATTCAAATTAGGCGTGGGATGATTCCTCTCATGAGTCTGTAGTTGCCTACACGTATAAGCAATTACTTTCCCATGTTGTTGAAGAACGCAACCCAGTCCTCTTCCAGAGGCATTACTGTAAACTGAGAACCCACCGGTTCCTGCGGGTAGCGCAAGGATTGGTGTAGTGGTAAGTCTGTTCTTCAGCTCCTCAATGCCGTCTGACAAACTTTTCGTTCAGATGAACTCTTCATTCTTCCAGGTGAGCTTCGTCATTGGCTCAGCAATCTTGGCGAAATCTTTCACAAACTTCTGATAGTAGCCGGCCAAGTTCAAGAAACTTCTGAATTGAACTTGGAGTATACCACTCTTCATCAGTAGCTATCGAAATTTCTTCTCTTGACAACATGGCCAAAAGTCCACCTTGTCAAAGAAAATCCACGTTCAGATAATTTACCATAAAACTTCTTTTTCCTCAAAGTTTCCAAAACTTCCTCAGATGTTCTTCATGCTCTTCTTCAGTCTTCGAATATATCAGAATGTTATCTATGGAGAAGATAAACTGATTCAAATACTCATGAAAATCTCTGTTCATGAGATTCATGAACACAGCAGGAGCATTTGTCAGTCTAACATCCTGACCAAAGAAAACTACCCATACTTGGTGTTCGAACGCGGTCTTGGAAATGTCCTCTTTCCTGACTTTGATTTGATGGTGGTCAGATCTCAAGTCAAACTTCGAAACACCCTAACTCCACACAAACAGTTCAACCAGATCCTCGATCCGGACAGAGAGTACTTAATTTTAGTGTCTGGTAATCGATGCACATCCGTTGTTCCATCCTTCTGGAGCACAAACAAGATAGGTACTCCCTGAGGTAAAGTTCCACTCTGAATAAATCCTAGAGCCTTCATTGATCTGGTCCTTCATCTTCTTGGCCAACTTCGGGTTGACTCTGTAATATCCTTTAGAATTAGGGTAAGAGCCGGGGACTAGGTCAGGGGTGAATCCTATGTCTAGATCTGGGATAATCCGATGAGACTATCAGGAAAACATCTGCCATAAGAGTGTAACTAAGAACTTCTATTCATGTAGAGAATTACAGCAAAAACTCTTATGATTGATCTAGGGCATCCTGATACAACTTCCAAAAAGATGATGCTATTCAGCAGTTCTAGGTACTATTCTTCATGGTTCTGGCTCTTGTATGAGTAGTCTCCAACTGCTTCCTTTCTATGAACCTCGAGTATGCATCATGCCTTATTGTAAGGGGCAGGGTCTGCTGGATAGAAAGAGGGTCCCTAGGTTGTGGCCTAACAGGTGTTGCTGGGTTATGAGCTCTGGTTTGATAGAAAGATAAGGGGCAGTCCTTTACCCGATGTTCAGCAGATCCACATGCCAAACATTGTCCCAATCTCTTGCGGCAACTAACGGCCTGATGACCAGGCCTCTTGCAATAGTTACAAGCCCAAAGCTTCTTACGACAATACTGCCGGAAAGTAGAGTACTTGATGGGACCCAAATATCTTCTAGATTCAGGGGTATCCTTCCTAGGACAAAAGTTCTGCTCTAACTTGGTTGGGGATAACTAAGGCTATATCATGACGTTCTTCATGTCTTCTCTCGTGATATTCTTCTGTTCCTGCTGGGCTTCATCTTGAGCTTTCTGGAACTCCATGATTTCTCGAAATAGGGCAACCATTTGGAAGATGTTTGTTGGTACTGGTGGAGCAACAAAAATGAATACTCCACCAGGGAAATGCAATTTAGTTTAAGATGAGGTAGGAATTGCCAGTGTAGGAAAAACTTCACTGGATGCACAATGAGGACAGTCAAACAGCCGCGAGGGAAAAGACCCTGGGCTTGGTTGAGGAGATAGGGTATGATCCGGAGATAACACCTCATCGCCAGCAGGATTTGGTCAACGGTCATTCTCTGGTAGGTTTAGGACGCACACACACAAGCAAGGTAGCCTACCGGTCTATAATCAAGCAAAAATATTTATTTATATATGAATCGGACCTATGTCGTGACAAATCAATGTTCTAGTGTTCTAATTGTTTCTAGATAGGTTTTCCTAAGTTGTTGTTGTTGTGGACCTGCATAGGCCACCACTGAAAACATGTCACGATCCGATTCCAAGAATCTGGGTCTAGTCGGATCATGCCCAGCCTGCACCATTGTTGAGACGGCGGCAGTAAGCTGTTCAGTAGCAGGTATTCACAACAACACAAGTACATTTGTCACAACTGTTATATTCGGAATTTGAAACTTTGTTTAATAAAATATTCAGAAATACAACTGGAAATGAAATGCTGAAATAAACTACAAACTCCAAAAGAAGAAAATGCAGAAAAGAAAAACTATCTAAGCATCTGGTTCTGTAGTCCTAGGATCAGCGTCCTCCAGAGACGGCTCTGGTACCTTCGCAGGGTAGAGGACCGGGTCATAATAGCTATTATAGTATAGCTCTTCATCCTCAGTGATACCTAAAATGTTGTCTCCAGTCAGGAGGGAGCAAGAACGAAATATGCATCTCATATCTTAAATAGTAATTGGAAAGTGCAGGATAAACAGTTTGAAATAATGATTTTCAGCAGTTTAAAACAGTTCAGTGTGTTTGAATATGCAAACGTCTATGACCGGCTTGGGTTGATCAGTAGTATCCTAGCGATACGATATGGCTTATCCCCGTGTGTGAGAGGGGTAAGCTAACACAGTCAGTTCAGTAGGGGCTTTGGTCATAAACGTTTACACTATTCCCCCAGTCCCAGATTCAGTAACAGTAACAGTCGGTAGAGTTCCGTGCCAGCAGTGTGGTTTAACATGCATCTTAACTTTACTAAATAAAATACAGGAATACACAAATCGTAACTTGCCTTGTATTAGATTGACTGGAAGGACGAGGCGGTACCGAGAAAGAACGTCAGTTGTAACTTCGAGTTCCTACATTTGAGAACTCGACTTAGAACCTTGAATAACCAGACTAAGTGTGCTAGTTGCAATCTCTAGTAGACATGTCCTAGTCAGGTTTTATGTTGTATTAATTTACAGCTAACGATTACGTCGCAACTACGTGCGTTGATTAAGCCGATTAATTGAATTATTTGGAAATACACGAGAATCAATTACAATTTGAAAAACTTTGTGTTTTGTAATATATTTATAAAAATACAATTTCTTTTAGTGATAAACCGTGAATTAATAACATTTTATTCATTTTAACTAAATTCGTAATTAACCAGTAATCGCGATCTAATCTACGATTTATGCGACTAACCAAAAACCACCCAAATCACATCCACCAGAAAAAGAAAAAAATAAAATAAACTACGCTACACAATACAGTGGCACAGCTAATGGTCCTAGGGTGGGCTTATGCCCGGTACAATTTTCTTTTACATTAAATAAGAGAAAATGACTGAAATAAATAATTAAAGTGCAAGAATTAAATATCTAATTATAAATAGCCTAAATGTTAAATAAAATAATTGAAAATGAAACTAAGAGTCTCAGACTCGGTCCATTCCTCAAACTTCGGCTAATACCACAACGTCCGGTCGGACCGGTGCGTTTGCATTTCGCCGGGGCCCACAGACCGATACGGTCGTCGCCCGAAAATCGGTTTAGAAATTCATTTTCGAAAGCCAATTTTGAAATTAATAAAATATAGTTTTTGTAAAAATTTGGGCAGCATTTCCTCTATTTCGGGACAAACCCAAAACTGGAAAATGCGCCAACAAACTCCTGCAAATATTTCCAACCCAAAATAATCCACAGAATATCCACCAAAATAATTCCAAGCCACAGAAAATAATTCCCAATCCACCGAATTTCCCGAAATGTCCGGGAATCCCATAATCCAACCAATTCACACCAAACCAGCAGATAAAACACAGGAAAATACGCTAACGTAGCTAATCGAAAATATAACGCAGCTAACCGGATTTCCCAAAGGGAAACCGGGGACCGATTCTCATCACCGACTCTACGGGAGGGATGAACTACTGTGATTACCAAGAAATTACCAAATTCCGTTGGCGGGGAGCCGCAGGAAAAACTCGGGAATAATCCGAAACAAAGTTCGGCAGCAGGTCGTAGATCTGGCTCAACCACGCACAGAAGAGGGGCGCGCACGGGAGGGAGATCGGCGCGCGGACAGCGGCTCGGGTGCTGGCCGCGGAAGCTAGGGCACCGGGCGGAGGAGCACGCCGGGCTGGCTGCGGGCGGAGGAAGCCGCCGGCCACGGGGAAGTCCGGCCGAGGGGGCGGCGCGAGGAGGTCGCGCGGAGGGTGGCGTCGGCACGGGCGGCGGACGTCAGCGGCGGGGGAGCCGTGGAGGAGGAGCGCGGGGATGGGCTCGCGCTGGACGCGCGAGGGGTCGGGGCGAGCTCGGGGAGGGTTTCAGCTAAGGGGGTTGGGATCGGTTTCTCCAGGAGCACAGAAGGAAAAATGGGGAAGTGAGAGAGAGAGAGTTTTAGAGAATAGAGTAAAGAGTGGTAAGTTTAAGTAAGTTCTGTGAATGGTTTCGAGAGAGAGAGAGAGATGTTCTGTTGTGGGAACGTGGGAGAGTGGGTGGGTTAAAAGGAGTGGTTGGTTTGAGTTCGTGGAGGAGAGAAAGCTACGGGGAGGAATTTACCAATTCTAGCAAAAATGAACACTGGTCCTTCGGGACCAGTTCACAACCGTGTGTTAATATTTTTTTATTTTATTTATTTATTTATTAAACCAGGTCAAAAACAGAACTAGGAAGAATGGGATTTGGGTTTGGGCTCAGGCTCGAACTCGGGTCTGGGTTAAAAATCCAAAAGTCCCAGTTGTTATAGTTTTTAAAATGCTTTTCATCCAAAAATAAATAATAATATTTAATAATAATAATAATTTAAAAAAAAACGTTTAATTAATAACACAGAAATTCTATCTAATTAATCTACGAAAACTGGGTTTCATAATTGATCTGGTCCTTCATCTCCTTGGCCTCCTTCAGGTTGACTCTGTAGCATCCCTTAGAAATAGGGGAGAGCCGGGGACTAGGTCAATAGTGAACTCTATGTCTAGATCTGGGGTAATCCGGAAAGACTATCAGGGAAAACATCTACCATAAAGGTGTAACTAAGAAGTTTATTTATGTGGAGAATTACAGCAAAAACTCTCATGATTGATCTAAGGACATCCTGTTACAACTTCTTATGACAATAAATAATGCTATTCAGCAGTCCTAGGTGTAGAAGCATGAAAAAGGAGGGATCTTGCTTTTAATCCCATATCGGAAAGGAGAAGAAGAGAGCTCTCATTCCACTCTATATATAGAGCCCTCTTGCCTCCTTTGAAGAAGGCACCAAAAAATAAACAAAGAAAAGGGAGCCCATTATCCAGGGAGCCCGTTTGTCACTCCCCGTTCCCGGAATGCGTATTCTAATACGTATATTGCCTGAATGTATTTATTTAGTATTTATCATGTAGTATCCTGTATTTAAATTCCTATAACTTCATGTTAATTAATTATCTGCATTTTATTTTCTGCACTTTATTTTTCTGTAATTCTATTATCTGCTCTTTAAATTTTTATGTTAATTAATTAGCTGCTCTTTAATTTTTATGCTAATTACTTCCTGCAATTTTATTTCTGTATTTTTTCCTGTAATTTTATTACCTGCATTTTAATTCCTGCTTTAGTTTTACTTTCGGATTAGCCTTGTTGGACCCGTGCAACCCGACCCATTGGACCCATTGGACCCGGCCCAACTCCCACCTACCACCACCTTTTATTTAAAGCCACCCTCTCCCTTCTCTCTCCTCATTCACTCCTTCTTCACCATTACTTCTTCTTCTTCCTTTTATTACTCTCTCCACCTACCAACTAGGCAAGTACATCTTGCTCTACATGAGGACCATATTTTATGGTTCAATATTCTTTCTCTCATGATTCTAAGAGAGTTTAGTGCTTAGTATTTTTTATTTCATTGGTTCATTTCTTGTAGATCTAAGTTATTGTATTTTCGGTTGTCTATGGGTTTTGATCTAGCAAACTCCTTTGTTCTCAAGATTTGATGGTTCCATGTCGTAGAGCAGTTCATCCTACCCAATTTTGACCTTTGGAAAGTTGGATTCGGACTTATTTTGACCAGAGTTATGGACTTTTGAAGCTTTGGGGTGCAACCATGGAGTTCTTGCTGTTTGGAGAAGACAGTGAGCAGTGTATGCTAGCTTTTTAGCTGCGTCACTGAGCTATGCGCGCTCTTTAGCGCAGCGCAGTATGGAGTCCATATGCTACTTTTTAGGAAGCGTGTGTCTTGTATACGCTACCTTTTGGAAGCGTGTGTCGTATGGAGTTCATACGCTACCTTTTGGGAGCGTATGACTTGCATACGCTGACTTGGATGGTCAGGAGTCGTATGGAGTTCATACGCTACCTTTTGGGAGCGTATGACTTGCATACGCTGACTTGGATGGTCAGGAGTCGTATGGAGTTCATACGCTACCTTTTGGGAGCGTATGACTTGCATACGCTGACTTGGATAGTAAGGAGTCGTATGGAGTTCATACGCTGCCTTTTGGAAGCGTATGACTCCCATACGCTAGCTTGGCTTGAGCGTAGCTTGACCTGGGCGTACGCTGGCTTAAGCGTAGCTTGACCTGAGCGTACGCTGGCATAAGCGTAGGCTGACATGAGAGTAGCCTGCTTACCTTGGATCTTCTATAGCCCTGTATATTGATATCTTATTAGATGTTTAACATCCATTTTATATCCTTACGCCTTTTTGCATAAACTTGATATGTTGATATTTTTGTTAATTATAGATTGTTACGTGGGATGTACCATGTGTTATGAATTGAGTTATAGATACCCGGATTGACTAGAATTAAACCCTGAGAGTTGTAGACTCGACCCCACTGAATGCTAGTTGACTTTCATGCCTTGCCACCATTGATAATGATTGTGATCTTGACTAAATTGATCATGCGTTCCTAATTGGAACTAAGAGACAGGCTAGTCGTCTTATTGAATGAAATGAATGAGACACGTTCATGTTATGAACTATTGTACTCGATTAGCCGATCCCGAATATTGACATACATGTACATGCAGGCTTCAATCTATTTATTTATTTATTTATTTATTTATTTTCTACAAAAGAAGCATGTGTACTTATGGTCAAGGCATGATTACCGTAGATAGATTTGATTGTTGCATTACGTTATGTAAAACCTGCAACCTAACCGCACTGGTATCGTTGTAGAGTTGTGCATATCGTACCCCGTACGAAAGTACTCATTTGAATGACCATGATCCACGGCATGGGATTTCACTCAACGTAGAGACTATTAAGTTAAATAAAATAATGATTGCATGGAGAGAATGGATTCCCGAATTCTTACATGGCAGCCCCCTTGAGACGAGTAGTACCCGACGGGCCGGCTGGTTCCCACAGATACTGTAAAACTGCCACACGGGCAGGGAACAGTATCTGCTTTTATTATTATTGTATATTGTATATTGACGGGCGTCCTGCTAGGACTCGTCTAATTCATGCATGGGCCAATTGATCGACTGGATAGACTAGCCTTGCTTGCACATAGTAAGAACTGAGGAATCCCTAATTGCATTATTCCAGGATAACTTGGAACTCATAATAGCAAGCCGTAGGAGTTGATTGGCCGTTCAAGACGATTTGTTTGTGCACTGTACTCTGTTACCTAACTGGGATGATCAGAATGTCAGGACATGACGGGCCAACTTCTGTCCTTGTTTGGTTGGGAGGTTGGTTCGAAGTGTCTTGATGTGATGTGAGTTCTAGTAGCCAGCAGAGATCAATTTATCATATTTCACATTACTGGTTTTAGTTCTCATGTCGTGCTCCCTTGTGGTACTTGCTATTAGAGGTCTAACCTCTCTGGTTTTGCATGGCCAGATTTAGAGCCAGTTCTCGAGGACTCAGCGTACTTCCACCTCCAGGATGGTCAATACTAGAGGAATGATCGCAGGAGGCCTCGAGTGGGTTCCTTAACTTCACCACTCGTTTTGTTATCTACTTTATACCCTGCCGTTTGGCACCGACATGTTAGTCGGATTGTCTTGTACTTACTTTTGCATAATTGTAATTAAGTCAGACTGCAGCTGATAAAAATTGTGTACGTTTGCTATATCATCTGGCTATGTTTTGTAAAGCCAGATCTCAAGAACATTTTGACTGAGCGTTTGGGACGCCTTACTGCTTTACCTTACATGTTCTATATTTCTGTTTCTTGTTTGAATGATTGAGACAATAGATGTGTAATGACCATAGTAAGACTTTTATGTAGTATGCACCCCCTCGTCTGGTTAGACAGCATTGATTGTATTATACGGTATTCATCTACCCGTAATACGTAGCTGGCTGAGTCATTCCCCCGCTCTCCAGTATTCTGGTTCTGGGGCATGACAGGTTTAAGTGGTGGCCCATACAGGTCTGATTTCAGACTTGTGGGGTGTTTTGTTTAATAGGATGTCTCAATCACACATGTTTCCCTTGATCTCATGATTTGTTACTCTCAACTCTAGCTTGACATTCCAGTATCCTTTGACTTTATTGATCCTTCATGTCCGGTCATTTGATTGTTCCCTTGTCCCTTTTCTTAAGGGCACCTCGTCCGTATCTGTCAGAGCTGGACAGCAACAACATGGACAGCAGCATGGACAACCTGACCCTGTTGGTCAGCAACAAGAGCCGGTACTAACTCAGGAGGCTACTCAGGAAGAAGTGATCGTGGAAGCAGCAGCTGGATCGCAGTATCCGGATGTTCCACCACCACCAACAGTTCCACCTACCCCTGCGGAGATGGACACACCAGCCCTTCTGGAGATCATGAGAGGGATGATGGCTACTCAGCAACATCAGATGCTGGCCCAGTAACACATGCACGCTCAGTTGCAAGAGCAGAATGTACTACTCAACCAAGGATTACAGACGGCATTGGAAAGAGGGGCGAGGACAGATTCAGGAGCGTCAGCCCGGTTTTGCAAGTACAACCCCCGCCGTTTCGAGGGCACGGAGGATGCCATCTCAGCAGATGCATGGCTTAAGGATATTGAGGCTATTCTGACAGCAGCTAAGGTGCCGGCAGAAGAACGTGTGGATCTAGTGAAGTTGTTACTTCAGGATCTCGCACGTGATTGGTGGGAATCAGAGGAAGTAGGCATCAGACGTCCTGTTGCTTGGGATGATTTTACTGCAAGGTTTAAGACGAAGTACTATGGAGTTGTGGCACAGTTTGAGCTACAACAGAAGTTTATCAGCCTCAGGCAGGCTGGCAAGACTGTAGATGCTTATGCAGCGGAGTTCTGTAGAGTGAGTAGGTTTGCCCCAGAGATGGTAGCAACGGAACGCCAGAGGGCGATGAGGTTCCAGCAAGGGTTTCATCTTGAGCTCTTGCAATTGATAGAAGGGCACAATTACCAGACTTTTGATGAGATATTGACGGCGACTCGAAGGCATGAGATCACCATTCAAAGGCTTGCAGCAAGGACTGGGGGTCAGAAGAGATCCCACAGTCAGATTGAAGGAGGAGGGGGAGCAGCACCCCGATCTGTGCAACGTGATCACTCACAAGCACCGATCAGGAGAGCCGACCAACAAGCATAATGCGCCCCTCATAGGGTACACTTGTGCTACGGTCGCCATCAACTGCTGCTACCGCAAGATAGTGGCTCCACCACCAAGGCAGTCTGTGTTCCAACAGTTGCAACCTGTTGTACCTGTCTCCCAGCGCATCACTCTGCCCCGTCAGAGTGAATCACTTCCTCGTCAACGCACAGGCGCATCTACCAGCCTGGGGCTTTTATCTTCTGAAGGAGTTCACCGTCAAAGCTTCTTCGAACAAGGAGAACCATCATCCACAGTACAACGTCTTGCCAAGGAGGAGGATCAGTCGAATCCATCTTTGTCGAGAAGTCGAGGAAAAGACAACAAAACTCTCTCAAACTGTTGCTATTCATAGGCCAGGGCAAATCAAACCCATGCACCAAGTGGCAACCTTCCCGATGTCAGTGCAATGAACTTGTATTTATGATGAATGAATCCCCCTTCGAATTCAGCTAAGTCGGAGAGCAATCAAAGCCCCGAAGAACTCAATAGCCGGATCAATGAAGACGTGTCACGAAGCAGATGTGCCGGCCAGATCGCGCATCACACAGACGCGCCCCTCAACGTCAAGCGCATCACACAGACGCGCCTTTCAGCACCAAGCACATCACAGGGGATGCGCCCCCATGCGTCCCCATACGCCTAGTGGAACGCCAACCGACGCGCCCACTCAGCTGTCCATCGAATGTCACAAACATTAAATGCTACTGACAGAGTTGGCAGCACGCCTCCCAAAGTCTGAACAGTCGGCAGCTTTTTCAGAAGACGAAGCATCGCCAACGTCAGCATCATCATTACTTCCCTCCGACGGCTACTGCCACGTGGCCACCCAACCATCCGCATGCGCCTCAAAAGCCATGCGCCTCAGACCCTTCACTGATCCCTAAAGACAGAAGAAGAGTCTCCAGTTGAAGCTTTGCATGCGCCTCAAAAGCCATGCGCCCCAGACTGATCTCTGATCCCGAAAGACAGAAGGAAAGTCGCTCGCATGCGCCTCAAAAGCCATGCGCCCAGAACGGTTCGTGACTCCTAAAGGTCACGAGCCAAAATCTCATCATGCGCCCAATCCAAGGCGCATCCCACCAAATCATCCCCCCACCAAATCAGAGATCTCCGAGCCATGGGTCGACGACACGTGTCCTTTGACTCAACTCATCCAAGATCTCAGCAACAGAAAGATCTTCTCCTCTGCTACGTGCCGACTCACAACAGCAGTATGAAGAATTCAACTCCGCGAGTAGGGCGCATCATCCATGCGCCTCCATCAGCAATCTCCACGTGGCGTCCCCACGCACCGGCGCATCCTACATATGCGTGCATGAGCAGCCAACCTGCCCAGCTATAAATGGAGGAATCATCCCTTCCTTACAGATACAGACACAAAGACATACATACGAACAATCCAGACAGAGATCATCAGAGAGGCAGATACAGACACTCAACGTCTTCCTCCTCTCAGCCAGCTCCAGCACCCAGAGCAATCTACACCTTCAGAGAACCGATAACCGTCGTCAGCCCGTCAATGGAGTCAACGCATTACCACTCGCTCCATTGGCACTTAGGACCCAGATTAAACAAAAGTGTACTCCTAGGACTACATCTAAGTCCTATATTGTAACACTGTTCTGTTTGTATTAAGATTTGCAATCAAACGATTTTAATGGCAAACAAGCTGGCGACTCTGCTGGGGACTTCTTTCTCCTCTTCCGAGAAAGTTGTGTCACAGGCCGACGACGTGAAGGTGGGCTCCTCCCACAAGACGCTAGTCGTGCGCCTCAATCAACAGGCGTACGAGGAGTTCATTTCTGAAGGAAGCACGAGTCCTTCGAAGCGGCTGCCGAAGCCGAAGAAGACCTGCCGTGTCTGGGTGCGCAAAGTCGACGCCTCGGGCACCACCACTGAAGGGGATGCGCCAATCCAGCCCTCCCTTCCTGCTGACGTTCTCAGCAACCAAGGTGCGCCCGCTGATGCAGCGCATCTCTCGGGGAAACGTGTGGCTGACCACGTTTCCCAGCCATCTTTCTCTCAGGCGAGGAAGATGCGTCGACGGAGCAGGGGCGCAGCCAAAGCCCCGCGCATCACCTCTGATGTGCCACAAAAAGTCTCTGTCTTTGACAGACTCACTCGCTGTAATGGCGAGAAGAATTTGGATGCTGAGTACTATGCGCCCCAGCGGGCTAGTACAAAAAAATCCAAGGCGGCACGGGCCATGCGCCACAAGCGTGCTATGCCAGCAGCAGGCCAGAGGCACGTGCTCACAATCACGCGCGCTGCCGATGGCAAGCTGTACAAGGTCGACTCAGGTGCTTCAGCACCAAAGACGAGTCGATCTTCAAAGTCCTCATCTCACTTGGGTGCATCCACTGCGTGCATAACCAAGTCGAGTGTGGCAGATTCAGTGGTCTTGAACTCCCGCGCCTCCTCTGGTTGTGCGTTTGAGGTCCGTTCAAGTCACTTCAAATGTTGTTGTTCCCCCACTACTGATCATGATGCCTGTTTGGTATTAGATCAGGGGGTGCAGCACTCACCTGTCCGCCCCGGCGTTTGGCCTTGCCATGCGCCTGAAGGGGGTGTGAAGGTAGCACTCTCCTCCAACGACCTGCGTAATGTGATCACTCACAAGCGCCTGTCAGGAGAGTCGACCAACAAGCACGATGAGCCTCTCACGGGGCATACTTGTGCGGTGGTCACTATCAACTGCTGTGGCAAGACGGCAGTACCACCAAGGCAGTCAGTCTTCCAGCGACTACAGTCATCGACACCCCTCCGACATCGCCTTGGGAAGAAGGTGTCAACAGAAGAGGAGCCAAGAGTTGCTTCATGCAATGTGGTCTCCAACTGCTCATCTCTCCGGAAGGCGACCGGCAATTCCTCGTCCAAAAGCCAATCAAGGAGAACCAAGGCAGCAGTCTCGACCTCCGGGGTGTTCGAAGGCACTCGGTCAAAGAAGAAGTTCTTGGAGGAAGCTGGGGGTAGTCAGACCCTTGTTGAGCTTCCTTCCGAAGACGAAGATGTCCAAAGCACAGCTGCGGCGGATCTTCATCCTCGAGGCGAAGTCAGCTTCCCAGAAGCACCTCGAAATGAGGATGTCCCTCAGGACACAGCTGGGGGTAGAGACGAAGAGGCCCTTCAAGACGGAGTCGAGGACAATCAGGCCCTGGCAGATGCGCCCGTCGAGAATGACCTCCAGAATGTGACTGGGGGTGGCCAAGCTGAAACACCAGGAGAGGTGACTCCCCCACATGAAAGTGAGGCCGAGAGCGAAGCCTCAACCAATCCATCCACTCCTGGCCGTGTCAGGACAGTATACATGGCTGGGGATGATGCCGAGTCTGATGCGCCACCGCAGGACATTGTTCAGCGCATAGACTCATTAGAGGGAGGACTCAAAACCCTCTCTGCCTCTACGCAAGCACTGACTCAAGCAGTGTTTGATATTCGGTCGGCCTTGACCAGAACACCTTCAACCGGTCCCGACCCAGGAGTTAATGGGGAGTCGAGTGTACCCCTTCAACGGGCACCCTCCGACACAGAAGCACCTCGGACATCGGAACCCTCAAACGCTCCGCTCCAGATAGTGCCACCTTTCCTGACTCCTAGCTCCACGGAGGATGTGGTCGAAATGATCAAGGACCTGCGGGAGCGCTTCGAGTCCGAAAACAGGCAAGAGGAGCGCCAGAAGATGGGCATTCCCCAGCCTTATCCCCTCGAGTGGAACAAGGTGGTTTATTCTCCAAAATATAAACCACAAACACTCACACCATACGATGGGAAGGACTCTCTGCGTCGATACCTGACATATTTCCAGTCACAAACGGGGCATCTTCCAAAGGAGGACGCGCTCCTCACCAGCATATTTGTTGGGGCCCTAAAAGGGGTGGCGTATGACTGGTACTGCAGCCTCCCCAACAATTCTATATCGTCCTTCGACGACTTGACGCGCCTCTTCCTCGATCGCTTCTACGACGGCGGGAAGGACATGACGATGGCATCTCTCATAGAGATACGCCAGAAGGAGAAAGAAACGGTTCGGGTGTTCATCGAACGCTTCCGACAAGCCTGCTTCAGGCTACCTCCAGGCATGCCAGAACATGCGCTCCTCTCCTCTTGCAGCATGAACATGCTGCCCGCAGTGAAGCTCTGGTTCAACTCTACTCCTCCTCCCGACTGGAGCTCCCTGATCATCGAAACTGAAGCCGCAGAAAAGAAGGCGGCCAATGCACGTCTTCTGGGTGTCAGCTTCCCCGCCTTTGATGATAAGGGGAAAAGGTCAGCAGCCAACAACTCCGGGCGAGAAGCAAAGGGGAAACATGCATTGACTGTTAATGCCTCGAAGGGCGCATCTGCGCCTACTCAGAAGCCTCCACTGGCACCGAGACCTAAGGAGGTGTATTCATTCAATGATGAAGACACCCTGCAACTCTTCGAAATACTGAAGCAGGGTGACAAGATCAAGCTCTCGGACCCGAAGCGGCCCGATGAAGTTGGGAAAGTGGACAACCCGAGGTACTGTCACTACCATCGGTTTGTCGGACACCCGACCAAGGACTGCTACGTCCTCAAGAATTACATCCAGCGCATGATCAATGCGGATGTAATCTCCGTCGACTACGAAGAGAAGACGGTGTCAGCCAATGTGGTGTCACTTCAGTTCGGCACCTTCCCGCCGACCATCACACAAGATGGCGTCGTCCCCATCCCTAAGGCGACAATGGAGGTGGTGAACTTGCCACCTACCCGTGACAATGTGAGTGGACTCATCCCACTCACCACATCTCGAGGAGAGGTCCTCTGGGTTCACCCCGACCTCGTCTCCGAAGTAACTCAACCGGAGGTACGCTCTACCTCCAATTCAAAAGACAGGAAGATCAAGTCTTGCCACACGGTCTCTTCTTCAACGGAAGAGGCACTTCCAGTGCAGACGCGTGCACAACAGAACGCTCAGCCCGGCAAAGCTGCCGCCGAGGGGGTGCCTCCTGGCACAATCCCTGCGGAGGGCCCGTCTAAACCCTCAGCAGCCAATAAGCAGAAGCAGGTGGAGGCTCGTTTCGACAGACCTCTACGGAAGGAGAATGCTTCGGGGCTAGCCAAGCCCCACAACTTTGACATACTGGCACAACTGGCCAGTACTCCTGCGCGCTTATCTTTGTTTGAGCTCCTGTGTCTTTCCAAAGACTCCCGAGAAGCTCTCTGCGAAGCTCTGAAGGACGCTGAATCCTTTCTCAGTCAGGTCAAGCAGCCTGAAGACCTCCCAACTACTTATGCGTACTGTCATTGTGCGGAGGAAATTATCCCAAACATAACTTTCACCCAACAAGACATGCTGCTCAAGCACCACCGACATAACCGACCACTGTATTACACGGGGTACATCGGTTCAGTCAAAGTGAGCCGGATTCAGATCGATCCGGGGTCTTCCCTCAGCATCATCCCGAAGGCGCTGATATCAAAACTGGGGATCCCAATGTACCGGCTGGCGCCCTCCAACACAACCATCAGTGGCTTCAACGCTAGCAAAAGCGAGCCACTGGGCAAGATTCGACTGAAGTGCCACATAGGCAACCTCAAAACTGAGGTGACTTGTTATGTGGTGGATGCCGAGGTCAACTACAACATCCTGCTCGGCCGACCATGGCTACATGAGTACATGGTGGTGCCTTCCATGCTCCACCAATGCATGAAATATGTATCCACCAACGACGTCATCCGGACGGAGTTCGCAGACATCGATCCTTTCAAAGGGATTGAGGCTTACTTCACCGATTCCGACTTGTACAAGCCACTTGACGAGGAGGAAGCCAACGATGCTGATGATGAGGCAGAGACGGCAACTGAGCCGGACACGGAGCCTGAGACGAATCCAGATGCCCCACTGAAGATCCGACTGAAGGGCAAACCACCCCAGAAGGTGCCTCCAATGAGCATCAAGCTATCCGGGAAAGCACCGACTCCTGAGGCTCCCCTGAAGATACGCCTCAAGGGAAAGCCGCCTCAAACATCGGCTCCCCTGGTGGCGAAATTACAGAGGAAGACACCACCCACAGGAGGCGCAGTTGAGGCACCTCTGAAGGTGCGTCTCAAGGGCAAGCCCCCGCAGTCATCCAAGATGCCAGAGAGGGCTCACATAACCCTCTCAGACCCCAAGATCAAAGCTGTGGTGGACTCTCCTGATCCAGCCCCAGTGCTTACAGACGAGGAGCTTAGCGAATATATCTCTGCTGATGTAGATGCACCCTCCTTAGACAATGTAATCCCGCGGGATAAAATCTCGTACTTCATCAATAATAGAGTGTATTTTAATTATTCTTGTCTTCCACATTGGAATGCCATGTATACATTAGATCACGCTCTACGGTCGTTGCAAACACAAATAACGACCGTCCATAATGTAAACCGAGTAGTCCCGTCTCAAGGAGTCTGTTTCATAAACCCTCCACGAAGCCGAGACGAAAGATCCGTCATTTTTGGCAAAGTCGAGCGTCATCAAGACCTCCCGCCACTCGAGCCTGAACCTGATACCGACAGAGTACAAGTTTATCGGTATACGGATACAGCAAAGCACATCATCCAGAAGATGGGCTACGACCTGAAAAGCAACAAAGGCCTAAACTATGGCAAGGGTCGACCTCTCCCTCTCCAGCTTTCAACACCCAAAGGAAGGCCGCAAGACTACTACAACAAAATTCGACGGGGGATAGGCTATGTCACGCCGCCATCAACCCCAGAGAGTTCAGACGTAGAAGACGTAGAACATTCCCACTCGTCCGAAGCGTCGACTTGGGATTCTGATACCAGTATCGGATCAGTCTTCAGGAAAGTGATGTCAGCTAACATGACGTCAGCTAACCTCAAAAAGGTGAAGGCGAAGACCAAACGCTGGAACCCTTCGAAGAAGAACCCTGGGCTCAACGCCTAGGAGAGCAATGGGAGTCTCGTTTTGAGTTACGTGAACCTTCCACCGAAGACGAAGTCGAGCAGATCGACCTTGGGGACGGATCTTCTTCCAAACCCATCTTCGTCAGCAAAAGCCTAGAAGGAGAAGACCGAGAGGCTTTAATCCAGCTGGCTAAAGAGTATATCGACGTCTTTGCCTGGAGCTACGAAGACATGCCAGGACTCGATCCACAGATCGCAATACATAGGTTGAACATCTTACCTGATGCCAAACCTATCAAACAACAACAACGACATTTTCGTCCGGACATCATGAATGCCATCGATCAGGAGGTCGACAAACTCTTGACTAGCGGCTTCATCCGTGAGGAACAACACCCAGATTGGGTAGCCAACGTCGTACCTGTCACCAAGAAGAACGGAAAGATACGAGTCTGTATCGATTTCAGGGACCTCAATTCTGCTTGCCCGAAGGACGAATTCCCGCTTTCGATCACCGATGTGATGATCGACAACACATGTGGTTTTAAACGCATGTCCTTCATGGATGGGTATTCAGACTACAATCAAATCAAGATGTTCCCCGATGACGCGAAACACACGTCATTCATGACTCCAAAGGGTGTTTTCTGCTACACAGTAATGTCCTTCGGCTTGAAAAATGCCGGTACAACATACCAACGAGCTATGAGCACCATCTTTCGTCAACATCTTCGCAAAACAGTCGAATGCTATGTTGACGATATCGCAGTCAAGAGCCGCCTCAAAGGAGATCACCTACAGGATTTGAAGACAGTCTTCGATCTCATGCGGGCACATCAACTCAAAATGAACCCCGCTAAATCCTTCCTGGGGGTTTCTAGTGGCAAATTCTTGGGCTTTGTCATCACGACGAAAGGCATTCATGTTGATCCCGAGAAGACCAAAGCCATCCTCAACATGGACCCTCCGAAGAATCTTCGAGAACTTCGAGGCTTGCAGGGACGTCTGGCATACATCCGGAGGTTCATAGCAAACCTTTCCGGTAAATGTCAACCCTTTACTCAGCTCATGAAGAAGGGAGTCTCTTATGTCTGGATAGAGGAGTGCCAGAAGGCTTTCGACGACATCAAAGCCTACTTGACGAGCCCACCAGTCCTGGTGGCACCTGTCGCGGGCAAACCATTTCTTCTCTACGTCCGTGCTATGGATCATTCCCTTGGCGCTCTGCTGGCTCAAAACAGCGATACAGGCTATGAGCAAGCAATCTACTACCTCAGTCGAACGCTCATCGGGGCCGAACACCGGTACAACCCCGTTGAAAAGGAGTGCTTGGCTTTGGTGTTTGCCATCCAGAAGACTCGTCATTATGTCTCGGGCCAGACAATTCATGTCATTTCCCGAGTCAATCCACTCAGAGTCCTCATGACGAAGCCAGGATCATTAAACTCCCGGCTAGCCACATAGGCGATTTTGCTAACACCATATAATATGGTGTTTGTCCCGTAAAAAGCTGTTAAAGGTCAAGCTCTGGCTGACTTTTTAGCTGCACACCCCATTCCAGAATCCTCAAAACTCTATGAAGACATCCCGGATGAGGTCCAAGAATCCAACGTCACCGAAGGAAGCTCCGTTTGGCGGATGTTTTTTGATGGTGCTTCGAGAACAGGCCCCAAAGGCCAAATCATCGCAGGAGTGGGGGTAGTCTTAGTCTCCCCCGATCAGCTGGTTATCCAGCGTGCTTACTCCCTTTCGAAGCCGTGCTCCAACAATGTTGCCGAGTACAACGCACTCGTCATGGGACTCCAACTCGCACAACAGCTGGGGGTGGACCATCTGGAAGCCTACGGTGACTCAAAACTCATCGTGAACCAGATTCGAGGGCAGTACGAGGTTCGCCATGAAGATCTGATCCCTTACCATGAAGTTGCATTGAACATCATTTCAACCTTCACCGGGTTCTTCATCGAACACGTGCCTCGTCTACAAAACTTGGAGGCTGACGCTCTGGCTGGCCTCGCAGCCTCATTGGCAACGCCCTTTGGGACTCAACACTATGTCACGGTAACAGGCCGAGACTTGATTTGTCCCAGAAATAACCTGTGCTTGCAAGTGGCCTACGCCATGCCGACGAACACTGGTGTTAATGTCCGAGACTGGAGGTTCCCGTTCATCGACTTTGCTGTCTACGAAATTCTTCCAGAGGACCCGAAGGAAGCCGTCTCAGTCAGGAGACGCTCTCTTCGATTCTACTACGACACAGTTACTAAAATGCTGTACCGACGTTCCTTCGATGGGCTCCTCCTTCGATGCCTGTCCAACGAGGAAGCAGCCGAAGCCCTCCGAAAAGCTCATGACGGAACTTACGGAGCTCATCAACCCGGTCCTAAGTTGCAGGATCGACTGCGACGTATGGGCTACTACTGGCCAACCATGGCCACCGACGCTGTTGAATATGCTAAGAAGTGTCACGCATGCCAACTCCATACTGACTTCATACATACACCATCTGAACCACTACATCCTACAGTCGCCTCATGGCCCTTCGAAGCCTGGGGAATGGATATTGTGGGACCTATCACCCCTCCTTCATCAAGAGGACACCGCTTCATCCTGGCCATCATCGATTACTTTTCCAAATGGGCAGAAGCAGTCCCACTGGCGGAAGTAAAGAGCTCCAGGGTGGTCAGCTTTATCAAACACCATGTCATTTACCGTTTCGGAGTACCCCGGCGGATCATTTATGACAACGGTCCTCAGTTTATCAGCCACATTTTTAGCAGGTTCTGTGACAAAAACCGCATTCAAAATGTGGCATCCACCGCCTATAATCCGGCAGCAAACGGGTTAGCAGAGGCGTTCAACAAAACCATCGTCAGGCTACTCAAAAAGGTCGTGTCATCCAATAAACGCGACTGGGATGAAAAGCTTGGCGAATGCCTTTGGGCCTACCGCACAACGGTACGGACCCCAATAGGCAACACACCGTTCTCTCTGGTCTACGGGAGCGAAGCGGTACTGCCTCTCGAGATCCAGATACCCTCACTCCGTGTGGCAATAACAAACAAACTCACAGAAGAAGACAATCAACGTCGTCGTCTGCGGGAACTGGAGGCACTCGATGAGAAGCGTCTCCTAGCTCAACAACGCATCGAACTCTACCAAGCCCGTATATCACAGGCTTTCAACAAGAAGGTCAAACAGAGGACTTTCCAAGTTGGTGACCTGGTTCTGGCAGTCAGGAGGCCGATGGTGTTAACTCACAAGACACCAGGAAAGTTCGAGCCCAAGTGGGAAGGACCTTTCATCATAGAGACGGTATACTCAAATGGTGCTTACCGCCTCGCCAAACCCAATGGAGACTTGTTTATGATGTCCATCAATGGCAAGTTCCTAAAGAAGTACTATTCTTGACATCCTTCAGACATGTACTTCCCCAAGGGGATCTGTGGGCCCAATCATCGGGATTCACAAACAATCTCCTTCCACAAACTCATCCGCTTCGGGAACCCAGCTGTTCCGTGGCTTCCTTCAGTAGAAAGACAACCACGTCCACATTACCTCTGAGTTGTTCCTCTACACCCTACAAAGCGAAATCTTACACTATGTAAGCCGACGCTACCCTTCATGTTTATCACGTCCATACTACCTCTGATAGGATTGTCACACCTAAACAGCTCTACCATTCATGCTTCTTTTTCAAAGTATTTCAAAACTTGTCCAAAAGTTTTAAAAACTTTAAAGGGGGTCTTGTAGAAGCATGAAAAAGGAGGGATCTTGCTTTTAATCCCACATCGGAAAGGAGAAGAAGAGAGCTCTCATTCCACTCTATATATAGAGCCCTCTTGCCTCCTTTGAAGAAGGCACCAAAAAATAAACAAAGAAAAGGGAGCCCATTATCCAGGGAGCCCGTTCGAGCCACAAAAGTTGCAGTATTCTTCTGGGTTGGCTGCAAGTTCTTCACTCGCTGTCATGGCGAGGATAATTTGGAATCTGAGTACTATGCGCCCTACGGGCTGGTACGAAGAAGTCCAAGGCAGCGCGGGCCATGCGTCCCAAACGTGCTATGCCAGCAGCAAGCCAGAAGCATGCGCTCACAATCATGCGCGCTGCTGATGGTAAGTTGTACAAGGTCGACTCGAGTGCTACGGCGCCGAGAACGAGCCGACCTTCAAAGTCCTTGTCTCACTTGGGCGCATCTACTGCGTGCACAATCAAGTCGAGTAAGGCAAATCCAGTGGTCTTGAACTCCCGCGCCTCCTCTGGTTGTGCGTTTGAGGTCCGTTCAAGTTACTTCAAATGCTGTGGTTCCCCCACTACTGATCGGGATGCCTGTTTGGTATTAAATCAGGGGCGCAGCACTCATTTAACCACCCCGGCGCTTGGCCTTGCCATGCGCCTGAAGGGGGTGCGAAGGTGGCACTCTCCTCCAATGATCTGTATAACGTGATCACTCACAAGCACCGATCAGGAGAGCCGACCAACAAGCATAATGCGCCCCTCATAGGGCACACTTGTGCTACGGTCGCCATCAACTGCTGCTACCGCAAGACAGTGGCTCCACCACCAAGGCAGTCTGTGTTCCAACAGTTGCAACCTGTTGTACCTGTCTCCCAGCGCATCACTCCGCCCCGTCAGAGTGAATCACTTCCTCGTCAACGCACAGGCGCATCTACCAGCCTGGGGCTCTTATCTTCTGAAGGAGTTCACCGTCAAAGCTTCTTCGAACAAGGAGAACCATCATCCACAGTACAACGTCTTGCCAAGGAGGAGGATCAGTCGAATCCATCTTCGTCGAGAAGTCGAGGGAGAGACAACAAAACTCTCTCAAACTGTTGCTATTCATAGGCCAGGGCAAATCAAACCCATGCACCAAGTGGCAACCTTCCCGATGTCAGTACAATGAACTTGTATTATGATGAATGAATCCCCCTTCGAATTCAGCTAAGTCGGAGAGCAATCAAAGCCCCGAAGAACTCAATAGCCGGATCAATGAAGACGTGTCACGAAGCAGATGTGCCGGCCAGATCGCGCATCACACAGACGCGCCCCTCAACGTCAAGCGCATCATACAGATGCGCCTTTCAGCACCAAGCGCATCACAGGGGATGCGCCCCCATGCGTCCCCATACGCCTAGTGGAACGCCAACCGACGCGCCCACTCAGCTGTCCATCGAATGTCACAAACATTAAATGCTACTGACAGAGTTGGCAGCACGCCTCCCAAAGTCTGAACAGTCGACAGCTTTTTCAGAAGACGAAGCATCGCCAACGTCAGCATCATCATTACTTCCCTCCGACGGCTACTGCCACGTGGCCACCCAACCATCCGCATGCGCCTCAAAAGCCATGCGCCTCAGACCCTTCACTGATCCCTAAAGACAGAAGAAGAGTCTCCAGTTGAAGCTTTGCATGCGCCTCAAAAGCCATGCGCCCCAGACTGATCTCTGATCCCGAAAGACAGAAGGAAAGTCGCTCGCATGCGCCTCAAAAGCCATGCGCCCAGAACGGTTCGTGACTCCTAAAGGTCACGAGCCAAAATCTCATCATGCGCCCAATCCAAGGCGCATCCCACCAAATCATCCCCCCACCAAATCAGTGATCTCCGAGCCATGGGTCGACGACACGTGTCCTTTGACTCAACTCATCCAAGATCTCAGCAACAGAAAGATCTTCTCCTCTGCTACGTGCCGACTCACAACAGCAGTATGAAGAATTCAACTCCGCGAGTAGGGCACATCATCCATGCGCCTCCATCAGCAATCTCCACGTGGCGTCCCCACGCACCGGCGCATCCTACATATGCGTGCATGAGCAGCCAACCTGCCCAGCTATAAATGGAGGAATCATCCCTTCCTTACAGATACAGACACAGAGACATACATACGAACAATCCAGAGAGAGATCATCAGAGAGGCAGATACAGACACTCAATGTCTTCCTCCTCTCAGCCAGCTCCAGCACCCAGGGCAATCTACACATTCAGAGAACCGATAACCGTCGTCAGCCCGTCAACGGAGTCAACGCATTACCACTCGCTCCATTGGCACTTAGGACCCAGATTAAACAAAAGTGTACTCCTAGGACTACATCTAAGTCCTATATTGTAACACTGTTCTGTTTGTATTAAGATTTGCAATCAAACGATTTTAATGGCAAACACTAGGTACTAATCTTCATGGTTCTGGCTCTTGCATGAGCAGTCTCCAACTGCTTCCTCTTCTATGAACCTCGAGTCTGCATCATGCCTTATAGTAGGAGGCAAGGTCTGCTGGATAGGAAGAGCCCCTAGGTTGTGGCCTAACAGGTGTTGCTGGGATATGTGCTCTGGTTTGATGGAAAGATAAGGGGCAGTCCTTTATCCGATGTTTGTAGGAGCATAAAAAGTGCTTCAAAGAAGGAGTCAAAGTGATGGATCGTTCCACTCAAATTGATCTACTTTACGCCGCAGAGAGGCTAAATACTTTACGCCCAAGACAAGGCTAATCACTTTACGTCTAAAGTAGGCTGATCATTTTACGCTCGGGTCTACACCCATGATTTTACGCCAAGGACAGATCAGCCACTTTTACGCTGGACAAAGCTGTCAAGTCTCGCATTTAATGCAAACTCTGACATGGAGATATTAATGATGGCATATATCACAGAAATCAAAGGGATTTATTTTTACACAGAGACCAATGTTGTCGTTTAGTATGTGGATTGAGCTACTTTACGCTCACACTATGGCTTCTTTTACGCATGAAGACTATACGAGCTTTTACGCTCAACAGTTGACGTGTGCGTAAAGTCTATTTGAGCTACTTTTACGCTCAAGGTTATTTAACAACCACTTTACGCGGGAGGTCTATGTCAGGGCTACTTTACGCCTAATCTATTGCTTTACGCTCAGAGTACATTGGGGTTGTTTTACGCCCTATTCTTCTGACCAGCTTGGAACGTGGTTTGCCTACATGACTTTCATGCCACACATCCCGAAGAACGTGTGTACGTGTATCCTATTCTTACTGAAATGATGGGACACGTGTCAACATATACAGACGATGACTTCAGTCGTGGGTGACAGTTGTTAGCGTAAAGACGAAACTTTTGCTGAGTTTTTACGCACAAGAGCCCAAGTCTATAAATAGACTGATTTTTCTCATATAACAGACACACAGAGACACACAGAGACATGAGAAAAGACAGAGAGATTAGAACTCAGAGATTTTTTATTCTCTGGAGCATTCTTCTTCAACCTTTCTTTCAGAACAGAGTGAAGCAAAGCAGAAAAGCATTCGGCCTCGCCATCAGTGCCCAAGTGCGTCGATACCTTTCTGGTGACTTAGTTCTTCCAAGTTGTTCATCTTCAAGCAACGATCTTCATCATCATCGTATGGTCCAAGGAACAAAGTGATCATTTACAAGATCAGACTTCTACAGCAATACTTCTCCAGAATCAAATTTGTACTTCTTGTACTTCTTCTCGTTTTATTTTCAAAATCCGATTTCCAGGCATTTTGTTAAGTGAAACAATGTTCAGCAGATCCACATGCCAAATATTGTCCCAATCTCTTGCGGCAATTAACGACTAATGTCCAGGCCTCTTGCAGTAGTCACAAGCCAAAAGCCTCTTACGACGAGACTGCCGGAAAGTAGAGTACTTGATAGGGCCCAAATATCTTCTATATTCAGGGGTATCCCTCCTAGGACGAGGTTCCGTTCCAACTTGGTTGGAGATAGCTAAGGCTACATCATTGACGTTCTTCATGTCTTCTCTCATGATATTCATCTGTTCCTGCTGGGCTTCATCTTGAGCTTTCTGGAACTCCAGGATTTCTTGAAATAGGACAACCATTTGGGAGGTGTTTGCTGGTACTGGTGGAGCAACAGGAATGGATACTCCACCAAGGAAATGCAACTCAGTTTGAGAATAGGTAGGAATCGCCAGTGTAGTGAAAACTTCACTGGATGCATCATGGGGACAGTCAATCAGCCGCGAGGGAATAAACCCTGGACTTGGTTGAGGAGATGGGGTATGATCCGTAAATGACACCTCATCGCCAGCAGGATTGGTCTTTTCCTTCGTTATTGTCACGCCCCAGAACCAGAATACTGGAGAGCGGGGGCAGACATAGCCAGCTACGTATATTGAAGTGCAACCCACCTCGCTATACGATCACGGCTGTCTAGGATACATGAGGGTTTATCTACAAGCCAGCAGTCTCTTAAGGTCATGAACAAGCCTAGTGTCTCAATCATAAGCAAGTAAGTAAAAGTCACAAGATGTATGATCATTAAATATACAACAATAAGGCATCCCAAATATTACATATTCAACTGATCATGAAGCTAGTCGTTACAAAATATTAGGACTAGCAAGAGTTTAGTCATACATGATCAACCCTAGGATCTGTTAATCATGCTACAGCCCGTAGGCAGACAGTAAGTAAGTGCAACCGAGCTAAACAGGTGCTCGTCGGCTAAACGCCTCAAAAGAATATTTTTACAATAGAGTGGGAAAGCCAAAAATAACCCACTCGTTGCCAGGATTCCTTCTAGTGTTCACCATCTGGCAGGAAGGTCGGTAGATCCTCTGGAGCTGCTCCGAAATCTGGCCACACAAAACCAGCTGGATCAGACCCCAGAAAGAGCAAGTGCCACAAATGAAGCTTCACTTAAGAACTAAAATCAGCAATCAGCAAAAGATATAAATAAAAGTAAGAACTGGAATAAAAGTAGGAACTGGGAATAAGAAAATACATCAGGATGATATACGACGAGATAACCATGGAACTATTCAGATAGCCAGGTTACAACCCGTAAACCAAACAAGGACCGGGGTTGTAACCCTTCGTCTGAACAGAGCTTAGAATTCCCACCATTTATCGGTAAAATAAATACAAGCATTCTGATCATGCAGTAATCTGGAACAGGATCAGGGCAAGACTAGACAGGTTAGACTCCATCCAATCACTTCACGGCCAAGCAAGAATTACGGCTTGATACTTTAACTACCTAGGGTTGTCACAAGCCTAATTACTAACAAGATGCAGTGAGATTATTCCACAGCCACAAGCCCTGCAGACCATCCAGGTTCCCCGGGTTAAAAGATTAGAGTTGAATTCAGGTGGGTACATCGTCCAGGAAACGAATGTACCCTTAGGTAGCTTGAAGGGTGCAACACATGACAGTGTGCTGGAAATGTGCCCTACTCGACGGCAGGCTACAGATCCCAAGGCGTGCCCAGGTTACGGAATTGTTTGTAGCTGGGAAATCTCTTCATGACTAATGTATTAATCTAGTTATTAGCCCTTAGTTTATTTCAATAGGTACTCCTGACCGTGGTACTCAGGAGTCCCCTCCTAGACATGATGCAAGACAAGACTGGATTATTTATACAAGCACAATCGCCCACGGTGTCCAGGTTATTATACAGGTCATGTCATGTCAGGTAGCCGTCGCAACAGCTTATCAAGGTATAACATGTCAGGTTATCAGGTCAAGTGTACTTGTCAGGAGTGCGCCACGACGGGCCACTATCAGGTCATGTCAGGTTACTCATGTCAGGAGTGCACCACTACGGGTCACTATCAGGTCATGCTCAATTGTCAATTCCAAACATATCAAGTAATTTCGTGAATATCAAGTTCAGGACAAAAAGGCGTAAGGATATGAAATGGGCGTAAAATATCTAATAAAGTATCAATATACAGGGCTATAGAAGAGCCAAGCTTAAGGAAAATAAAACCAAATCTGACACGCTGACATAAGGCCAAGTCAGCCAAAGGCCATACGCTCAGGCCAGCGTACGCTCGAGTCATGCGTACGCTCGAGCTAGCGTACGAAAGGGTCCATACACTTCCAATGGGAAGCGTACGTAAGGGTCAGCGTACACAAGGGCACGCTCAAGCTACAGGTCAGCGTACGCTCAAGCTAGCGTACGCTAAAGACTGTGTACGCTTGAGCTAGCGTACGCTCAAGACTGCGTACGCTTGAGCTAGCGTACGAAAGGGTCTAGGGCACGCTCACGCTAGCGTACGCATCAGACACGCTGCCAACAGGCAGCGTATCAAGGCTAGCGTACGCTCACTAAAGAGCAGCGTACCCAAGTCAGCGGCGTAAGCTAAAAAGCTAGCTCACTGTTCACTGTCTTCTCTAAAGGGCAAGAACAGCAAGAACTCTAAAGTTGAATCTAAGCTTCAATTGTCCATATCATGATCAAAACAAGTCCGAATCCAACTTTCTAAAGGTCAAAATTGGGTAGAATGAAATTCTCTACAATATGGAACCATCAAAACTTGAAAACAAGGAAGTTTGATAGATCAAAACCACCAAAATCCGAAAATAACTAATTTTTAGATCTACAAGAATTAAAGCCTCAAAATGGAAAATGACAAGTTCTAATGTGGTTTAGAATCATGAGGAGAAGCTAATGAAACCATCAAAAGGAGTTCTCTTGTGGAAGCAAGTTGCACTTGCCTATGGTATTCTTGGTTGGTGGAGAAGAGTAATGGTGGGGGAAAGAGAAGTATATAAGAATTATGGAGGAGAGAGAAGGTTGGTGGGGATAATAAAGAGGGGGTTGTGGTGAAAATGAAGGAGAAGCATAGGCTAAGGTGTTCCACCCTTGGCCCATGATGAACCAAGCATTGGGCCGGCCGAACCAAGCCAACCCAAACCGAGAGTTAAACCAAGCCGAGAGCTAAACAAGGAATCAGGCAATACAGAATAAAATACGTATACGTATCCCAAAATACGTAATACGAACCACAGGCATTACAGTTATATTATGGAAGGTTTAGGGTGCAAACATAAGCAAGGTATCCTACCAGTCTATAATCAAACAAAAATATTTATTTATATATAATTCGGACCTATGTTGTGACAAATCAATGTTCTAGTGTTCTAATTGTTTCTAGGTATGTTTTCCTAAGTTGTTGTTCTAACCTGCATGGGCCACCACTAAAAATATGTCACGACCCGATCCCAAATAATTGGGTCGAACCGGATCATGCCCAGCCTGCACCGTTGTTGAGACGGCGGCAGTAAGTTGTTCCATTAGCAGGTAACCACAACAACATCTATATTTGTCACAACTCAATATTCGGGAATTTAAAACTTTATTAAACCTTTAAATAGATACAACTGGAAAGTGAAAGAACTGAATTAAAAGCTGAAATCAAATTACAAAATTCTAAAACAACAAATCTAGAAACAGAAAATCTAGCTAGGCGTTCGGCTCGTTGGCCTCAGGTCCTGCGTCCTCCAAGGGGACTCTGGCAGCACCACGGGGTACAGAACCGGGTCGTAATAGCTGTTGTAAAATAGCTCAGCATCCTCAATATCCCCTAAAAATGTTATCTCCAGTCAGGAAGGAGCAAAGTACAATTCATGCTAATTTGACAGTTGAAATAATAATAGAATCATGCACTTTTAAATAATTTAGAAATGAACAGTTTTTTAACAGTAAAACAGTGTGATTTGAATAGGTAATGAATATGACCGGCTTGGGTTTGTTACAGTTCAGATACGGCTTATCCCCGTGTGTATGAGGAGTAAGCTAGTACAGTTCTAAGTTACAGTGGATGTGGTCATAAACATTACTCTATTCCCCCAGTACCCAACAGTCAATCAGTCAGTACTCTCAGAGAGAGTTTCGTGTTGCATCGTGGTTTAAACTTGCAGTAAAGCGATTATTAAAATAACTGTAAACTAACACAAACTGTACTTGCCTCAAAATGGACTGGACTGAAAAGATTAAAGACTTCGAGATGGGAAATTAGGATCGTCCTCGAATTCCTACATTCGAGAAATTGACTCAGAATCCAGGGTTACCAAGCTAACTATACTAGTTGAAATCTCTAATTGTGTCCTAATCAATTTTAAACCTTTATTTATTAAACACGAACAAAAACGCGATTATTGGTGCGTTGAATTAATAACGAGGGAAAGATCGTTTAAACTTTGTATTTTGGAAAAAAACTCGTAGTTTCCAATTTAATTGATTAAAACTTTGTATTTTCGTATTTATACATATAAAACTAAATTTTTTATTTTAATGAGAAATACATGATCGTTGTTTTAATATTAAAACTTATAATTTTAATGTGAGAAAACTTTATTAATTTTTATATGAAAATAATTATTATTAGATTTACGCGTATGCTACAAGAACTCGCAAAACCAGAAAACAGCAGAAAATCCTACGCTACCAAAATACAAGTCACAGAACCAACAACCAGCTGGACTTATGCCCATTACAATTTATTTACATAAATTGAAATAAAACGAAATGGTCGTTAGTTCTAAAACTTCCTATAATTTAATTATGAGTAAATTAAATAATAATAAAATAAATTAAATATTTAACGAGTCTCAGATATGGTCTAATCGTCATATAGGCTAA
Organism: Iris pallida; assembly: GCA_029216955.1. NCBI lineage: Eukaryota > Viridiplantae > Streptophyta > Magnoliopsida > Asparagales > Iridaceae > Iris > Iris pallida. The sequence goes on from JANAVB010024995.1 coordinate 2,309,911, forward strand.
TGTCTCAACGTCCGGGCGAAGCCGGTTTCGTTTGTACTTAGCCGGGACCCATTGACCGATACGGTCGTCGCCCAAAATCCAAATTATTTATATTTTCCGAAAAAACCGTTTTAAAATCATTTTAAAAATATAACTAGATTTTATGGAAAATCCGGCAGCATTTTCTCTATTTTTGGTCAACCCAAAAACTGGAAAAGTGTGCCAATATTTTCCTGCAAGTTCCAAACCAGGGAATCCCAAAATATATATATAAAAATAACCACAAACATTCCCAATATTAATTCGGAACGACCCGAAACGAATTCGGGAATCCGAAACCAACCTAAAATCATCACAGCACAATTTGGAAAACCAAATACCCCGAAATCCATTTCGGAAAACACAAAGCCAACAAACAGAGGCTTTCTCGAAGATTCTCGAAAAATCCCGGAAACGACGTTAACCCAAAAATCGAATTTCACAAGGAAATTCGTGGACCAATTCATCATTGACACGGGGAGGGACGAACTACTGTGATTAACCAGGGATTACCCAAATCGACGGAATCCGAAGGGTTGCCTCGGACTCGGGACGCGCAAATCCACAGATCGGACTCGAAATCCCACGAACAGCGCTGGACAGGGCTGTCCCGAACAGCAGGGCACGTGATCAGGGTGCGCCGGGGAGAACAGCGTCCGCGTGCTAGGGCACGGGAAGCCGCGAGGGTTGCGCTGGCCGGCGGCGGTGGGGCGCCGGGGACTGCGGGAGGCGCCCCGGGGCTGGACGCGCGCGAGGCGCTGCCGGGTCGGTCGGATCGGGGAGGATAGCGCGCGGGGCGCTGGGGTCACACTGCTGGGAAGGTGCTGGGGAGCCGGGGTCCGTGGCGCGTGGCCGAGAGAGAGGGGTCGAGGGAAGTTGTGAGGGGGAGGGGATGGAGGAAGTAGAGATGGTTTTTTTTTCCTTCTCTGAAGAAAATAAAGAAAGAGAGATGGAGTAATGGAGTTGAGTGGTAGGTTTGTTTGTGGGGAGTTATAAGGAAGGGGTGGGAGTTGAGGAGTTGTGCTGGAGTGTTTGTAGGGGAGAATAGAGTAGGGAAAAGAGTACGTGGGGAGAGGAGTATGCTGGTCCAATATGGACCAGTTAAAAGTAATAAATTTTTTTTATAAAGATAGAAGTCAGAATTCAAATGAGAGGATTGGGTCAGGACTGGGTCTGGGTTTCGGGAATTAGTCCGGGCTCGGGTCTGGTCAACAACCAAAAATCCACTTTTATATTTTTTTCAAAATTTATTTGAAACCCACAAATAATACTAATAATAATAGAAATAATATTATAATATTAATATTAATTTACTTTACAAAAATTGGGTTTCACATACACATAATTGAGGCTCTTGAAGAGATGCGCCTGACTGATACGCCGAAGAGATGCGCCTGATTTAGACGCTGAAGGGCGGCACATAACTGAGCTGCTGAAGGGATGCACCTGTCCGAGACACTGAAGTGATGCGCCAAACTGAGACGCCGAAGAGATGCGCTTGTTTGAGAGCGCATGGCGGTTGCTGCGCCTGGCTGTAGACTTAGGGTTGTAGAAGTTCTCCTTTGTACAGCCTTTTTTAGGCATGTAATAGACTTTTATATGAAATAAAAATCTTCTTTTAATGTCTAAACTTTTGTTGTTTGCTGTGCCAAGTACTTCATCCGAGCTTCCTGGCGCATGTAGTGTTAGGCGCATAGGATTTCTGGTTCTGAAATTCTATGCTTCTACAGCCCCTATGGTGCAGCACACATAGGAGCAGTATGAGTACATGCTATCTCAGATGCACAGCAGGGGTCCTTAGTGATCCAGTAGATTTTTTTATCATCTTTGTATGTATTGGCCCTATGGGCCCATTGATCATTGGTACACTGATTTTCATTCTTATTTGACTCTGTTGGACATGTATGTTTGTTGGACATGTATGTTTGTGATTTTTACTTTGTTGGCATTTTCATTGAGTACATGTATAATATTTACTTGGACATGTATGTTTGTGATATCTGCGACAGGAATGACAAATATACCTACGCTGGGTTATAAGCGATGATCTGATATACAAAGGAGGTGCTGCCCAAATTTTAAAAAAATATGTTTGGTATTTTTGTGATGATGTGTGTCTGTGTAAACACAGACACACAGCATAACAAAAATACCAAACATATTTTTAAAATTTTTTTTATAATATCTGCGACGTATAGCGACGTTTTGTAAGCCCTCTGGATTTTAGGGATTATTTTAAATTTTATTAAAGTATTTATTTTCAATAGATATCTTAATTATAATTATTTTATTATTAAATGTACCTTTTCGTGACTTTAATTTTTGGAGCGCAAGAGATGTCCGTATCTCGAAACGCCCTTCATGAGTTTTGATCTAGACGAGTTTATCTTCATGTTGATATATCATGTCCTACTCAAACTTGTTCCCTTGTGCTCTATTTGCATCGCAGAACTTTCGGGTCAATTTCGGCCATTTTATCATTTTATTAAATTTCCACTTTTATTTTTGATCATTATCGACACATTACCGTGACTTTCAAATTAGGAGCACAAGACTAGCCATTTTCTCCAAACCAACTTATCATACATGATCTACTCGAGACACTCATCGCCCATGACCTTCGTGTCCCACTCAGACACACTCTCTTGTGCTTCATTTTTATCACACAACTTCCCGGACAATTGACACAATCTCGATTTACCCCACCGAGTCACATTTAATTCCAACTTGTATTGGAGACAGCAATTTGACCCAAACTGGTAGACCCAAGTTATGGACACGGACCATTTTGAGCCTACTGCACACGTGCCACTTGTGTCCCATCCAGTGGAGTCCCCGTGTACTATTTATTTATCAATAATTATAATCGACTAATTTAATATTATTTTAATTACCGGGACCCAATTAGACCAAATTGCGACCCGACCCGACTCAAGAAGACCCAACCCAAGCACCATGCAATTTCCCTCACCCATACCCACACACACAACATCAACACCCCTACAAAATACCAAACACCAAACAATCACATCAAGCCTACTTCCAAAACACACACACACCATCACTTCTCTCTCCTCCTTGGAAAACACACTCACACCCATACACCCTCTCTCCTCACTCCCACACAGCCAACACTTCCCCCCCTCTCTTTTCATACGTTCCTCTCTCCTCTCTCTACACATCACTATCACCTATATTTAAAACTCCCATCATCATCACTCTCTCTCTCTAAATTAAGACACACCATCACCACCACCATACTCTCCCTCACTCCAACCCCCATACTCGACAAGCACAGCCACTTCCCCCCCCCTCTCTCTACAGCTACTCCTTCCCCTTTCCTTCATCATCACCACCATTATCATCCTCAACACCATCACCTTCATCATCCCCATTCTCACCATCACCTTCATCTACATTACCATCATCTTCATCATCCTCCTCATCTCCATCACCAACATTATCTCTCCCACTCGGCCGACCACCCCACAGCCTAGCCGAGCACCAGCCCCCCCCTCTCGACCTCGCCAACACCTCCATCTTCATCTTCAACTCATCTTCCTCCTCCCGTCGCGTCGACCCCGCTGTCGCGATTGCTGCGTTTCTTATGCACTGCCGCGCGCCACCAGGCCAGCCACCGCCGACCCTCTCCCCCGGCGAACCTAGGGCGGCGCCGCCCCTCGCGCCAGGCGGGGCAGCAGCCCGCGAGCACTGCTGCGCGCTGCAGTGCAGCGCTGCCGCGGCCGCTGTGCTGCGTTCGCAGCGCCGTCGCGCTCGTCGACGGCCACCGCCGACCGCCCCTAGGCCGACGCTCCCCCGGCGAACCCCCCGGTTCAGCGCCTCGCTTCCCCGACGTGCAACCAAGTCGATTCGTGCATTTTTGCCGAAATCCTGCCGTGACGCGCACGAATTTGAACTCTGAATGTGTGCCTCGTCGCAGCAACTTCGCATGTGTTTTCTGGGCAATCCAACCGTTGGATTGTCGCATTCCTTCCCCCATTACAATTTCGGTATATAGCTCTGCCTCCCTCTAAAGTTTCAGCCATTAATTCTTCCATTTGATATGTCAAAATCGGCCACCAAGTTGACCGTTTAAATTGTATAATTTTTGGACAGTTTTGTGGAGCCAACTTCGTCGGCTCGTATCTCCGCCATCGCAGCTCCGTTTGGCGCACACCAGTTCCTGTGCACAGCTGGTATAACCCTCTTTCTGTCTTTTAAGTTTCGTTCCAATATGAGCTTGTTTGATTGGTTGAATTCGACGCTAAGGTTGGCCGTTCGAATTCGTAATTTCCAACTTGTTAAATTCTAATTTTGAACCCGGGACTCCGGATTCCAATTCTGATACCACCAGTAGACTCGTGGCGTCGTTCTGGCACAAATTCATATAAAGTTTGCTTGATTTGGATGACGTGGGCCCTGGCACGCATTTCGGTGCAATGTGGGCCCCAATGTCCGAGTCAACGGGTCACGTTGAGATCGGCTCATCGGAATCCACTTCTGGACATACCGTTGGGTTCGTATCGTCATTCTGGACTCGTTGATATATACTTTGCTAGATTTAGTGGACTTGGACTCCGGCACGCATTTCCGTGCAAATCGGATTCCCAATGTCCGGGTCAACGGATCACTTTGAGATCGGCTCACCGGAATCCACTTCTGGATATACCGTTGGGTTCGTATCGTCATTCTGGACTCGTGGACACATAGTTTGCCACATTTTGATGACCTTGATCTTGACACGTTTTCGGTGCAAGGTGGGTCCAACGGTGGATCGCATCTTGATCCGAATTACCATTTTGTTCCTGTGTCCAGAATTGGACTTATAGATAGTATATTCTAGCTATTTTACTTATTCTGGGAACGTTGGTGATGTTTATTTCAGCATCTGACGACGTTCATGGAGACTCCTATGTTGCTACCTTTCTTGGACTTGACGATTTATCTGCAGGACATCATCGGCCCACTGCTTTACCCCAGGCAAGATACCTTGCCATACTTGTACTGTTTATCTTATTCATATCTATCCTTGTGCTGTTAGTTGATGACACTGGTAGTGTGTATCCAAGGATGACTTGGGTGTTACCGATGATGACATTGATGTTATGGGTGCGTGCGTGTATAACTTAGAGTTAGTAGACATACCCGACATGGCGAAGTTATCCCGGATAACTTCATGACTTGACACGAGACATTTCACGGCACCTTGAGTGAGAGTCATTGTGTTGGCACGAACTTCCGCATTCGACTGATCATCGGTGCGAGCGGTTCATGTGACGGTACATATAGAGTTAGATGGTGTCTAGATTAGAGACTCGCATTGAGATATGGATTGTCTGAGTCGTGGATACGACTTGTACATTTCCTGGGACGGGGAAGACAACCAGCAGGCGTATGGGACAAATAGTTACATTATTTTATGTTAGCCTCATCGGGGACCCGGCTATGGGCGTGGGCCCTTACTAGTAGGAACATCTCCGGCAGCGGCCACTAGCTGCGTGCTAGGTTCGGTTGGGAGGACGCTAGTATTGTGCTAATCGGCTCGTGATCCGACGCTCGGCCCGTGTTCCGACGCAAATCCATCGGCTCGTGATCCGACGTCGGCCCGTGCTTCGACGATATTATTATTCACCTACCCATACGTTCCAAAGTTGTCTTCAACATGCATCCACATAGACTGGTTAGTTTGTATACCCATGTCGGACCGTACTATGGGACAATATCTTATCATGGAATGGTATACCATCCTTTAACCAGGAGTGGTCAGAGTTATGGTTGCTGATTGATGACTGGATATTGGACCACGTTGTGACTCAGGTTGATCATTATATTCAGTTTACATTATGGCATGTATCTCTGTATCTTGTTACGTCCCTCTGAGGACCTGGTGATCTCTCCAGGTATTCGCTGAGCGGTTAGTACAGAGTAGCTGGCAGGTGCTGCATGATGCACCGAGGTCTCAGGTATATATTTATATTGTCTTCTGGCATATTCCATTTATTCTTTCCAGCTTATATCCTCACCTATATTTGCTTCATACTGCTATGTAGCCTACTATTACCGAGCTTATTCCTTCCCGAGCTTGTTCGAACATGTATATTACTGGGTGGCCAACTTTAGTATATTATGTTCATTCTTGGTGTTCATTTCATTACTGTGGATTGAGATGTAGATGATCAGTTACTCTTAGTTACCCCTCTACAACGGAGTACGTCCAGGGTTAAGTCCATTAAATTGGAAGCTTACCCTAGATCGTATTAGCTGGCATGGTCACGCTCAGGTTCCTATATATTTTGGAACTGGGGCGTGACATGTTTTAGTGGTGGCCCATGCAGGTCGAGATAAATCGTTTCGGTTACGTTACTGTACCGGACGAGCCTGCGTTATGATGATATATTAAAATCTCAATCCACAACTGCTATTGAAAAATTCCCTTGACTTCTATTATCGTCTTTGAAATTTCTTATTTGTACTCAATCATACCGTTCTTGAAATAATATTTATGAATTCTCATCTTTTCCTCTCTCGGAAGGACGAACATTTGTGTTGACGATCGCTTCGTCGATATCCTATTATTGATGGTGACTATGGTAGATAGAATATCTTGGGGGTAATTATTTGGGGTATATAGAGGTTTGGATGTCTTTACTAGATAGACAGAGAGGATGAGAATGACCATTTTGTCGAGGGTTAAATCTTTATAGGAAAATCTCCTTGGTTTGATGATTGCATAGTCGCATATTAGTGATTTGACAACTTCATGTGAATTGTCACTTTGAGCTAGGAAGTTAACTTGGAAGGATGTAGTAACACCTGCTTGATAGGACTAGGTGATTAGATAAGGTGGGTAGACTGTAAAGACGCCTCACTAAGATAGGATGAGGAATAGAGAATAGTGCAGTGTATAACCAAAACAGGAGACATGATGACTGTTAGGCCAAACTATATCACCCTATGCTTGGGTCGGATAGAGTTCTGGAGAGGGTTATGATAAACCCATACAGGTTTACTATGGAGGAAAAATATATTTCCTTGGATCACAATGATTGGACTTGAAGAAAGACAACTTGAAGTTTCGGGGGATGATAGCGATTAAAGTTCGAGGAACCATCAGGATGAGCAAATTGATGAAACATGGTGATCATGATCGGATATAAGATTTGAGAGTTGTAATAAATTTGAGAAATTTTAACATAGAGGATATGAAAATCAAGGATAATGATATAAGGGGAGAGAAGATTACTTGGATATTGAGGAGCTATCCTAGGAAGATTATGTATCAAAAAAAAATGTGTGATCATGGAAGATGTGTACGATTAAGTTGAACTAGTCAACGATTTCTATATTGACTGAGTCAACCTTGAATGAACTATTGGAGATAGAGACTAGAAGAATAGTCAATAGAGTTAGACTATGATAGATGTATTAGAGATAAGTACTTATTAGACCAAGTCATGGATTTTTTTTCTTTTCTTTTCTTTTCTTATCTTTCTTAGCAGATAGTTAGGCGTGCTTGTGCGACGTATAATTGCTTATGGATAGATAGGGTAGAACATTGGTTAGGCTGTTATTGGATAGGACTTAAGGCTTATAGAAGTATAGCGTGGATTGTCAGGATTGATTAAGTTTAAGATTTGATCAGGACCTTCGAGGATTAATCGTAGCCAAGAATCTAGGAATAAAGTTAGAACTATACCATAAGGTAGGCTGGTAAACCCCTTATTGATGCAAGTTAGT